>VWZI01014540.1:130088-173290 GCA_013396835.1 Psilopogon haemacephalus
ACCAGCATTTTATCTTAATAAATTAATGTCTTGATGTTTATCTCACATTTCTCCTATACATATTTATCTTAGTAAATATTACTAATCTTAATGAACCAGTATTTACCTTAATAAATCAGTATTGATATTAATAAACGAGTAATTATCTTAATGCATGAAAACTGATAGTTATCTTAATAAGCTAGTATTTATCTTGATGAATTAATCAATTGTTTCTCTTCATATGTGTTCATATTAATAAACATTTTCCTTCATATTTATTTTAATGCACATTTATAAGTATTTATATTTGCAAATAGCTGCTCTTCAACAAACTAAAATTTATCTTAATAAACTAATACCTATGTTTTTCTTAATCCATTAGTAATGTAATACATATCTTTGTATATGATTATTTCTTAATTAATATGTATCTTAAGATTCATCTTAATAAATCATTGTGTACATTAACAAATTAAGACTTATTTAATACACTGACAAATTAAAATTTACCTTAATACTTACATTAATATTTACCTTAAGAATTTGATGTTTATCTCAACAAATTAAGACTCAGTAAATGAAGAAATAATAAATGAAGACCTTTAAGGCCTCATAACCACTAAACTGCCAAAAGGTTTTTAGGCTTTCAGTTACTGAAGGCAGTTTAAGGGAGGCAGAGCACCAAGGTGACCAAACTCAGCAGGTTTCCAGAGCTCACCTTTGCTGTGGGGGATGGTGCAGGTGGAGAGCAGGCAAACCCTGCTGTCAGGCCCTCCAGAAGATCATTTTCACTCAGGGGCTATCAGTAAAAACAAACAACAACAACAAAAAAAATTTCAAAGCTTTTCAGCTGCAGGCAGTTCCAGTTTGGAACTGGAGACTGGAGAAACCTTGATGACAGTAATGAGAGAATGCAACTTTTCTATATATTCACCTGAGGCTTCTCTTCTGGCTTGGGCAAGACAGGCTTTCCATCCTGATCCTGAAAAAGGAAAATCCACTAACATGAAACCAAGCAGCTGGGAGGGATCTCTGCAGATCATCTGCAGGGCTTGGGAGGGACCCCTGGAAATCATCAATTCCAACTCCCTGCTAACACAGCTGTGCCTACATCAGGGCACAAAGGAAGGCACCCAGGTGTGTTGTAAGTTGGGGCTGTTGAGCCGGGAGAAGAGAAGGCTGCAGGGAGACCTCATAGCAGCTTTGCAGTACCTGAAAGAGCTCTAAGAGAGCTGGGGAGGAACTCTGGACAAGGGCTGGGAATGCCAGGATGAGGGACAATGGCTTTGAGCTGGGAGAGGGGAGACTGAGACTGGAAAGGAGGAAGAAATTGTTGAGAGTAAGGGTGGGGAGACACTGGCACAGGGTGCCCAGGGAGGCCGTGGACATCCCCTCCCTGGAGGCATTGAAGGCCAAGCTGGAGGAGGCCTTGAGCAGCCTGGGCGGGTGGGAGGTGTCCCTGCCCATGGCAGGAGGTGCAATTGGATGATCCCTTCCCATTCCATCAATCCATGAATCTATGAACAGGGAAATGACCTAACACTGCTACTACTCAGGCTGGACCCCAGGTTCTGGAACTTAACAACACCTGAGAGCTGCAAAGTGTCTGTCTCCGGGGCTTCTGAGCTTCCCTCCCTGGTGTCTGAAGTAGCATGGAAACAGCAGAGCTCATGGATCAAATCCCAGATCCCAGACTGTCTGCAGGAAGTCTCCATCTCTGAAGCATCTCTGCCAAGCCTGGGCTATCCCCAGGAACCCATTTAGGATCAGAGAATGGTTTGAAATTGATGTGAAATGAGTGAAATTTGCCTGAAACGAGTCCTCTCTGGGTGACAGTTGTAAAACCGCTACCTAGAAGCTCTGGAGACTTGCAACAGCTTTGGCCAGTCACCATTTCTCAGGCCAGTTCCTCTCTTTCTGTCACTTGAGACTAGGAAGCAAAGCCCAACCCCCACCTGGCTGCAGCCTCCTCTCAGGGAGCTGCAGAGAGCAATGAGGTGTCTCCTCAGCCTCCTCTTCTCCACACTAAACACCCCCAGCTCCTTCAGATGCTCCTCCCCAGCCCTCTTTTCCAGACACTTCCCCATCTCTGTTGTCCTTCTCTGGACCTGCTCTAGCCCCTCAATGTCCTTCTAGGAGGGAGGGGCCCAGAACTGAACCCAACACTCAAGCTGCGGCCTCATCAGTGCCCAGCACAGGGGCACAATCCCTGCCCTGCTCCTGCTGCCCACACCATTTGCTGATCCAGCCCAGGGTGCTGGTGCCCTTCTTGGCCACCTGGGCACTGCTGCCTCATCTCCAGCTGCTGTCACCCAGCCCCTCCAGGGCCTTTTCTGATGGGCACTTTACAGCCACTCTGTCCCCAGCCTGGAGCCTTCCTGGGGTTGTTGTGTCCCAAGTACAGGACCCAGCACTTGGCCTTGCTCAACCTCATCTGACTGGCCTCAGCCCATGGATGCAGCCTTGCCAGACCCTTCCTACCCTCCAACACCATCCAGTTTGGTGTCCTCTGCACTGCATCTCCACTGTCAGACTCCTTCTGCAATCACAGCAAGCAGCACCCTGACAGGATGTTAAACATCTACACATGCCAAAATCCTCACCACAGTTGAGAGCTGATCTTTCCCAACCAGCACAATTCCGTGATTCCATGATTTATTACAAAAAGCTAAAGACAGACTCCAGTGCACTGAGCCAAATCTATTCCTTTGTAGGGCTTTAGACCTAAACCACTTTTGAGCCTCTGCAGGCATCTAATAATTGATGCCAGACATTCAGGAGCTAAGACTCAGCATTTTCACAGCATAAATGTGGGTAAACCAAGCACCAACATCTCCAAAGTCAGTGGAGTTTCAGTTTAACACAGTTACTCTGAGGAATGAAAGGAAAACAAGTCTGACAAGCCTTACTTTTGGTGCTGTGAACCTGTACTCTGGAGGAATGGTTTCTTCATCTTCACCCAGTTTGTTGTGCTGCTTCTGTTTGGTTTTCTCCTGTGAAGGCAAAAATAAAAGCTGTATTAAGAAAAAGAAGTAACAGAGGACCATTTGAGTGAGCTGCCAAACTCTTGAGTCTTCTGATTCCAATCAGTCTGCTTCAACAACCTGATAAAAACCCCATGACAAGAGTTTTATGCATCCCACCTCATTTACACAGCTGAAATATATCAGGTGCTTGAATGTGTCCAGAGAAGGACACCAAGGCTGGGGAGGGGCCCTGGATCACAGCCCTGTGAGGAGAAGCTGAGGGACCTGGGGT
Organism: Psilopogon haemacephalus; assembly: GCA_013396835.1. Taxonomy (NCBI): domain Eukaryota; kingdom Metazoa; phylum Chordata; class Aves; order Piciformes; family Megalaimidae; genus Psilopogon; species Psilopogon haemacephalus. Next base: position 133,329 of record VWZI01014540.1, read on the forward strand.
TGCTCAGCCTGGAGAAGAGGAGGCTTGGGGCAGACCTCATTGCTCTCTACAACTACCTGAAAGGAGGCTGTAGCCAGGCAGGGGTTGGTCTCTTCTCCCAGGGAACCCATGACAGACCAAGAGGACACAGCCTCAAGCTGTGCCAGGGCAGGGTTAGGCTGGATGGTAGGAAGAAGTTCTTCACAGAAAGAGTGATTGGCATTGGAATGGGTTGCTCGAGGAGGTGGTGGAGTCACTGTCCCTGAAGCTGTTTATAAGAAGGCTGGATGAGGCACTTAGTGCCATGGTTTAGTTAATTAGAAGCGTTAGGTGATAGATTGGACTTGATTATCATAGAGGTCTCTTCCAACCTGGTTAATTCTGTGATTCTGTCAAGATCATCCAGTTCCAACTCCCTGCCATGGGCAGGGACACTTCCCACCAGCCCAGGTTGCTCAAGGCCTCATCCAGCCTGGCCTTCAACGCCTCTAGGGTAGGGGCATGCACAACTTCCCTGGGCAACCAGTGCCAGTGTCTTCCCAGTCTCACTCTCAGTAATTTCTTCCTCCTCTCCAGTCACAATCTCCCCAGTCCCAGCTCAAAGCCATTGTCCCTTGTCCTGGCACTGCCAGTCCTTGTCCAGCTCTGCTGGAGCCTCTTCAGGTACTGCAAGGCTGCTCTAAGGTCTCCCTGTAGTCTTCTTTTCTCCAGGCTGAAGTTCTCCCAGCCAGTACCCACATCAGAGGTTCTGCAGCCCTCTGATCTTCTTGGTGGCCTCCTCTGGACCCTCTGCAGCAGCTCCAGGTCCTTCCTGTGCTAGGAGCACCAGAATTGGAGGCAGTACTGCAGCTGTGAGCATAGCAGTGTGCATGGCAGATCAGAGGGGCTTCTGGTCACAGTAACACTGAGGACAATTCCATTGACAGTTTGTTTTTTGATGCCTGATTGTTCCTCTACCTTGACTTTGTCCACAACAGGTTTCTTTTCATCAGGATCAGGGTCCCTCTTCCCCAGACTGCTGGACAAGGCTTCCAGTGCTTCGTCTGCCAGCTGACCAACCTGTAAGAGTAATGTCCTGGTTTGAGCTACAGCAGAAACAGTTCTGTTCAGGGTTTTTATTTTTCACCTAATGAAAACAGAGCCACATTTAGCATTAAACGCAGGAAAAAAAATTTAATTGTCTTAGTCTGGAGCTCAGCTGCAGTAATATTTTTATGTACCACCACTGCCAACCACACATGACTGAGGTGAGAACTCAGCAGAGAACTCAAAGACTCTCCCAATTCTTTCCTGGAGAAAGAGAGGTAACTGGGAGAGACAATTCTCTCCCAAACTGCCTTCATGTCTCTGCTGAGCTCAAGGCACAAGGGAACTCTGACAGAGGTTGCTCTGTGGACAGGCTTCTCCCTTCCCAAGACTCAACAGCTGCAGGGGGTAGCTGGCTGGTTCAGCTTTTGACCAGTTGGATCTATTTTGGACGAATGTCAGCTATTAATGTGGCTTCCTGAAGTACCCAGCAGGACTATGATGATTTTTTGGGGTGCAATTTGCCTTCTCCTGCTGTTCACAAACAGAATCCTTTTTGGTGCACCTAGGACCTATCAGTATGATTCCCTATGTTGAGGTTTTCACTTTCACCATTCATCTTGTGCTTAAGAGGATTTATTTTGCAAGCACCCCACAGACATTGTGGCTCATCTCTTAGGGAGCAAGAAGGCACAGAGCTGCAATCAGCACCCTGACAACATCCTGCAGCACTGCAGGAGCACAGCACTGAGCTCTGCAGCAGCTCCAGCCAAGGCTACTCACTGAAGACACAGCTGAGGGAGCTGAAGACTGCACGGTGCAAGCTGTGGCACGAGGAACTGATGCATCCTCAGGGGGCTTTGCAGTCACAGCAGCTGAAGGCTTCTGCAACACAAGAAGTCACAGAGTCACAGAGTTCACTGGGTGGGGAGGGACCCTCTAAGGGCATCTTCCCTACCCCCTTGCACTCAGCAGGGACACCTCCAACCACAGCAGTTTGCTCAGAGCCTAGTCCAGCCTGACCTTGAATGTCTCCAGGGCGGGAGCCTCCACCACCTCCCTGGGCAGCCTGTGCCAGGCTCTCCCCACCCTCACTCTGCACAACTTCCTCCTCATCTCCAGCCTAACTCTGCCCTGCTCCACTTCCAAACCACTGCCCCTCAGCCTGTCCCCACAGGCCCTTCTCAACAGTCCCTCCCTAGCCTGCCTGCAGGTGCCCTGCAGATACTGAAATGCAGCTCTAAGCTCTCCCTGCAGCCTTCTCTTCTCCAGCCTGCACAGCCCCAACTCTCACAGCCTGTCCACACAGCAGAGGTTCTGCAGCCCTCTAAATATCTTGGTGGCCTCCTTGGGATCCTCTTCAGCAGCTCCAGGTCTCTCTTGTGCTGGTGGCCCCACAGCTGGATACAGCCCTGCAGGTGAGGTCTGAGCAGAGCAGAGCAGTGGGGCAGGATCCCCTCTCTCCACCTCTGGCCATGCTGCTTTGGATGCAGCCCAGGCTGCCCTTGGCCTTCTGTGCTGCCAGTGCCCATTGCTGCCTCCTGTCCAGCTTCTCACCCCCAGCACCCCAAGTCCTTCTCTGCAGGGCTGCTCTCAGGCCCATCACCCCCAACCTTGATTCATATCCAGAGTTGTCCTAACCCTGACGCAGGACCCTGCACTTGGCCTTCCTGAACCTCACGAGCATCTCCTCAGCTACTTCTGCAGCCTGCCCTGATCCCTCTGGATGCTATTCTGTCCCTCAGCCATGTCAACCGTAACACCCAGCTTGGTGTCACCTGCAGACCTGCAGAGGGAGCCTCAGTCTTGATTTCTGTATCACTGATGAAGATACTGAGCAGCACTGGTGCCAGTGGAGATACCTGAGGGGTGTCACACCATTTGTGACACAGTCACACTGCGCTGTACTCAATCAGCTCAAAATTTACCTAAGTGGCTTTCTTCTTTTTTTTTTTATACAGTACACAACAAGAAAGGGCTACATTAACAGGCAAAAGTCCCTTAATCCAGGATTAAGTGCCAATACTGCATACCCCACTCAAGGAACAGGGGAAAAAAAGCAGTAGCATTTTGAAAGGAGAGCAGCAGCATTGTCATTCTTATCACAATTACCAGTGCCAGGATATTCAGAGGACTTTTGAAAGACATACTTTGGATGTACTGCTGGGCTTTGTTGGTCTGGTTTGTGCTGCAGGCTGCGCAGGGCAGGAGAAGTCTTTGGAAAACTCATCCACAAGATCAGATTCACTTAGAGGCTGCAAAACAATAACACAAAACAGACAAATATGGCAGAGGTGACTGACAGCCTGGTTCTGATTTATTTCACCAAGAACTTCTGTTCCAGCCTCTCAGAAAGCAGGAGAACTTTTGTAGCTTAGACTGAAATAACCTTTCCCTTTTGTGTGCAACAAAGCAGCATGGATCTGCAGTACATAGCACCAAGGAAGTCACTTTTCAGCGTGAGTCAGGTGCTTTGTCACCAGAAGTCACTGTCACACAGAGAGAACAGGGCATGCAGAGCTGTTTACAGGGCTGCTGGGAAGGTAAGCATAGCCAACTAACTAGAACTCACCTCCTCATTAGAAATCACCTCCTAATTGGATGTCACCTCCTCATTAGAAAACAAAAGATGTCAACATTTCCTAGGTAACATTTACTGCAACAGCATCATGCTGTAGGAATGCTTCAATCACTGGAAAGCAGCACATTGATTCTGCCGTGGAATTTTTCTCTTCCAGGCTTGGTGCCTCCACAGCTTCTCTGGGCAACCTGTTCCAGTGTCTAACCACCCTCAGGGGGGAGAATTTCTCCTTCATGTCTCCTCTCAGTCCAGTATCTTCCACTTTGAAGCCATCATCCCTTGTCCTGTCACTCCAGCCAGATTCATAGCATCTCTCCTCAGATGTTCCAGTCCCTTCATCATTCTCAGAGCCTCCCTTGGACTCTCTCCAGCAGTTTCCTGTCCTTCTTGAACTTAGGAGCCCAGAACTGGAGCCAGGAGTCCAGATGTGGTCCTGCTACAGCAGAGCCAAGGGAGAGAAGAACCTCCCTTGACCTGCTGGCCCCACTCTTCTTCACACATCCCAGGAGACCACTGAGCCCTTCCCATCCTCGAGGGCACAGTGCTGGCTATTGGTTACCTTCATTTGTATTTGACAGAACCACAGACTGGTTTGGGTTGGAAAGGACCTCAAAAGATCACCCAATTCTAACCCCTTTCCATGGGCAGGGACACCTCCCACCCACCCAGGTTGCTCTGCGCCTCATCCAGCCTGGCCTTTAACACCTGCAGGGAGGGGGCATCTGCAACCTCCCTGGGCAACCTGTACCAGTGTCTCCCCACACTCACTCTCAACAATTTCTTCCTCCTCTCCAGCCTCAATCTTCCCTCTCCCAGCTCAGAGCCATTGTCCCTCATCCTGGCACTCCCAGCTCCTGTCCAGAGGCCTTTCCCAGCTCTTCCGGAGCCCCTTCAGGCACTGGAAGGCTGCGCTAAGGTTTCCTTGTCAAAATTCCTCTCTCCCACCTCACGCCTCCTGCAGGCTTTCTACAAATCAAAACAGCTGAGGCAGCAGCAGGTTTTCTGAGAGGAGTGATGTCATTAGATGTGCAGATGCAGAAGTCTTGGCTGAAACCATGAAGATGAACTTGGCATTCATCAGGAATCAAGGAAGAACTGTGCAGTGACTGAGGATTCTTCAGCTATTGGTGTAACTCATGTTCATTTTGCTGGGTTCAGTCAGATCTAAGTTCCTGCTGACACCACAGGGACACTGGAGAAGACATCTTGTTCAAGATCATCTCCTTCAAAAGATGAGCACTGAAGAGGTGCTGAGGGCACAGGACAGTGATGCCCCTCCTGTGGTCCACTGACAGGGTAAGCATCACCTTGTAACCAGGCAACTGACAGGGTAAGCAGATGCCTCTGACTGAGAGAGGTGGAGGAACATCTTCTGATAACCACTTAATGCTTTTGGCATCAGACCTCATGATTCCAAGCTCAGAGAACCAGAGCACCATAGGCTTGTCTGGGTTGGAAGAGCCTTCTGAGATTACCTAGTGCAGCATCAGCCCAACCCCACCATGGCCACCAAACCATGGCCCCAGGTGCCATGGCCACACCTTTCTGGAACACCTCCAGGCATGGAGACTCCTGGGCAGCCTCTTCCAACCCCTGCCCACTCTTGCAGCACAGACACTGTTCCTCATGGCCAACCTCAACCTCCCCTGGTACAGTTTCAGGCTATTTCCACTCCACATCCCCAGTTCCCTCAGCCTGTTGTGACAGCAGAGCTGCTCCAGCCCTTGGGTCATCTTTGTGGCCTCCTCTGGACTCTCTCCAGCAGCTCTGTGTCCTTCTGCTGTGGGCACCAGAACTGGAGATAGGACTGAAGGTGAGCGCAGAATCCCCTCTCTTGCCCTGCTGCCCACACTCCTCTGGCTGCAGCCCTGCACACAGCTGCCTTCTAGGCTGCAGGAGGGCACTGCTTGCTCCCAGGGAGCTGCTCGGACACCAACACCCCCAGGTCTCTTTCTTCAGGGTTGCTCTCAACCCACTCTAACCTTTCTCTTACTATGAGCTCTTCACAGCCAATGAATTTCAACCAAACCCCTTTTCAGCTGACACCAGCTCAGCAGGTTTTGTGCATGGAAGCAAACACAGCAGCAAAATGGGAGTCTTACATAAGGGCACAGAGAGAGGTGATGACAGAGCAGGGGAGAACATTCCTACCACACTGTCAGTCTCCTTACCTTAGGCTGTTCTTCAGGCTTTGGCAGTATTGGTTTCCCATCTTTATCCTAGAAGCAAAAGAAGTCTTATTGACATTTCCCCACCAACACTGCAGCATCACAGCCAAATACCATTAAATAAATCACACCCACAAGAACAAACCAGTGACTCAGTGACAGGAATTCCCCGCCCCGAGTGAATTCTTACAGGAGTGTATTTTAAAAAACACAACTGAAGAAGTGCAGAAGACCAAGAACTGCTGACTGGGGGTTGCACTCAAAGATCTCCAGAGGTCCCTTCCAACCCCTAACATCCTGTGATCCTGATTCGTATCAGGAATTAACTGAATGGGAAATCAGCAGGAATCCATCCAGGGGTAAAACAAGGTGTGAGGGCTTAAATTCCAAGTCTGAAGTCAGGCAGCCTTGAAACATCTCCAAAGAGGGCTGAAGCTGCTTCCTACCAGACTGGTGCTCAGCTCCAGCAAGGCCAGCCTAAGGAGCAGCCCTGTGTGGGTGCTGTGCAGCACCAGGGACACTGGTGAGTGCTGCAGGAGCTGACATGCCTGAGGTGCAGGGCAAGTACAGCTCAGCTCTAGTGTGGTGCTGCTGAACCTTGAGCAGGTCTTCACCACCTGCAGTGGCAGCATAGTGAAATGGGTGCAGTTTTCACCCTCATTCTACAGCAGTGCTCCAAGGTTATGTTAGGTTTGGTCCCCAAGAGCAGCCCTGCACAGGGACAGATCTCACAGCACTGATGTTTAACACTCCTGGAGCAGGAATGTGTGACCTTGGAAGATCAGATCTTCACTCAGGATGTCTGAAAAACCCAGCCATGCCCACGAAGGGAAGGAAGGAAAGAGATGGGGAAACCATCAGGAGGAGAATCATAGAATGGTCTGGGTTGGAAGGGATCTCCAAAGGTCATCCAGTCCAACCTGCCCTGCAGTCAGCAGGGACATCTTCCACCAGTGCAGGTTGCTTGGAGCTCTGCCCAGACTCAGCTTGAGTATCTCCAGCAATAGGGCCTCAAGCATCTCCCTGTGCAACCTGTTGCAGTGTTCCAGCACCCATACAGTGCAGAACTTGTTCCTCACATCCAATCTCAATCTGCTCTGCTCTAGTTTAAAGCCACTGCCCCTTGGCCTGTCCCTGCAGGTATTTAGGAACAGTCCTTCTGCAGTCTGCTATTAGGTCTCCCTGCAGCCTTCTCTTCTCCAGGCTGAACAACTCCAGCTCCCTCAGCCTGTCCTCATAGCAGAGGTGCTCCAACTCCCTGACCATTTTCACAGCCCTCCTCTGTACCTGCTCCAGCAGGTCCATGTCTTTGCTATACTGAGGGCTGCAGACCTTGATGCAGTGCTCCAGGTGCTCTCACCAGAGGAGAGTGAAGTGGCACAATCACCTCTCTGATCTACTGGCAATGCTACTTTGCATGCAGCCCAGGACACGATTTGCCCTCTGTGCAGCAAGCTCACACTGTCTGCTCATGCCCAGCTTCTCACCCACCAGCATCTCTAAGTCCTTTTCCTCAGGGCTGCTATCACCTCCTCCCCTAGTCTGTACTGATAGTGAAGATTGTTCTGGCCCAGGTGCAGAACTCTGCACTTGCCCTTGTTGAACTCTACAAAGTGAAAGTGGTTATATCCTGCTTTTGTTTGCTGTCCTCATGTTCCTTCCCTCTGCATGAGTGGAGGGAGGCAAACTCACCAGCTCTGGCTTTAACCTGTGCTCTGGAGGGATGGTTTCATCACGTTCCCCAAGCTTCTCCTCTTTCTTCTCTTTGGCTTTTGCCTTAGGAAAAAAGAACAGCCCCAAATGAGAAATGTGAAGACTCAATACAAACTCAACTTCAATACCAAGATTCCTCTGTTTGAAAAGCATCAGACAAAATCATTCCATATGGCGAGATGCTAAAATCCATCACTTTATTCTCATCAAATTTCTGAGGTAATATCCTGATGGTCTGGGGATTGATGAGGATAAATCAATATGTGAAGCAATTCATCCCTCTATAGGCCCAGACTGACCGTATCTGGGTTGGTTTTTTTTTAGTCAGCATTGATCCCCAACATATCCTCTCAGCAACTAATTATTTTCTACTCTTTCCCCATTCACAGGATCACAGGATGTCAGGGGTTGGAAGGGACCCAAGGAGATCGTCGAGTGCTACCCCGTTGCCAGAGCAGGACCATACAATCTAGCACAGATCACAGAGGAACACATCCAGACAGACCTTGAAAGTGTCCAGAGAAGGAGACTCCACAACCTCTCTGGGGAGCCTGTTCCAGTGCTCTGTAACCCTTAAAGTAAAGAAGTTCCCCCTTGTGTTGAGGTGGAACCTCCTGAGCTGCAGCTTACATCCATTGCTCCTTGGCCTATCCCAGGGAGCAAATGAGCAGAGCCTGTGCCCCTGCTCCTGACCCACAGCCCTCAGATATTTAGAAACATTTATTAAATCCCCTCTCAGTCTTCTCTTTTCCAGACTAAGCAGCCCCAGGTCCCTCAGCCTCTTCTAATCAGGCAGTGCTCCAGTCCCCTAATCATCCTCGTAGCCCTGCACTGGACCCTCTCCAGCAGATCCCTGTCCCTCTTGAACTGGGGAGCCCAAAACAGGACACAGTACTCAAGAACCTCCCTTGATCTGCTGGACATACTCTTCCTAATACACCTCAGGACCCCACTGGCCTTCTTGGCCACAAGGGTACATTGCTGTCCCACAGATAACTTGTTATCCACCAGCACTCCGAGGTAACTCTCTGTTCCTGAGCTGTAAGGAAAAATCGGGGGGAAACCCTGGTATCAATGGGGTCTGCAAAGCTAAAATGTCAAAGTTCAACATGCAGACACAGGTTTGCTGCTCAAACTACCCAGTGAAGAGAAACCAAACTCTTAGAAGACACAGAAAGGTGTGAGAAGGTTAATGGGGTCTGATGGCCAAAGGTTAATTAAAAAACAAACAGCAAAGATGGGTAAAAGCTTGCTAGGAACTGTGCTTGGGTGAAACACAGAGCAGCTACAGCTGACACAGGGAAGGCATGAGAATGGCCAAATAAAATGCTTAGCATTTCCAAGGCCATCTGACTATGTCCTTCTCCACCTGTGTCCACATGTGATTGGTTAGTTTTATTGACCAGGTAAGACTCAGGCACTGCTCAGTCACTATGTTGTTATTTTACACACCTGCAGAGTGCCTGTAACACAGGGGACTTGGGACTGCACAGGAGAGATTGAAAGCTGGCTGTAGAAAGGAGTAAGAGTGTACCTCTGACACCTCCACAACAGGGGTGAGATCAGGCTCAGGTTCAGGTTCAGGTCCACCAAGAGTATCAAGAAGAGCTTCCATTGCATTTTCTTGAACCTCCTGTATGGAAGGAGATAAGTCATAACTCAATAATTTCTGTCAACTGACACAGGCTTCACCTCATTGACCTCTTATACTGTGTATAAGCTGCCAGCCCCAGACTACTCATGCCCAGGGAGGTGGCTGGGGCCCAATTCCTCGAGATACTCTAGGTGAGGCTCAACAGGGCTCTGCTCTAGTGGAGGATGTCCCTGCTGACTGCAGGGAGGTTGGACTGGGTGACCTTTGGAGAGCCCTTCCCACCCAAACCGTTCTGGTTCTATTTCTGTTTGCTTTAGCTCATTTGTTCAGATATGGCAAATTAGGTGTCAAGATTAGCACTTTCCAACCAAGACAAATCACCTCCTAAAGAGAGGGGAAAAGGGGAGAAACCCCACAGAAAGCAAAACCAAAAAGGCAGAGTATCACTGACACTGCCACTGCCACTGCCACATAATGTGACATGGCAAACTCAGCACTGTCAGGTCACAGAGGAGACACAGAGGCTTGTAAAGTCTAAGGAAATGGCCTCAGCACAAGGTGCAGGGCCACAGAACACAAGACCTGAGTGTGGATCTCTGACTAGGAGCCAACTAGTTAAGGAGTGCTTGTGCCTACCTTTTCTGCTTTTGTTGTCTTCTCCTTGGGAGGAGCTGAGGTCTTGACTGAAGTTGCTGCCTGTGCCTGCAGGATTTCACCTTCCTCACTTGGCTTCTATGAGGGATAAAGAAATTACAGGGAAATTAGTAAAAAGAAGAAAAATTGTCAATATCAGTTTAAAGTGGAACTTTAAAGCAATGATGGCAATGCCTGGATGCAGTAAAAGGCACAGAATCACAGAACGCTTTGGGCTGTAATGGACCACCCAGTTTCAACCCCCTGCCACGGGCAGAGACACCTCCCACCAGCCCAGGTTGCTCAGGGCCGCATTCAGCCTGGCCTTCAATGCCTCCAGGGAGGGGACATCCACAGCCTCCCTGGGCAACCTGTGCCAGTGTCTCCCCACCCTTCACTCTCAACAATTTCTACCTCCTCTCCAGTTTCAATCTCCCCTCTCCCACCTCAAAGCCATTGTCCCTCATCCTGACAATCCCAGCCCTTGTCCAAAGTCCCTCCCCAGATCTGCTGGAGCCCCTTCAGTACCCCTTCAGGTACTGCAACACTGCTCTGAGGTCTCCCTGAAGCCTTCTTTCCAGCCCAAACTCTTCCAGCCTGTCACACTAGGGGATGTTCTCCAGCCCTCTGATCATCTTCACAGCCTCCTATGGAACACCCCCCCACCCCCACCTACATGCCCTTCTTGTGCTGGGTGTCCCAGAACTGGAGGCAGAGCTGCAGGTGGGGTCTGAACAGAGCAGAGCAGAGGGGCAGAATCCCTTCCCTGTGCTGCTGCTCTCCCTGCTTTGGCTGCAGCTCAGCACACAGCTGCCTGCTGGGCTGCCAGTGACCATTGCTGGCTCCTGGGGTGTTTGTCACCACCTCACAGCCCCAAGGCCTTCTTCTCCAGGCTGCTCTCCAGCCACTGCTCACTGAGCACGTATCTGTGCTAGGATTGCCCTGACCCAACTGCAGGAATCTTGCCTTTGGTCTTGTTGAACTTCATGAGGTTGGCTTGGGCCCAGCTCTGCAGCCTGCCCAGGTGTCTCTGGATGATCTCCTCCCTCCAGCCTGTCAGCCACACCAGAAAGGCACAAAAGCTACCCAATACCTGTGTCGGAGCTGTCTCCCTTCCTCCAGCAGAAGCAGCACTGCAGGTGAAGTCAGATGACAGGGCCTCTGCAAGCTCATCTTCTGTCATGGGTTTCTGAGTAAGAAACGGTTGTGATGGTTAGAAGCTCCAATGTTCACACTGCCCAACTGGGTCTAAGCTCCAGGCTTAAACCCACCATGCCCTCATCAGCTGCTGTCAGAAGAAAGAGCCAGAAAAAGCTGTTTTATCCTCATTGCTGATTCACTCTTCAGATAAGCTCTTGTTTCTGTATGTTACAAAGTCACACACAGCAGATTTGAGCTGGCTGAACTCCCTTGCCAAGGAGAGAAAGTCAAGCAGCCTTTGCTGAAGGCTTCCTGAAGACACTTCTGCAAGCACAGCTACCTCTGCCCTGTGACTCTATGACATGCAGAGACTCTGTGAACTTGTCTTGAGTCAGTGTCAGTGCCCTGGAAGTTCTCACTTCTTTCTTAAAGAAGCTCGATGTAGTATTAATCTCAGCTTTCTGGCATGCCACAGCCCTCTCCCACCCCCTGAATTACAGCAGCACTTACTGCCCTAGGAATTCAAGGGCAAGTGGACTATTTTCACCTTCCAAGAGATATAGAGACAAAAAAATCCAAGTCTTACTTCATCTTGTTCATCCGCTTTTGGTAGCGCTCCACCTCTGCCATCCCCTTTGCTCTAGAATAAGAATTGGTTTTGTAGTGAATGGTAAGCATAAAAGAGAAATGACGGAGAAGTAGGATGAGGAGGGTTTGGATCCCACTCACCTTCAGCAGCCTCACATAGTCTGGGGGCAGGCTGCCTTCCCGTTTGCCCAGCTCCTCCAAGTACTTTGAAGATATGTCCTCCTGTGAGGAGAAAGCACAGGAGGGTGTCTGAGTCCCTCTGCTTTGTGCAAAGGAATCTCTAGCAGACAGCTGCCCACAGTGATTCCTTTGCAAGGACCATGTGAGGGCGGAATGGGACAGGAGGTAATCCTGGAGGGTCCTTCACAAACTAGTATCAAGCACCTACTTCTTGCTTGCCTTCATGTGGTCTACCACAGCTCTGCTTAAAATCAGGGGCCTTCCAAGCCCATGCAGTCCAACATCAACCCAACCCCACCATGGCCACTAAACCATGGCCCCAAGTGCCATGGACACACCTTTCTGGAACAACTCCAGGCATGGGGACTACAACACCTTCCTGGGCAGCCTCTTCCAATCCCTGACCACTCTTGCACCACAGAAATTTTTCCTCATGGCCAACCTCAACCTTCCCTGGCACAGTCCCTCTACTTCTATCACCTGAGACTGGAGAGAAGAGCACAACCCTTACCTGGCTGCAGCCTCTTCTCAGGGAGCTGCAGAGAGCAATGAGGTCTCCCTTCAGCCTCCTCTTCTCCACACTAAATACCCGCAGCTTCCTCAGCTGTTCCTCCCCAGCCCTCTTCTCCACACCCTACACCAGCTCTGCTGCCCTTCTCTGGACCTGCTCCATCCCCTCAGTGTCCTTCTGGGAGGAGATGGCCCAGAATTGAACCCAGCACTCAAGCTGTGTCCTCAGCAGTGCCCAGCACAGGGGCACAATCCCTGCCCTGCTCCTGCTGCCCACACCATTGCTGATCCAGCCCAGGATGCTGGTGCCCTTCTTGGCCACCTGAGCACTGCTGCCTCATCTCCAGCTGCTGTCACCCAGCACCCCCAGGGCCTTTTCTGCTGGACACTTTACAAGCACTCCGCCCCAGTCTGGAGCTTTCCTGGGGTTCTTGTGTCCCAGCACTTGGCCTTTTCCAACCTCATCCCATTGGACCATGAATGCAGCCTGAATTCCCATGAATTCCCATGAATCCAGCCTGGCCAGGTCCTTCTGCAAAGCCTTCCTACCCTCCAGCAGTCCACCCCTATCACTCAGTTTGGTGCCACCTGCACTGGATCTCCTCTGCCAGGTTCCTTCTGCAGTCACAACAGGCAGCCAGTGTCTCAGAGCACAGAGTGCTTTGTGCTGTGCCCAGACTGGATGTTAAACACCTGCACATCCCAAAGTCCTTACCACAGCCGACAGCTGCCCTTAGCCACTGAGCTTAACCCTCCTTATATCCTTCCCAATCTCACCCAGGAAACTCTGCATTCCCCACAAACTCTGCTTTGCTCAAGCAGAAATGCAATCTCCAAGGCTGTTGACGCTCCCTTCTACCTCTATCACTGCCTTTTAGAGATCCACTGGAGATCATGCTTGGAAGTCACTCCAAAAAGCACCCAACAGCAGTCCATAGCTGCACCACTTCTGCACTGCTGAAGGCAGCACTCAAATGCAGCTCTGCAGACTCTACTTTACCTCTCAGCAGACCAAAGGGGCAGATACCCAATCAATAACTGCACAGATCAATAAGCAGTAAAATAGCGAATTACCAGAACTTCTGGGCCAGTGTAAACAGGACTAGGAGGCACATCTTCCTCAGATCCACCTAGGGTGTCTACGAGGCTGTCCAGGGCTGACTCATCCATCCCAGGCTGCAAAGCAAGCAGAGCATCAGAGATGTGACCATGCTGCACAAATCAAGAAGGATATTCTGCATCATCTGCTGAGTCTGCATAAAGCTGCTGCTAGCCAAACAAAAGCTTTCTTGCACCAGGTACTGCACTTGGCAAGCCCTTTGATGAGAACTGCTCTTCAACTCTTTCCTAACTGCCACTAACAAGATCACAGAGCCACAGAGCACATTGAGTTAGAGGGGACCCCCAAAGAGCATTGCCCAACTCCCCTACAGTCAGCAGGGACACAGGATCATAGGATGCTAGAGGTTGGAAAAGACCTCTGGAGATCATTGAGCCCAAAACACCTCAGAAAGCAGGATCATAACCCAGTGCGTGTCATGTCCAGCTAGAGCAAGGCTGCACAGGGACACCTCCAGCCTGACCTTCAATGTCTCCAGGGAGGGAGCCTCCACCACCTTCCTGGGCAGCCTGTGCCAGGCTCTCCCCACCCTCACTCTGCACAACTTCCTCCTCATCTCCAACCTAACTCTGTCCTGCTCCACTTCCAAACCACTGCCCCTCAGCCTGACCCCACAGGCCCTTCTCAACAGTCCCTCCGCAGCCTGCCTGGAGGTGCCCTGCAGCCTTCTCTTCTCCAGGCTGCACAGCCCCAACTCTCACAGCCTGTCCACACAGCAGAGGTACTGCAGCCCTCTGAGCACCTTGGTGGCCTCCTCTGGACCCTCTCCAGCAGCTCCAGGTCTCTCTTGTGCTTGTGGCCCGACATCTGGACCCAGCCCTGCAGGTGAGGTCTCTCCAGAGAAGAGCAGAGAGGTGTTTGTATTTAAACAGCAGCTCACACAGCCACGATTCTATGCTGGCTGAGCTAAGTGACTCTAGCTCAGTCCTGTCTGACCAAACACCAATGCCCTACCACTGGTTTGGTCAGTTTCCTTCAGGTAATCCTCACCACCATGCCCAACCAGTTTCAGCAGTTACCAGTTCCCTTTTTCTGATGTCTTTCAGAGACATTTCTCCATGGGCAGCATTTGTTTGTGACTGTTTACCAACCTCAGCACTTGGCTTATCAGCTGCAGCAACCACACTAGGACTGGCTGTGCCTGCACCACCTGCACTAGCAGCTGTGGAGAGCTTCTCAGGCTTAGGCTGGAGGAAGAAGAGAAAAATAAAGGCCAAACAATAAATTCAACCGTTCCAAGAGGGGTAGGGAAAGATAGAAATATTCGGAATATGATCAGAGGGCTGAACAGTCACAACTTTCCCAGCCTCTCCCCTGTAGGGCACTGGGAGTTGGTGTAGTTGAGTCTGGAGAAGAAAAGGCTCCAGGGGGAACTTAGAGTAGCCTTCCAGTACCTGAAGGGGCTCCAGGAGAGCTGGGGAGGAACTTCGGACAAGGACTGGCAGTGCCAGGATGAGGGACAATGGCTTTGAACTGGGACAGGGGAGATTGAGGCTAGAGAGGAGGAAGAAATGCTAAGAGTGAGGGTGGGGAGACACTGGCACAGGTTGCCCAGGGAGGCTGTGGATGTCCCCTCCCTGGAGGTGTTGAAGGCCAGGCTGGATGAGACCTAGAGCAACCTGGGCTGGTGAGAGGCTGGCCTGGATGATCTTTGAGGTCCCTTCCAACCTAACCCATTCTGTGATCCTACACTTCAATGAATCTGATTCCGAGGTCACAGATACCCTTCTGAGCTGCACAGTGCCCAGTTGCTGGGGCAGCAACCACCCACCTGCACTGCTATGCAGAGATGCTGCCTGCACTGGGATTCTGAAGTCCAAGGCTCACTACTCTTAAGTGCTCCATAGTGCAGAGACTGTGGGCCCCTTCCCCTGGAAAGTTTTCATTCAGAACCACAGCACAGAACCAAAGGATGCTCTCTGTTGGAAAGGATCTTTAAAACTCATCCAGCCCAACCCCCTGCTGCCAGCAGGGAGATCCCCAACCACAGCAGGCTGCTCATACAAACAACCTGACCTGCAGTGGTGCCAGCCATAGGGCACCTCCCATCTTTCTGAGCACCCTGGGACAGGCTCTCCCCATCCTCAAGGTCAAACATTTCTTCCTTCTCTCCCCTCTTAATCTCCCTCTTCAGGTCTAAATCATCCCACCTTGGCCTGTCACAACAAGCTCTGCTCAAAAGTCTGTCCCCAGCTTTCTGCTGAGCCCCTTTAGGCACTGCAAGGCCATCAGAAGGTGTTCCTGGAGCCTTCTCCTCTCCAGGCTGAACACCCCCAACTCTCCCAGCCTGGGCTCACAGCAGAGGGCTTCCAGCACTGCTGTGTCCTCCCTTGGCCCTGCTCCAACAGGTGCCTGCCTGTGCTGAGGACTGCAGAGCTGCCCCAGCACTGCAGGGGAGGTGTCAGCAGAGCCCAGCAGAGGGGCACAATCCCCTCCCTGCCCCTGCTGCCCATGCTGCTGGGGATCAGCCCATGGCAGGGCTGGCAGCTCTCAGTGCTGGCTCATCTCCAGCTTTGCACCCCCAGCACCCCCAAATCCTTCTCAGAGCTGCTTTCCAGCTCTTCATCTCAATCTGGACTGATATCAGGGGTTTCCCCAGCCCAGGCACAGGACCTGGTATGTACCCTGCAGAACCTCAGGGAGTTCTCTTGAGCCCACTTCTACAGTTTGCCTGGGAATGCTGTTCCCAGCAGGCAGCTGCCACTGCAGCACTAACACCACAGTAAACACTGCTGAGCTGGGTAAGGTGGAATCTGCTTCAGGGAGCTGGGCAGGATGGCAATGCCAACACCAGATACAGACCTCGGCACTCCTGATGTCCTTCTCTACTGCCAAAAACTGGTGTGGAGAGCTGCAGGAGTCTTGCACTGTACTCTGGCCTTTCACCCACACCCCTGTAGCCCAGATCTATATAGTGACTACCACTTAACTTCTGCTGTCCACATGGTCTTCTGAACTGACTTCTCCTCAGCCTCCAACCTCCTCTCTGCAGTCCTGCAGCCTGTCTTCCTGGAAGCCTGCTGCATTTGGAGCTGCTACAAAAGTGCCTGAAAGCACACAGGTGAAGGAGCTCCATGCTGGCAGTGCCCATTTCAGCAGAGTATTTGCTGACTGACCAAAAAGTCCTTTCTGTTTCTCTTCTGCAGTGACAGGGCAAGGGAATCACAAATTGGGAGGGGTTGTAAGGAATCTCTACAGATCATCCAGTCCAACACCGACAGAGCAGGGTCACCTAGGGCAGGGCACACAGGAACACATCCAGCTGGGTTTGGAAAGTCTGCAGAGGAGACTCCACAACCACTCTGGCCAGACTGCTCCAGCCCTCCACCACCCTCACAATAAACAAGTTGCTCCTCCTGCTCAGATGCAACCTCCTGGGATCCAGTTTGTGCCCCTTGTCCTGTCCCTGGGCACCACTGAGTAGAGTCTGCCCCCATTTTCTTGCCCTCCACAGTTGCTTTAGCTCTTGCTGAGCACTGATCAGATCGCCTCTGAGGCTGCTCTTCAGCAGGCTCTCAGCCCTAAGGCTCTCAGCCTTTCCTCGAAGCAGAGAAGTTCCAATCTCTTCATCAATGGGGAGCCCAGAAGTGGACCAGGGCTCCAGAAGTGGCCTCACCAGGACAGCAGGGAGGAGACTGATGAAGGTTACACACAGATAGCAGCAAGGAGCTTGCAAAAAAACTTTCATGAATGAAAGAGGAACTTCAAAGAGGCCACACAACTGTGATCATCTTCATGTTCCTTGCTTGGCCAAAAGCCAGAGTGTGTGGGACAATAACAGATGGACAAAGAGGACCACCAAAGGTGGGTGCAGGTGAGGATGACCACACAACCAGCACAAACTACCTTCTGGCTGGGCAGCCACCTGCAGCTGATGCCCATCAGAGGGTCTCTGGCAGTGCTGGCACCTTCAGGATGCTGCTGAAGTAAGGCTGGAGTTCCTGAGTGCCAGGCTTCAGAGCAGCACAAGCAGCTTTGCCACACTGACCTTTGAACACGATGCAGCTGCTGAGTCTTTCCACATGGGAATTTGGTGGGGCTCAGCCTCACTTCACAAGGTTCAGCATAAGAACCTGCCCTGACCTGGATTTCTGAGCCTCACAGGAAGAGAATCACAGAAACTGGGACGTTGTGTCACACCTGTGCCGTCTCTGTGGAGGCTGCTGGTGGAGGCTGCCCAGCTCCACTTGCTGTCACTTCTCCTGCACTCTTGGGGTCAGAAGCTGCTGTCACAGGAGGGGAGCTTTGGCTTTTCTCCTGTGCAGAGGAAAATTGATTGTGAGACAGGGAAGTGCTCCTGGGATGGCTGTGCTGGGGATGGGACCCTGGTTTCTTTTGACATAACCAGGGGAGGAGAGAGGAGGGGAGGGGAGGTGGAAGCACAAGGGGAGGTGGAAGGGGAAGGACAAGGGGAGGAGGAAGGGGAAGGGAAAAAGAGAAAGGGGATAAGAGGAAAATAAAGAAGGGAAAGTGGAAAGGGAAGGAGAAGGCAAAGGGAAGGGGAAAGAAGGGTAAAGGGAAGACAGAAAAGTGGGAAGGAGAAAGGGCAAAAGAGAAAGAGGAAAGAGAAGGGAAAATGAAAAAGAAAGGAAAAGGAGAAATAATGACAAGCAAAAGCAGAAGGATAAGGCCAAGGAAAAGGGACAAGAACAAGGGAAAAGAAAAGGGAAAGCAGGATGACAAGGAAAAGTGAGAAATATAATGAAAAACCAGAGAGAGGAACTACCCAACTTACAGCATTGGGTTCCTTTCTCTCCTCTTCAGACATCTGCTTGTTCTGAGAGTCCTTTGGCTGCAGCAAAACAGAGATGGGAAGGATTTAGCCAGGCCACCACCCAGGGCTGTGCAGCACAACCTGCTCTGGCTCGAGAAAGCACCAGGCAGGTTCTGGGACAGTCCACAGGACAGTCCCCAAGCTGCTGTGAACCAGTAAAGCTCCCCAGGCCCTTCACCCCCACACCTGCCAGTTGCCTGCTCCCTGGCAGAGTCCTGTGTGTACCAGCACAGCTCTCTGGGGCAGCTCTCTGCAGCAGCCAAGTTTCACCTTTTCTTTTAGAGGCAGCCCAAGTGCAAAGTTCAAGCTCTGGCCTCCAGTGACAGGTCAGTATTTACCTTGGTGGGCTCTGTGTTCTTTCCAGGCTCCATCTGGGGTGTTGCAGTTGTGGGCTGAAATGTAAGCAAGATGTTTTCAGTCAGAGATCAAGGGGAGAGGGTCTGCAGAGAACACTGTCAGACCCTAGGTTCACAGAACCATGGAACTCTATGAGTTGGAAAAGCCCTCTGAGATCACCCAATCACCAACCCCAAACCATGGACCCAAGTGCCATGGCCTAACATTTCTAGAACATTCCAAGGCATGACAACTATGCCATCTCCTTGGACGGCCTGTGCCAATCCCTGACCACTCTTGCACCCCAGAAACTGTTCCTCATGGCCAACCTCAACCTCCCCTGGCACCATTTCAGGACATTTCCTCTCCTTCTGTCTCTTGCTCCCTGGCAAAAGAGCCCAACCCCCACATGGCTGCAGCCTTCTGTCAGGGAGCTGCAGAGAGCAATGAGGTCTCCCTTCAGTCTTCTCTTCTCCACACTAAACACCCCCAGCTCCCTCAGCTGCTCCTCCCCAACCCTCTTCTCCAGACACCTCCCTACCTTTGTTGACCTGCTCCAGCCCCTCAATGTCCTTCTAGGAGGGAGTGGCCCAGAACTGACCCCAGCACTCAAGCTGTGTCCTCAGCAGTGCCCAGCACAGGGGCACAATCCCTGCCCTGCTCCTGCTGCCCACACCATTGCTGATCCAGCCCAGGATGCTGGTGCCCTTCTTGGCCACCTGGGCACTGCTGCCTCATCTCCAGCTGCCGTCACCCAGCACCCCCAGGGCCTTTTCTGCTGGGCACTTTCCATCCACTCTGCCCCAGCCTCACTAATAGAAAGACCAAAGAACAAGCAAATCACAGAGCAGTTTTATCTGGCTAGAAGGAAGAAAAAAAGAAAATTCCAGGGTCCTCACCATATTTTCTTACTATTTTTAATTGCTCCTGCTACTTCAGCTGCACAGAATGGCCCAATGTTGGAAAGTCAAATAATAGGTTTGGTTTTTATTTCCCAAGGCCTATTAAAATTCAGCGAAAGCCCAAAAAAAATAACCCCAGCCAAACCCCACAACTCCATCAGGCGCTAATTTCAATGTTTCCAATGCTTTGTGATGTTTTAATTTCAGCTGCCAAACACTAATTACCACAGCAGAGAACAGAGAACCACACAGGAGGAAGGCCCAACAGGTAAAATACTGATAGAGAGAGAGCAAACAGCTCCCAAACACCAAACACAAACCAAAACAACAGAAAGATTCTAACAAAAAATTCACTTAACCTCCCAGATCCTCCTTTTTGGATTGCCTCTGGTTGCCTAACCTGGCTAAAACACTTCTCAGACTCAGGCACTTTTCAAACACTCCTGTCCTTGGCATAGGACCACCACAGTGTTCACCCAGACACCCACATCCTTTTCTGCAGCTCTGCACCAAATCATTCTCTTTCTGGAAAGATTAATCCCAAATTTCACAGTCCTCAAGCTAAAAAGCATTGGATAAGCTTCAGTGGCATCTAGAGCAAAGAGTCAATCACAGAACCCAAGCATGGTGGGGCTGCAAGGGACCTCTGGAGATATTCAGTTCAACCTCCTGCTCCAGAAGGGTCACATAGGGGCAGGTCATATCCAGGTGGGTCTGGAAAGTCTCCAGAGAATGAAACTCCACAACCTCTCTGGGCAGCCTGCTCCAGCCCTCCAGCACCCTCACAACAAATAAGTTGCTCCTCCTGCTCAGCTGCAACCTCCTGGGCTCCAGTTTGTGCCACTCACCCCTTGTCCTGTCCCTGGGCATCACTGAGCAGAGCCTGGCCCCATCCTCTTGCCCCCCACAGCCCCTTTATAGCTCTTGCTGAGCACTGATCAGATCCCCTCTGGGGGGCTCCTCTGCTCCAGGCTCTCAGCCTTTGCTTCTTACAGAGATGCTCTAAACCCTTCATCATCCTCACAGCCACCATTGACACTCCCTAGTAATTCCCTATCCCTCTGGAACTGGGGAGCCCAGAAATGGACACAGTGCTCCAGCTGTGGTCTCACCAGTGCAGAGCAGAGGGCAAAGAGAACATTCCTTATCCTGCTGCACACTCCTGTCCCATAGGGAACTTGATGTCCACAGAACTCCAATTGGAGTTAACTCCACTCTGGATATATTCATCCAGTTGCTGTGTACCCAAGGAAGAACAGATGGTCACATCAGAGACCATCAGGCACAGCAGAGAGGCTCTGAGAAGGACAAGGGAGATGTGGTTACAGTGGGAAGGTGCACAAGAGTTGTTAATGTGCAAGGCTGGAGATGAGGGTGACTGAGGAACCTCATCTCCACTGCCCAGATGAAGGTGACTTGCCCAATGCAGCAGCAAGAAGCCATTAACTATAAACCATTAATTACCTCACCCAGGCACAAGGAGGACTTTGTTTCCAAGGGATTTGTGTTCAGCTCCTCGCATGGCCAGTGTCTGCCTCTGCCCCTCTTTATCTATCTGCTCATGCTCTGCACCTGCAAGCAGCTGATCAGAAGCTGCTGACGTTCCCCATGTTCCTCTGAGAGCTATTTCAATGATTCATGCAGGACCAAAGGACCATCGTTATTTTTGGATATCCATCCAGGTTCAAACACACAGAGAACATTATCAGTGATGAACCTGACAAAATTAGTTTGCTCCCAAGCACAACAGCAAGATGGAGCTGGACCCTTGCAGGTGACTTCATTTATGAGGAATGGCCACCAAAAGGAGAAGGTCTGGCTATTGCCCAGCTCTCTGCTACCACTATGCATCATCAAGTCATTAAACCATGGAACGGATCGGTTGGAGAAGCCCTTCAAGATCATCCAGTCCAACATCAACCCAATCCCACCATGATCACTAAACCATGACCCCAAGTGTCATGGACACACCTTTCTGGAACACCTGCAGGCATGAGGGCTCCAACACCTTGCTGAGCAGCCTCTTCCAATCCCTGACCAGTCCTGCACCACTGAATTTGTTCCTCATGGCCAATCTCAACCTCCCCTGGCACCATTTCAGAACATTTCCTCTCCTTCTAATCACCTGAGCCTAGGGAGTAGAGCCCAGCCCCTCCTGGCTGCTGCCTCCTCTCAGGGAGCTGCAGAGAGCAATGAGGTCTCCCCTTAGCCTCCTCTTCTCCACACTAAACACCCCCAGCTCCCTCAGATGCTCCTCCCCAGCCCTCTTCTCCAGACACTTCTCCACCTTTGTTGGCCTTCTCTGCACCTGCTCTAGCTCCTCAGCATCCTTCTGGGAGACAAGAGCCCAGAAATGAACCCAGCACTCAAGCTGTGGCCACACCAGTGCACAGTCCAGGAGCACAATCCCTGCCCTGCTCCTGCTGCCCACACCATTTCAGATCTAGGGCAGAGGTGTGCACAGGTTAAATGATTCTTAGCATCTGGGAGGTGTGTAAAGGTTGTCAGAGCAGATGCAGCTGAGCTGCACGCAGAGACAAGTGGCAGAAAAGGACTTCCCCTTCCACAAAGAAGGAGAAAGATTATCACAATGAAGGTGATCATAGATCAGACCTGGACACCCAGAGGTGCCCTGCAATCTGCGTTTGGAAGTACTCAAAGCTTATCCAGTGAGCCCTGAGCAGCCTGATCCACTTGCAGAGCTGGATCTGCATGGCCAAGGGACCTGCAGAGAGCTCTGCTGACCTCACTGCCATCAGTGTTAGCACAACCATGTAGAATCAATGGAAGTTAGAGGAGAAGAGATGGAGACTGTAGAGGAGGAAGAAATTCTTGACAGTGAGGGTGGGGAGACACTGGCACAGGTTGCCCAGGGAGGCTGTGGATGTCCCCTCCCTGTAGGTGTTGAAGGCCAGGCTGGATGAGGCCTTGAGCAACCTGGGCAGGAGGGAGGTGCCCCTGCCCTTGGCAGGGTGTTGGAACTGAGTGGTCTCTGAGGTCTCTTCCAACCCGAACTATTTAATTAATCTTTGAAATTATCAAGGTGAGCATTGAAAGGGACCTCTAAAGATCATTCAGTCCAAGCTCCTGCTCCAGCAGGGTACCCACAACAGCTTGCCCAGGAGCACCATGGCCAGGGAGGTTTGGAAGCTCTCCAGACAAGGAGACTCCACAACCTCTCTGGGCAGCCTGCTGCAGTCCTCCAGCACCCTCACAACAAACAGGTTCCTCCTCCTGCCCAGCTGCAACCTTCTGGGCTTCAGTTTGTGCCCCTTGCCCTCTGTCCTGTCCCTGGGCACCACTGAAGACAGCCTGGCCCCATACTCTTGCCCCCCACAGCCCCTTAAGCTCTTGCTGAGCATTGATCAGATCCCCTCTGGGGTTGCTCTTCTGCAGGCTGTCAGTACCAGGGCTCTCAGCCTTTGCTCCTCATATAGCTGCTCCAGGACCCTCAGCAGCTTTAGGGCCTTTGTGTTTCTTCTCTTATGCTGACACACGCTGCACAAGTCTGTGCTGTTCTCATTTGATGTTTCTGTTGGTGTCATTGTTGGGCTTGTGGAAAATGGAGGATGGAGAGGAACATTAATCACTGTTCAAACAAGACGGGTACATTCCTGAGGCAGCAGAGGCTTGAGGCAGGAGGATGACTCCTTGCTAACAAGCACAGGGCATGACTGATGACACAGCTACCAGCTACAACAGCTCTGCTCATCAGACAAGACACAACATGCATAAAGGACAAAGGCAAGGAAGCTGTCAGGCAGGCAATGAGATTGATGAGGTGATGCAACTGCACCAACACTAAAAGCTGAAACTTGTCCCAGATTCCTTGAGCAAGTGGAAGTCTGTCCTTAGGTAAACACAAAACCCTGCGATTGCACTGGGGGGAGCTGTGAGCATGTCACAGTGTGGCTGAGATCAAAGCCACCATTTTAATTAACTCTCCTGGCTTATGATGCCAGAAAACCCTCCCAGAGCTCTGTACAGCATTGGGACAGATCACACACACTCACTTCTGGAGTCTTAGGGACAGCTCTTCCAGTTCAACAGGGACAGGCAACTGCTAGAGAGAATCCAGGGGAGTCCCCAAAGCTGCTGAGGGGCCTGGAGCATTTCTGTAAGGAGCTAAGGCCGAGAGCCTGCAGAGGAGCAGCACCAGAGGGGATCTGATCAATGCTCAGCAAGAGCTAAAGGGGCTGTGAGGGGTAAGAGGATGGGGATAGGTTCTACTCAGTGGTGCCCTGGGACAGGATGAGGGGCAAGGCACACAAACTTGAGCCCAGGAAGTTGCAGCTGAGCAGGAGGAGCAACTTGTTGTGAGGGTGCTGGAGGGCTGGAGCAGGCTGCCAGAGGTGGAGTCTCCTTGTCTAGAGAGCTTCCAATCCCCCCTGGCCATTGTGCTCCTGGGCAAGCTGCTGTGGGTGCCCTGCTGGATCAGGGGGTTTGGACTGGGTGATTTCCAGAGGTCCCCTCTAACCCCTCCATGCTGGATTCTGGAATTTTCTATGTTTTTGAAGAGGAAACTAAACAGCAGACAGGAAATAAGTCAAATGAAGTTACTCGGTGTCAAAGTGTTAGAAAAGAGATTCATTTGCTGTAGGTTTTTGTGTCTGACTGCAAGTATGAGGGCCTGGGGAGTTCATACCTTTGTCTCAGATGGCTTCATCACTTGTGATTTTGATACACTCACAGAGGGGGGCTGCTTCTGAGGAGACAGAAATCAAACACAACAAATTAATTAACTTTACCTTTCTCATCCACACTCCCATCAAGCAAGCAATAAGAAGCCTGAATTGGTTTTGGCACCCAGCTAAAAGTCAAGTATTGTTACTGAAAACTGGAGTTGGAATGCTGAGTTTCCAACTGAAAATTGTCCCTTTGGATGGTCAGGTTTGTCACAGCAATTATTTCATACTAAATTAGCAAACAAAAATAAGTTTGAGATACAAAGTATGCATTAACCTTTCTGTACCACACCAACAGAGGCTCTCAGAGAAGCTGGAAGTAGCAGTGACTGTCCTGCAGCCCTCAGTGATGATCACCTGACAAGGGCAGGGTTTAGCTCCACTGTCTCAAACCTCACTGCCCAGCAATGCTCCAGTTTCCTTACCAGTATTTTATACAGATGCAACCCTGCACCTTCTCTGCTCTAAGCTGTGGCTACCCCCTGGATCACAGCATCACACAACAGTTTAACACTGACGTGAGCACCACAAATTGCTGATTTTCCTGGGTTGTACCTGCCTGGACCAAGGATCCTGCCAGGATCACAGGAAAACTGAATGGCTGAGGCTGGAGAGGACCTCAGAGCTCATCTGCTCCAACCTCTCCACCATTTCCAGGGACAACTCTCAGCTAGACTCAGCTGCTCAAGGCCCTGAATAACCCCAGGTAGCCTGTTCCAGAGTCTCATCACCCTCAGGGGGAACAACTTCTTCCTCAGATCCAGTCTGACCCTGCTCTGCATCAGCTTCAAGCCATTCCTCCTTGCCCTGCCCCAAGACACCCTCCAGAAAAGTCCCTCTGCAGCCTTCCTCTCTTCGGCTACTGGGAAACAGCTCTAAGGTCGCCCTTCTCTTCTCCAGGCTGAACACTCCCAGCTCCCTTAGCCTGTCCTGACACCAGAGCTGCTCCAGCCCTTGGATCTTCTGCTGCTGCTGCTGCTGAAAACACCAGAACTGGAGGCAGGATTGGAGCAGAGCCAAGGGGCACCATCCCCTCTCTTGCCCTGCTGTCCACACTCCTCTGGCTGCAGCCCAGCACACAGCTGCCTGCTGGGCTGCAGGAGGGCACTGCTGGCTCCTGGGGAGCTGCTCAGACACCAACACCCCCTGGTCTCTTCACCTTGACTGGAAAGTATCTTCCTGATTCTTCAGCCCAACTATTCTCCAACTCTGCCTACACTAGGGCTAAGCCCTGGCCATCAACACCACACTTTCTGCCTCCTGGAAGCCTCTCCAGGGATGGGCATTCAGCCACCTCCCCAGGTTGTTCTGAGAAGCCTTTCAGGGAAAAAGTTTCTTCTGCTGCCTAACCTAAATCTCCCCTGGTCTGAGGCAATTTGTTCCATCACTTGTTACTAGGGAGAAGAGACCAACACCCACAAGTTAAGATGATGACTTAAACATTCCTTTGCCAACATGCAATACTATTACTTGTTCCTATCTTCTATGCTTTTCCCTACCACCATCTACCTTCTAAATAAATCACAATTTTCTCTTCCTTAGGAGGCTGGGTAAGGAGAATCTGGAAAGCAGACTGCAGAAGGCCTTGGGGGTGTCAGGTGGTGACAAACTCCCCAGGAGCCAGCAAGGGTCACTGGCAGCCCAGCAGGCAGCTGTGTGCTGAGCTGCAGCCAAAGCAGGGAGAGCAGCAGCAGAGGGAGGGGATTCTGCCCCTCTGCTCTGCTCAGACCCCACCTGCAGCACTGCCTCCAGTTCTGGAGCCCACAGCACAAGAAGGACCTGGAGCTGCTGCAGAGAGTCCAGAGGAGGCCACCAAGATGATCTCCAAGATGGAGAACCTTTCTTGTGGGGACAGGCTGGGAGAGTTGGGGATGTGCCGCCTGGAGAAGAGAAGGCTGCAGGGAGACCTTGGAGCAGCCTGCCAGTACCTGAAGGGGCTCCAGGAGAGCTGGGAAAGGACTCTGTTCAGGAGCTGGGAGTCCCAGGATGAGGGACAATGGCTTTTAGCTGGGAGAGGGGAGATTGAGACTGGAGATGCAGAGGAAATTGTTGAGAGTGAGGATGGGGAGACTGTGGCACAGGTTGTCCAGGGAGGCTCTGGATGTGTTGAAGGCCAGGTTGGATGAGCAACCTGGGCTGATGGGAGGCTGAAGATCATCTAGTTCTAAGCTTGGAACTGGATGATCTTCAAGATCACTTCCAACCAAACTTATTCTATGAGTGCCTTGAGCAACCTGTGCTAGTGGGAGGTGTCCCTGCCCATGGCAGGGGGGGTGAAACTGAATGATCTTTGAGGTCACTTCCAACCCATTCCATGACAGAGATTGCTGTACAGCTTGCACCTTCTGCAGAGGTGAAGATGCATACAGGATCGCATGGAGCCTAGCATGCCTGAGCAGGGGACAGGAGCTTTTAAGTTACATGTGCCCAGCACCAGGCACTCTGCAGGCAGGCCTGAGTCTCTGAATTTTTTTTTTTTCCTTTCCTCTTCTTTCTTCTCCATGAAATCATCTTCAATTCCTCTTGCATGACTAACAGGTAGGTATCTCTCCTACACCTTGTTATTAGTCACCTCAGTCCCTGTCCTTCTCACACAACCACATTTCTGAGCCCTTCCCTCACCCTCGGAAAACCAATGCACTGAAGAAAGATCTACTGATCAGCAGCACAGCAGCACCATTACAACCTGCAGAGATCACTGAAAGCTTCTCAAAGAATCCAGCTCCCGCTTCCTTCTGCACTGCTCAGCTGCAGGGCAGCAACCAGCAGGGACAGAAAGCTGTGGAGCTGTTTGGATGCTCCTGGAGGAATAAGAAATGTTGGGGACAGAGAAGAGCCTGAGGAGTGGCTGAAGATCAGCAGCTGTCCTCCTTGTAGACACTCAGAGATGATTTGGGGAAACAAAGCCCAGCCCTGGGGAGCTTGGAGTGGGGGGAGTCGCTGTGGGAAGGGTGGCACAGGGACACAGGCAGTGCTCCACCACCATGGGCCTCTGGCTCCCCTGGGGCATGCTATGCCTGCCTTCATTTGCAGCACTCTTGCCTGAACTCTACAGCATTTTCTCTTCTCAGTGGTGCCCAGGGACAGGACAAGGGGCAAGGGGCACAAATTGGAGCCCAGGAGGTTGCAGCTGAGCAGGAGGAGCAACTTGTTTGGTGTGTGGGTGCTGAAGGGCTGCAGCAGGCTGCCCAGAGAGCAAAGTCTCCTTCTCTGCAGACTTTCCAAATCCACCTGGCTGTGTTTCTGTGTGACCTGCTCTGGGTGACCCTGCTCTTGCAGGGGGGTTGGACTCAATGATCTCCAGGGGTCCCACCCAACCCCTACCATTCTGTGGCTCCATGGCTGGAGCCAATGATCTTGGAAGCGTTTTCCAGCCAAAACAATTCTATCATTCCCTGATCACAGAATGGTTTGGGTTGGAAGGGACCTCAAGACCTGTGATTCTTCACTCTCCCCAGCAGGAAGGGGAGGGGGAGGTCGTTGTCCCTCTAATCACATGTGGGGGTCTGCAACCATACTGCCTGACAGTGCAAAGGAGCTGCCCAGCTCCACGGCTTCCTTTGGAAGCCACCACACCTCCTGCCAACAGCAGTGTGGCCTCCTGGGCCGTGCTGGTTCTCTTTTGCTGTCACTCATCTGCGTGGCTGTGGCTGGCAGCTGGGCTGCAGCCTGCAGTCAATATTGAAGAGCTGCCTGGCAACAGCAGCAGCGTGACGAGGCGTCGGCACGTCCTGTGGCACCCAGGGGTGCCAAACCCACACCCCCACAAAAAGGCAGCCTGGCAAGCAGCCACCAGAAGAGGAGGAAGAGGCTGGGGCTCCCAGACAGCAGAGCTGTGTTGAGCTGCTAGGGGTGCCCTGCGGGGCACAGACAGCAGTGGGTGGGCATGGAGCACCTTGAGGTCACCCCTTGCTCCTGCAGCTGCACCACCCTCAGAGCCAGGGCTGGATCAGCAACCACAGCGGGCTCTAGGCTGCCCATGCAGGACATGGGGCTCCTCAGATGACACTTCTGAGAGCTGGGAGAGGAGGCAAGCACCCAGGAGCACACTGTAGAAAAGACACTGAGGGGATGGAGCAGGTCAAGAGGAGGACAACAAAGGTGGGGAAGTGTCTGGAGAAGAGGGCTGGGGATGAGCAGCTGAGGGAGCTGGGGGTGTTCAGTGTGGAGGAGAGGAGGCTGAGGGGAGACCTCATTGCTGTCTGCAGCTCCCTGAGAGGAGGTTGCAGCCAGGTGGGGGTTGGGCTCTGCTCCCTAGTCTCAGGTGATAGAAGGAGAGGAAATGGCCTAAAATTGTGGCAGGGGAGGTTGAAGTTGACCATGAGGAACAATTTCTGTGGTGCAAGAGTGGTCAGGGATTGGAACAGGCTGCTCAGGAAGGTATTGGGAGTCCTCATGACTGGAGGTGTTCCAGAAAGATGTGGCCATGGCACTTGGGGCCATGGTTTAGCAGCCATCGTGGGGTTGGGTTGGTGTCGGACTGGATGAGCTTGAAGGGCTCTTCCAACCCAGACAATTCATATAAATAGTAGGGGTTGGAAGGGACCTTCAGAGATCATCAAAGCATTGTCAAACAGGGCAGGACACACAGGAACACATCCAAATAGGTCCTGAAGGAGACTCCACAACCTGTGTGAGCAGCCCACTCCAGCATCCTCACACCAAAATGTTCCTGCTACTTCAGGTGGAACCTCCTTGGGTCTAGTCTGTGTCCATCGACCCTTGTCCTGTCCCTGTGTCCTTCCCCTTGTCCCCCATGCTTCAGATATTTGTGAACACCAGCAGGATCGAGTCTCAGGGTGGCCTTCTCCAGGCTAAACCAGACTCCAATGTTCCATCAAGCACATAGAGATACTCCACACTGAGGAACCCACCGAGGGCAGCAAAGCCCCCAAGGCCACTGTGAAAGTGGGCACAGGGCAGGTGCTAGACGTTAACACTCATTAAGTGAAAACTGGAGACTGTTAATTGCCTCTTCCTGCTATGAGGGCTGCTGGGTGACAGGCAGAGTGACAGCCTGTGATATCACCAGCCCACCTGGCAAGCAGAGAAGCACACGGCCTCACATGCTCTTGGCCATGTCTTAGAGGATGGCTTTCCAGGAAGCGCTGATGGAAGGACTGTGGATGGAGTTTGGTAACCTCCTCACAAACTCTTCTGTCACATTAGCAGGACAGTCCTCATGCAGCTGTGGGAAGGGAACAGGCACAGAAGTGCAGGAGTGGGTCAGGAGAACAACACAACCCCAAAAAGCCTATAGAAGATGGTCTGCAGTATCACTGCCAGGACTTCAGAACTCCAGGATTGAAGAAAAGGGCAACAGAAGAAGGAAAAATAAAGAAAAGGAGACAAACATCAAGTGGTGACAGGTGACAAATTCTGCCTGCTAAGAGAACTGGATGTAGATGGCTTCTGAAAAAGAGAAGGTGGGGAAATCCAAGAGAGCTCTGGGCTGGGGAAAGCTGGAAGGGACCAAACCCACCCTATATGGGATGCAGTGAGAGCTGCCCCCAACTGACACCATGGAGCTTGGAAATTCGTGGAGAAGGGTCAGTGACAGGGCGAGGGTCGGGAGGACCTGGCACAGGCTGCCCAGGGAGGTGGTGGAGGCTCCATCCCTGAAGACATTCAAGGTCAGGCTACAGGTGTCCCTGGGCAGCTTTCTCTAGCTGGAGGTGTTCCTGCTGAGTGCAGAGGATTAATCAAGATGCCCTGGAGAGTCCCTTCCAGCCCCATGCAATCTGTGAATCTGTGAAGGTGCATCAGACTGAGGAAGGTCACTGCTCACTCTTAGAGAGGAAAGATCACAGCAGACCACTTAGGAAGGTTACTGCCCACCCTTGGAAAGGAGCTTCACAATGCTGGAGGTGACATTCTCTGTGTTTCAAGCCTGCTTCCAGCCAGCTTCCAGCCTGGACACCTCAGGGAGCTGCTGAAGGGGCTGGAAGAGGTAAGACGCAACAAGAAGAAAACAAAAGAGCTGGACAGGCAGCAAGGCCAACCCAAATACGTGGGGTCATGGTGCCACAGGCTGAGATGCTCTTGCCAAAAACAACCAGGGAAGAGGAGATAAACCTCTGTTACCATGAGGATACAAACACAAATGAGAATCACATCCCAGCTTCTAGCTTCAGCTTCTCTAGGTCAAGAGTTAGGGCAGTTCTGGCCACCACAGTGCAGTGCAGATGAGTGAGGGAAGATATGAGAGCTGATTTAGCATAAAAACCTCAAATGAATGAGGAGAAAGTCTGTGTGAGGGACTTTGTGACAGGAGGAGCAACTCAACACCTGGTGCTGTGCCTGCTGGTCAGTGGGCCATGCAAACTCCACAACTGACCTCTTCTACAACAAAGGAACTCTCCAGTCAGAGCTCAAAGACCTTCCTCTCTGAGTCAGATGCTGCTATGTAGCAGAGGCCACCTGGAGGAACACCTGACAGGGTTTGGGCCAGCTTATATCAACACTGAGTGACCTGGCTGCACTTGGTCAAGGACAGAGGGCTTGAGAGGCAGCTGAGAGGTCTTCAGGGCTCACATGCCTCACACACGAAGGAGCTGGGAC
This sequence comes from Psilopogon haemacephalus, assembly GCA_013396835.1. Classification (NCBI taxonomy): domain Eukaryota; kingdom Metazoa; phylum Chordata; class Aves; order Piciformes; family Megalaimidae; genus Psilopogon; species Psilopogon haemacephalus. The sequence continues at coordinate 163,819 of VWZI01014540.1, forward strand.
AACTTCACAGGCTTAGAATGATAACATCATAGAATTTTTTGGGTTGGAAGAGACCTCTAAGATCATCCAGTTCACACATCAACTCCACACCACTACCACCATGAAACCATGACCTCAGGTGCCATGATTTCTGGAACACTTCCAGGGATGGGGACTCCACCACCTTCTGGCTGCAGGCTGTTTCAATCCCTGACCACTTTGGCAGCATAGAAATTGCTCCTCATGGCTAATCTAAACCAGCTCCCTCAGCTGCTCTTCTCCAGCCCCTTACCCAACTTTGCTGCCCTTCTCTGGACCTGCTCCATCCCCTCTGGGAGGGAGGGGCCCAGAACTGACCCCAGCACTCAAGCTGTGTCCTCAGCAGTGCCCAGCACAGGGGCACAATCCCTGCCCTGCTCCTGCTGCCCACACCATTGCTGATCCAGCCCAGGGTGCTGGTGCCCTTCTTGGCCACCTGGGCACTGCTGCCTCATCTCCAGCTGCTGTCACCCAGCACCCTCAGGGCCTTTTCTGCTGGGCACTTTCCAGCCACTCTGTCCCCAGCCTGGAGCCTTCCTGTAGTTGTTGTGTCCCAAGTACAGGACCCAGCACTTGGCCTTGCTCAGACTCATCCCATTGGCTTCACCCCATGTATGCAGCCTGGCCAAGTCCCTCTGCAAAGCCTCCCTACCCTCCAGCAGATCAATTCTGCCACCCAGTTTGGTGTCACCTGCAAACTTCCTGAGGGAGCTTCAATACTCTCATCCAGATCAGTGATAGAGACATAAAGGAGACTTGGTGCCACCACTGGTGCCCAGCCTCCAGCTGCAGTTAAGTCAGAACCATCTCTGTGGCCAGCATGGACATCCCCAATCACAGGTTGCTCACAGCCACAAAAAAACCTGACCTGCAGTGGTGCCATGGGGCAGCTCCCACCTCTCTGGGCACCCTGGGATAGGCTCTCCTCACCCTCATCAAACCTTTCTCCCTTCTTTCCACTTTCAATCTCCCTCTTTGAGTCCAAACCATTCCCCCTTGGCCTGTCACAACAGGCCCTGCTCAAAAGTCTGTCTCCAGCTTTCTGCCGGGACCCTTTAGGCACTGAAAAGCCACCAGAAGGTGTCCCTGAAGCCTTTTCCTCTCCAGGCTGAACACCCCCAACTCTCCCAGCCTGGGCTCACAGCAGAGGGCTTCCAGCTCTGCCAGAACTGCTGTGGCCTCCTCTGGCTCTGCTCCAACAGGTCTCTGTCTGTGCTGAGGACTGCAGAGCTGCCCCAGCACTGCAGGGGAGGTGTCAGCAGAGCCCAGCAGAAGGGCACAATCCCCTCCCTGCCCCTGCTGCCCACACTGCTGGGGACCAGCCCAGGGCAGGGCTGACTCTGGGCTGGCAGTGCTCTGTTCTGGCTCATGTCCAGCTTTGCACCTCCCAGCACCTCAAATCCTTCTCTCCAGCCCCAGCCTGGACTGACACCAGGGGTTGCCCCAACCCAGGTGTGACACCTTGCCCTTAGCCTTGTTGAATCCCATGAGGTTCACACAGGCTTGCTTCTGGAGCTTGCCCAAGCTCCTCTGAATGAATCCCACCCTTCAGTTTGGTGCCATCTGCAAGGTGTCTGAGGTGCAATCAGTCCCACTTTTCATGTCATGGAGGAGGGTATCAAACAGCACTTGTCCTGGTCCCTGAGACACTACTTGTCACTGACACTCCATAGTGTCCTATCATTTTGTGGTGATTGTTCTCAAGCTGTTAAGCAGAACAGAGAGATAAAACCACCTCTCTCAATCAGGACAACACTTCCTTTGCCCCAAAACTTCAGGCTCTCAGTGAATTTCCTAGAGATTTAATATTAAAAAGTTAATAAATTCTAGAATCAGAGAGTTCTTTGGGTTGAAGAAACCCTCTGACATCACCCAGTCCAGAGATCAACTCAGCCAAATCATGGCCACTAAATCACAGGCCCAAGTGCCATGGCCACACATTTCTGGGACATCCAGGCATGAGGACTCCAGCACCTCCCTGGGCAGCCTCTTTCAATCCCTGACCACTCTTGCAGCACATAAACTGTTCCTCATGTCCAACCCAACCCTCCCCTGGTGCAATTCCAGGCAATACTCCTGCTGTCTTTGTCACAGTGCTGCACTCTGGTGATGAGGTCCTTTGCCAAGCCATCAGCAAGACTTCCTTTCCAAACAACACAGCATTTTCTCAAGGCTTGCTCTGCCACAGGTGGCTGCAGCCTACCCTTTTCATTCCCAAATCCTATTATCTTTAATGAAATTCCCTCAAACTGCACTTTATAAACGAATCCTGCTGCCTGTGACAGCCACTCAAGAGGGCAGGGATAAAACACCTTGGGAGAACAATTACCTTAGCTGTGCTAAATCCTAATTCAGTCCAAAATCCTTTGGTAATGATGCTGCTGTGATGCCTCTGGGCTCCAAGCCATCAAAGCTCCTCCAGCTCTGCAAACCCACCCAAAGAGAATATGATGTCTTAAGAAGCCTGGAGATCCCTTGGATGGTGCTGAAGTTCTGTTTTCCTGGTTCCATTTCTCACTGTACATTTATCTCATAAATACTGCACAAAAAGCAACACCTCCAAACTGCTTCCTCTGGTATCCACAGCATGGTGAGGCTGGAAGGGATCCCCAGAGATCACCCAGTCCAACCCCCTGCTCCAGCAGGGCCCCCACAGCAGCTTGACCAGGAACACAATGCTCAGGAGGGGTTTGGAAGCTCAGCAGACAGGAGGCTCCACAACCTCTCTCGGTAGCCTGCTCCAGCCCTCCAGCACCCTCATATCAAATAGATTCCTCCTCCTGCCCAGCTGCAACCTCCTGGGCTCCAGTTTGTGCCCCCTGCCCCTTGTCCTGTTCCTGGACACCACTGAGCAGAGCCTGGCCCCATCCTCTTGACCCCCACCTGTTGGACATTGATAAGTGTTGATCTGATCCCCCCTCAGTCTGCTCTTCCAACTGCACCATCAGGAGGCCTTATCAGCATGTCCCTGTCCGCTGTGTAAGCTTAGAGGTGCTCCAGGAGTAGATTTGACCCCAGACAGCCTCCAAATTTCACACACTCTCCTAAAGCTAGTAAAAAACAGCAGGAGTATATCAGAGACTCCCCAGATCCATCAGACACAAAAACCAGCAACTCCACGAGCACAGGACCCACAATAGGAGCAGATCAGAGACTCTCAAATCCAGAGACAAAGCCCAACGACTCCACCAGCAGAAGATCATGTCTGTCTCGCTGCAAAACTGAATCTTAGAGATGATTCAGGTTACGATGACGGAGAAGATGAACCCTGAAATCTGATTATTCTGCAATCTCCTCACGACAAAGAGTAAGTCTTTGCAACAAGTATTAACCTACACACCCAGGGCACAGATCAACCATTACTTAAAGATGCTGAAAGAGCATGGAGAAAATAAAACCACTTCTCATGATACTGAAAAAAAAAACCCAAAACAAAACAGAGAGAGGTTTGGGCTATTTTTTTATCGGAGGCTGGTTTGAACCAAGAAATAGAAAAGCTGATGAGCTCATGAAACATTTTTACTGCCTCAAGTGCTGCTAAAATTACTGACAGCAGACTGAGCCAGACAACTTCCCAGCACAGGCTCACTCTTGCTGTTTCCTTCTGTTTTGATTGCTAAAATAATTTTTCTGCCACTCTGGCACAGCAAAAGGAAAAAACAAACCACACCAAAAAACAAAAGACACTTGGTTGGAATTTTTATGTATCAGCTAGAGCTGATGAGCCATGCAGCTGCAAGTGGAAGTAAATAGGGTTTAAAGCAGTGCTGTTTGAGATAAAACCCCCTTGCATGGCAGCTAGGGCACAATCTGCAAGTCAGAGCAGTGGTGCACAGACCAGAGAGTACAACCAGGCTTCCACACCACCTAGAAACCAAACCAGCGTCGAAACACCCCCTGACATCACCTGCCTGCTTTCAGATTTGCTGCATTTCAGCAACTCTTCTCAAATCCAGAGCTTTGTCATGGAATGGGATTTGGGCAGTGAGCAGTGAAGGAAACCACAGTGAGCACAAAGCAAAGCTTGGACTGAAAATGCAGACACAAAATAACCCAGGGGCTGATTCAGAAGGCTTCATGGAATCACAGAACGGTTTGGATGGAAGGAACCTCCAAGATCATTGAGTTCCAACCCTTTGCCACAGACAGGGACACCTCCCAGCAGGTGTCCCTCCCAGCAGGTTGCTCAAAGGCCTTATCCAGACTGCCCTTCAGTACCTCCAGGGAAGGGACATCCACAGCCTCCCTGGGCAACCTGTGCCAGTGTCTCCTCATCGCTCTCAAAAATTTCTTCCTCCTCTCCAGTCTAAATCTGCCCTCTCCCAGCTCAAAGCCATTGTCCCTTGTCCTAGCACTGCCAGCCCTTGTCCCAGGTCTCTCCCCAGCTTCCCTGGAGCCCCTTCAGGTACTGCAAGGCTGCTCTAAGGTCTCCTGGAGCTTTATTTTCTCCAGGCTGACCAGTCCCAACTCTCCCAGCCTGTCCCCTATTCAGCCCTCTCACCATCTTCATAATATTTCTATTTTACTAATCCCCTCTTGGAAGGGTTTCAGTTTGTAATCCAACTCAACACTCCCAGACAAGATATTGATCAATACTGACAATTGCTCTTATTTATTTTAATAACAATCAAGTCACTATTAAGACTCTGAATCAGCTTTATACTTGAGCAAAATAAACAACTAATGAGAGCTTTAGGCTGGAAATTAGAAGAAATTTCTGCCCTGGAAGGGTTCTCAAAGCCTGACCTGGGCTGCCCAGGGAGGTGGCTAAATCCCCATCCCTGGTGGTGTTTCCAGGAGACAGATATGTGGTGCTGAGACATGCCAAGGAAGGTTCAGGTTGAACACAAGGAACAAACTCTGGCCAGCAAGGGTTGTCAGCCACTGGCCCAGGCTGCCCAGGCAGATGATAGAGTTTCCATCCCTGGAAGTGTTCCAAAGTCCCCCAGATGCAATGCTGGGGAACGTGGTTCAGTGGCAGTGGCTCAGCAGCAGTGGTGGGGCTGAGCTCATGGACTGGGTGATCTCCAAGGTCTCCTCCAGCCTCAGTTCTGTGGTGATATGGTTTAGCACCAGCTCTGATAGAGCTAGGAATTAGTTGGAGTCAGTGATCTGAAAGGTCATTTCCACCCAAAACAATTCCATTGCTCTATGCAAAGGCTTGGTTTCACTAGAGAAGGTTTTCAGCTCATGGCACCAGGCACTATATTTGCTTTTAAAAGAATTTTGTGGTTCAAACTTATTTTCCTGTCCAGAGATGTTCATTTTATTGACACTGTGGTGAAGAGTGATCTCAGTATTTACACTTGACCACAGAGTGGGTTCCTAGACTGAACTTTCTTCTTAGCTGAGAAGTCCCCAGAGAAGCCACAGGCTGAGCACCAGGCTGACCTCCTCAGCGGGCAGATGGAAGTGGTGGTGAAAAGCGGTCCTGAGATCAAGGCTTTGCTCTAACCTCCACATCCTTCTTCCTCTCTAAAATGTGCTCCCCAATTTCCTTCTTTTGGAACCTTCCTGCTTCCATCACCTTGGTCTTTACTGCTAGGGGCAGCCCTTAGGAGCCCCAGAGAACACAAAGGCAGAAGAAGGACCTGGCCCTGGTGGAAAAGGATGGGTTCAACAGCTAGGTAAACTGGATACCCGCCAATATGTAGGTAAGGTGGGATGCACCTGACAGTGCTGAGTGAGCTGGGCCACCCTCCATCATCTCTGAAAAGCCCTGGAGGACAGGAGAGGTGGCTGAGGACCAGAGGAAAGACAACATCATTCCCATCTCGCAAAATGGCAGAGGAGGACCCAGGTAACCCCAGGCCTGCCAGCCTGGAACGGTGATGAAGCAGTCTGCTCTCGACGCTGGCTTAAAGCATACAGAGGAAGAGAGGATTACCAGGGGCAATCAGCAAGGGTTCACCAAGGGGCAATACTGGATGGACAGATGAGGAGAGAGCAGTGAACTTGTTCTGCCTTGACTTCAGCAGGGCTCTTAACACCACCTCCTACAGCACCCTCACAGTCAAGCTCAAGAAGTGTGGCTTGGATGACTGAATAATGACCTAGACTGGGCACTGCCTGGAGGGTGAAGCTCAGGAAGCTGTGGACAGTGGGGCAGCAGAGTGGGAGGCTCACAGATAGTGGTGTCCCCTAAGCACCAGTACTGGGTCCAGGCTTGCTCAATAGCCTGGATGAAGGGAAAGAGTTGGCTTTCAGACAGTTTGCTGATGGTACCAAACTGGGAGGAGTGGCTGACACCCCTCAGGCTGTGCTGTCATCCACTGTCACCTGGACAGGCTGGAGAGCTTGGGGAGAGGAACCTCATGAAGTTCAGTCAGGAGAAGTGTAGGGTCCTGCACCTGGGGAGGAACAACCTCTTGCAGTAGTACAGGTGAGGAGGAACCTGCTGGGAAGCAGCTCCATGGAGCACGACCAACAACGGTTTGTCCAAGAGCCAGCAAAATGGCCCTGTGGGTCCTAGAAGAGTGTAGCCAGCAGGCTGGGGGAGGTTCTCACCTACCCTGCCCTAGTCAGGCCACATCTGGAATACTGGATCCAGTTCTGGGTTTCCTGGTTCAAGAGAGACAGGGAAATGCTGGAGAGAGTCTAGAGAAGGCTCTGAAGATGCTGAGGGGCTTGGAGCAGCTCTGTGAGGAGCAAAGGCTGAGAGCCCTGGGGCTGAGAGCCTGCAGAACAGCTGCCCCAGAGGAGATTTGATCAATGCCCAGCCAGAGCTAAAGGGGCTGTGGGGGGCAAGAAGATGGGACCAGGCTCTGCTCAGTGGTGCCCAGGGACAGGACAAGGGGTGAGTGGCACAAACTGGAGCCCAGGAAGTTGCAGCTGAGCAGGAGGAGCAACTTGTTCGGTGTGATGGTGCTGAAGGCCTGGCGCAGGCTGCCCAGAGAGGTTGTGGAATCTCCTTTTCTGCAGAGCTTCCAACCCCCCCGGCCATTGTGCTCCTGCAAGCTGCTGTGGGTGCCCTGCTGGAGCAGGGGATTGGACTGGGTGATTTCCCCCACCACATTGGGATTCTGAGGTCACAATAAACTCTGCAAGCTCCCTGCACTGATATTTCCTTCTCAGCCACACTCACAAAGGAGAAGCTGCTCCCTGGGGCACTTTCCTTGCTCTGTAGCAGGCTACAAAAATCCTTGCTTCAGTTTGATGCTGTGCAGAAAGTTGGTGCAGAGCTGCAGCAGCCACAGCCAACAGCTTGCATTGCTGTGTGGTCTGCATGGCCAGAAGGTTCCACAGCTCTCTGCAGCTGGGGAGAGAGCAGCAGGAGAGCTCAGGGCTGGGTGCCAACCACACAAAGCCACAGAGAGCTGCTGAGCTCAGCCAGGGTTTGTCCTACTGCTCTGCACTATCACCCAGAGATAGCATGCAGAGAGCTCCACTCAGCAGAGCTGGTACAGAAACAAGGAAATACAAACAGAAACCCTTCCAGAAGGGGGTTGGGAAGATAAAAATATTAGGAAGATGATCAGATGGCTGAATAGTCCCAACTTTTCCAACCTGTCCCCTGTTCAGCCTGGAGAAGAGAAGGCTCAAGGGAGACCTCAGAGCAGCCTTCCAGTACCTGAAGGGGATCCAGCAGAGCTGGAGAGGGACTTTGGACTAGGGCTGGGAGTGCCAGGATGAGGGACAATGGCTTTTGAGCTGGGAGAGGGGAGATTGAGGCTAGAGAGGAGGAAGAAATTGTTGAGAGTGAGGGTGAGGAGACACTGGCACAGGTTGCCCAGGGAGGTTGTGGATGGCCCCTCTCTGGAGGTGCTGAAGGCCTTGAGCAACCTGGGCTGGTGGAAGGTGTTCCTGTCCATGACAGGGGGTTGGCACGGGGTGATCTTTAAGCTCCTTTCTAATCCAAACCATTCTACGATCCTGTGTCTTATATGAGTAAAAAGTCCAGCAGCAAGATAAGCAGCAGTCAAGATAAGGTGGTGACAGACGAAGAACTGAACAGAGGTGTCTGCAGTGCTCAAGACGTCAGCTCAGCTACTTTCACATCCTCCAAGGGAGAAAAGAGAAGCAGCAGCAACAATGTGTGGCACTACCTATGCATCATCTACCCTCTAGTGCCACAAAAAGAGCTATAACTCACACAGTATTGCACTGTTCACATGTGTTTGTTGTTCACCATCTCTTAGGAACCGAATATTACAACTCTGACTGTCAACCCACTGATAGCTCAGCACCCTCCAGATCTGGAGAGTTTACAGCTCCCCACACCCTTCTTGTCTGTGCCGCAGAGAAATTACAGGGGTTTGTGAAGCAAGGGCAGCGTGGGCTGAGAGCAATGGAAACAGAATAGCACATAACACAGCTTAGAACAAAATGCAAATGCAGAGCGACTCTAACTCTGCTGTACTTCATGGCGTCACAGACCAGGCTGGGTTGGAAAGGACCTCAAAGACCATCCAGTTCTAACTCCCTGCCATAGGCAGGGAAACTCCCACCAGCCCAGGTTGCTCAAGGCACTCATACAATGGAGTTGGGGTGGAAGGAGATCTTGAAGATCATCCAGTTTCGAGCTTGGTACTGGATGCTCTTCAACCTTCCACTAGTACAGGTTGCTCAAGGCCTCATCCAGCCTGGCCTTCAACACCTCTAAGGAGGGGACATCCACAACCTCCCTGGGCAACCTGTGCCAGTGCCTCCCCACTCTGCCAACAATTTCTTCCTCCTCTCCAGTCACAATCTCCCCTCTCCCACCTCAAAGCCATTGTCCCTTGTCCTGGCACTCCCAGCCCTTGTCCAAAGTCCCTACCCAGCTCTGCCGAAGCCTCTTCAGGTACTGCAACGCTGCTCTAAGGCCTCCCAGTGGCCTTCTCCCCTCTAGGATGAAGCTCTCCCAGCCTGTTCCCACAGGGGAAGGTTCTCCAGCCCTCTGATTATCTTGTTGGCCTCCTCTGGACCCTCTCCAGCAGCTCCAGGTCCTTCTTGTGCTGGGAGCCCCAGAACTGGAGGCAGTGCTGGAGGTGGGGTCTGAGCAGAGCAGAGGGGCAGAATCCCCTCCCTGTGCTGCTCCGTCACCTCTGCCCTTCCTCTCTTGCTCAAGCCTCCTGTGTCACCTCAACCACTTGTGCAAGCTGTGAAACATGCACCGCTGCACGCTGCCCACAAACACTGCAGGTCCTTCAGGGCAATTTTTAAAGCCAATGCACTACACATAGACACCTCCAGAGCAGCTCAAGCTTGCTGATGACAGGATCGTGTGGGGAGCTGCCTGTGTCGTTTTCGCCCAAAAAGCACCCGGCAGAGAAGGCAGAAGGAAAGGAAAAGAGCAGAGCCATGCACGTAGAGGCCAGCTGAAGACGCGGCAGCGGCAGGGCAGCGGCAGAGCAGAGGCGGCCGGAAAGCAGCGGTAGCAGGAGGGCAGCGGCAGCAGGAGGGCAGCGGCAGCAGGAGGGCAGCGGCAGCAGGAGGGCAGCGGCAGCAGGAGGGCAGCGGCAGCAGGAGGGCA
>VWZI01014540.1:178172-194897 GCA_013396835.1 Psilopogon haemacephalus
ATTATTGATTATGAGTCAGTATCAGGCAACTTGAGGTGGAGATCTGCTGAATGTTTTCACAAAAAAAATACTTTGGAATGGCACTGAAGCTGGAGGAGCACCAAGTGTGGAACTGAACTCAAAGCATCAGCTGTCACAAAAGGGACATTTATCACAGAGAGGGCAAACACAGGAAGAAAAGAGCACTCAAAAAAGTGACAGGCATAAAGTGGGGGGCAGCTGCCAGCAGCTAGGTCACAGCCTGGCATCCTTCTCCACTCAGGAGAAAGCAATGAGGTCACCCCCTCAGTCTCCTCTTCTCCCCACTAAACACCTCCAGCTCCCTCAGCTGCTCCTCCCCAGCCCTGTTCTCCAGACACTTCCCCACCTTTGTTGCACTTCTCTGGACCTGCTCCAGCCCCTCAGCATCCTTCTGGGACAGAGGGGCCCAGAAATGAACTTGGCACTCAAGCTGTGGCCTCACCAGTGCCCAGCACAGGGGCACAATCACAGAATCACAGAAACATCTAGGTTGGTAAAGACCCTCAGGATCACCAAGTCCAACCTATAACCCTACTCAACAAGATAGCCCCTGCCCTGCTCCTGCTGCCCACACCATTGCTGATCCAGCCCAAGATGCTGGTGCCCTTCTTGGCCACCTGGGCACTGCTGGCTCATCTCCAACTGCTGTCACCAGCACCCTCAGGTTTTTCTCTGCTGGGTAGTTTCCATCCACTCTGCCTTCATGGGGTTGCTGTGACCCAAGAAGGAAGGGTCACAGTGACCTGCTGAGGCTCCACAATGTCCTTCTCAGAATGAATGGTCCAAAACCAAACCTAGCATTCAAGGTGTGGCTGCAGCAGTGCCCAGGACAATCCCTGCCCTGATCATCCCAGGGCTCCTGAATGCCAGCAAACAGTTTCCCAGCCCACTGCAGGAGCTGAAGTCACATCACACCTTGTTCACTTTCCAGACAGACCATATCCTTGGGTATCCTTTACCTGAGCAGCAGAAGGTGTCCCACTTGTCTGCGTTCTGGGCGGCTGGCTGACATCAGCAGCTGCTTTCTACAAAATACAAGAAAGGAAAAAACCCATCAGAAATGTCACTAGAAAAAAGCCAGGTCAAACTGTAAATGAACAACCGAAAGGCACTACATGTCCATGAGAACATTTTAAGCCATGCAAGGCTTCCAAAGGTGGTCTCCTATGTGACTGTAACTCACAGAAACTCATTTTAGACACTGGTGTCCAATCCAGGACCGGCTCATCTCTCTCGCGCTGGTTTCTTGGACCACAAAATCAAAGAATGCTGGGGCTGGAAGTGACCTCTGGAGATCACCCAGTCCAAGCCCATGCTCCAGCAATGTCACCCAGGGCAGGTCACACAGGAGGCATAGCCAGGTGGGTCTGGAAAGTCTCCAGAGAAGGAGACTCCACAACCTCTTTGGGCAGCCTACTCCAGCCTTTCACCACCCTTCACACCAAACAAGTTGCTCCTCCCGCTCAGGTAGAACCTCCTGGGTACCAGTTTGTGCTCTTGCCCCTTGTCCTGTCCCTGGGCACCACTGAGCAGAGCCTGGCCACATTCTCTCACCCCTGCAGCCCTTAGCTCTTGCTGAGCATTGATCAAATCCCCTCTGGGGCTGCTCTTCTCCAGGCGTTCAGCCTTTCTCATCAGATGTTTCAGTCCCTTCATCATCCTCTTAGCCTCAGCTGCACACCCTCCAGTAGTTCTCTGTCCTTCTTGAGCTGGGGAGTACAGAACTGGACACGGTGGTCTGGCTGTGGTCTCTCCAAGTCAGAACAGAAGGGCAGGACACTATCCCTAGCTCTTTTGCCCACACTCTTCTTGATGCACCCCAGGATGCCATTGGTCTTCTGGCCAGGAAAACACACCGCTGTCCCATGGAAAACTTGGCTGTCCATCAGACTCCAAGGTCTTTCTCCATGCAGCTGCTTTCCAGAAAGACTAATCTGAACTGGTGCCTCCACAGATGCACTTCTCTCATCTGAACTTTAATAGTGTCCCCTCATCAGTGGACGATCACAGATTCACAGACTGGTTTGGGGTGGAAGTGACATCAAAGATCATCCAGTTCCAACTCCCTGCCATGGGAGGGGACATCTCCCACCAGCCCAGGTTGCTCAAAGGTCTCATCCAACCTGGCCTTGAGCACCTCCAGAGAGGAGGCATCCACAGCCTTCCTGGGCAACCTGTGCCAGTGTCTCCCCACCCTCACTCTCAACAATTGCTTCCTCCTCTCCAGTCCCAATCTCTCCTCTCCCAGCTTATAGCCACTGTCTCTCAGCCTGGCACTCCCAGCCCTAGTCCAAAGTCCCTCCCCAGCTCTTCTGGATCCCCTTCAGGTACTGGAATGCAGCTCTGAGATCTCCCAGGAGTCCTCCCTTCTCCAGGCTGCACAGCCCCAACTCTCCCAGCCTGTCCCCACAGCAGAGGCTCTCCAGCCCGCTCATCATCTTGATAGCGTCCTCTGGAACTGCTGTAACAGTTCCATGTCCTTCTTTAATTGATTATCTACTATTAATCAATTAAACAGCATAGAGAAAAGCTTGTCACTGCAGACATCTCTGTTTCATGGGAAGCAGAACATCAGAGTAGGGAAGAGAGGAGAAAAAGCAGTAAATACATTCCTCTCTAGGTAACAGAAAGGCTCCCTGGAAATAAGACAGGTGTGAAGTCAACCCACCACACCAAATTTTTCACTGAGTACTGATCAGGACAGGCTAAGAAACACATTTCAGACCTCAAGGTCATCTTTCAGCAGTAAAACTTCTTTGACAGTCACCCTTCGGCACACTTCAAAAGGCAGAAAGATTTGCCACACCATATTCCTACGTTCATCCTTCTTTTAAGCTTATTAAAATAATGATTTGTGCTTCCCAGCATCCTCCCTCCAGGGACAGCAGCTCTGACATCCTCCATCAACAAACCCACCAGAGCTGTTCCCTGCTTCTCCCCTTGCCAGAAGTGGAACAGCATTTTGTATTTCTCAGACAGTCTCAGGTACTATCAGCTGAAAAATCAGCTTGCGGCTGCTTTCGCACCCTGCTTCCCAGCCTGGTCAGGCAAAGCTGATGAATCGCCAAAGCCCAGCTTCTCCAGGGCATGACTGAGGAGAAGGGCAGGCCTGAAGAGAACTGTCAGGAACACAAGCTGTTGCATAACCTTCACATCAGCAGCAAGCTCAAAACAAAGGCCAGAGCAGTGTCTCCATGGAGTATTAACTATTTCATGTTTAACCAAGTGGAAGATGTCCCTTTGAACTGTGGATGTGCCAAGGAGAGACACGTATCTGGAAATACGCAGCATAGAAACATAGAACTGTCTGGGCTGGAAAGGCCTTCCAAGAGCATCCAGTCCAACCACCCACCCAACACCAACCACGGCCCCAGGTGCCATGGCCACACCTTTCTGGAACACCTCTAGGGCTGGGGACTCCATCACCTCCCTGGGCAGCCTCTTCCAATCCCTGACCACTCTGGCAGCACAGAAACTGTTCTTCGTGGCCAACCTGGGCCTCCCCTGCCACAATTTCAGGCGTTTTCCACTCCCTCTATCACCTGAGGCTAGGGAGAGTGTTCATTTTAGTCTAAAACATTCAATCTTTAGTTATAGTACTTCAAAGAGAATGCCTGTGGTAGACTAGTTGTAAGAAGAAGATAACGGCAGGAGGAAAGAGAGTGTAGACCCTGTCGTGGAAATGGTTTTGGCAACCACAGTCCCCATTTTTCAACCTTTCATTCACAGTTCCCTGAGCACCAATCGCACTCCTGTTCACCCTGTGAAAAGCCTCACAACAGCTGTCAGTGAGAAGCAAAAGCTACAGAAATCATGTTACTGTCCAATTACTATTTGCAGATTTGATGAAGAAGAATGAAAACAGAAGAGAAAGAGAAGCAAGGAAGCTTCTCAGAGCCTTTCCACAACTCCCCAGAAGGAGACAGGTGGAGGTTGTGCTCTTCTGCCTATTCTCAGGTGATAGGAGAGGAACTGGCCTGAAATGGTGCCCGGGGAGGTTGAGGTTGGCCATGAGGAACAATTTCTGTGGGCAGGAGTGGTCAGGGATTGGAAGAAGCTGCCAAGGGAGATGGTGGAATCCCCATGCCTGGAGGTGTTCCAGTAAGGTGTTGCCATGGCACGTGGGCCATGGTGGTGTTGGGTTGATGCTGGACTAGATGATCCTGGAGGGCTTTTGCAACCCAGATTCTGTGATTCTGCTCCTCCCACTAAGGCTGGATTAGAGCCTCTCCACTCTGGTGCCACCAGCTGTCCCCAGCTTTCAGGATGGACACCACAACCCACTCCTGGGCCTTAGTGCAGGGATAAAATCCCAAGCAAGTAACACAGTGATAGAATGAAGAGCACAGAACGTAAAAATCACAGGAAATTCCCTCAAATATGAAAATAAAAAAGCCTCTTTAGTGTGAGGGTGCTGGAGCCTGGAGCAGACTGCCCAGAGAGGTCGTGGAGTGTCCTTCTCTGGAGAGCTTCCAACCCCCCCTGGCCATTGCCATCCTAGGCAAGCTGCTGTGGGTGCCCTGCCAGAGTAGGGGGTTGGACTGGGTGATCTCCAGCCTCACCACGCTGGGATGCTGTGAATGCAGTTTAAATAATTTGGCACCAGAATAGAAAGGTCACAGAGCACCCAGCCAAAGCCACTGATGCTCTTCCACCATCCAGCCCAGCAGTGGACACCCTGACGGGTTGTCAGCAGCCACCATGCCTTCACTTCCTTGGCTGTGAGTGTCATGCTCCTGCTGGACACAGAGATTTGCTCATTTAGAGGATTACAAGCCCTTAGAGAAATCCTGATGTGTGGGCAGAGGACCCACTTCCTGCAGCAGAGAACTGCCAGTCATGGCTGCCAGCCTGACCAAGCAGAGGAGGAGTTTCATCGTGCATTCAGAAAACTCAATCACAGCATCTCAGTGTGGTAGGGCTAGAAGGGACCTCTGGAGATCACCCAGTCCAACCCCCTCCTCCAGCAGGGCACCCACAGCAGCTTGCCAGGGGGGATTGGAAGCTCTCTAGACAAGGAGACTCCACAACCTCTCTAGGCAGCCTGCTCCAGCCCTCCAGCACCCTCACAACAAATAAGTTGCTCCTCCTGCTCAGCTGCAACCTCCTGGGCTCCAGTTTGTGCCACTCACCCCTTGTCCTGTCCTTGGGCACCACTGAGCAGAGCCTGGTCCCATCCTCTTGCTCCCACAGCTCTTTTAGCTCTTGCTGAGCACTGATCAGATGCCCTCTGGGGCTGCTTTTCTGCAGCTCAATACACCCAGAGCTCTCAGCCTTTGCTCCTCACAGAGCTGCTCCAGGCCCCTCAGCATCTTCAGTCTCCTCTGGACTTTCTCCAGCAGTTTCCTGTGTCTCTTGAACTGGGCAGCCCAGAACTGGAGGCAGAACTCCAGCTGTGGCCTGACCAGGGCAGAGTAGAAGGTCACACACATCTCCATGCACCCCAGGACCCCAGTGGCCTACTTGGCCATGAGGGCACATTGCTGGCTCATTGGAAACTTGTTCCCCAGAACTCCAGAGCTGCCTCCCACCAGGTCAACCTTCACCTGTACTGGTGCAGGAGGTTGTTCCGCCTCAGGTGCAGACCTCACCAAAGGGCTTCCAAGTAGCTACCGCAGCTACTGGGAAGTGTCAGAGTTGCAGTAAAATGGGTTTAACAGCTTCAGGCTTCATCTCAGATTTGGTTTTCAGAGAGTGGGCAGCCTGAATTTAGTGTTCCAGAAGGAAAGGCTGGAACCTCAGCACTGTTACTGGACACTGAGGAGAGGAGTGGAGGGGATGCTTGGGAAGAACAGAGGGAAGCACTGTAAGCACTCTTGACTTTCCATGCTGGACAGCCACAAGGCAGGATGAGGTGGCTGGAGCCAGCTGCTGACCTCACCTGCTTGTCTCTTGTGACCAGCCAGCAAGCTCTGTCACCTGGTCACCAAACTGGAAAAACATGGACTTGGTGGGTGGACAACTCACTGGATAAGGAATTGGCTGGATGGTGACACACAGAGAGTGGTGATCAAGGGCACAATGTCCACCTGGAGACCAGTGACAAGTGGCGTCCCTCAGGCGTCAGTGCTGGGACCAGTGCTGTTGAACATCTTTGTCAGTGACATGGACAGAGGAAGCGAGTGCACCCTCAGCAGGTTTGCAGATGACACCAAGCTGTGTGGCACAGTCGACTTGCTGGAGGGCATCCAGAGGGACCTGCACAGGCTGCAGAGGTGGGCCCAGGCCAACCTCATGACATTCAACAAGGCCAAGTGTAAGGTCCTGCACCTGTGTGGGTGCAATCCCAAGCACAGATCCAGGCTGGGTGGCAAGTGGCTGGAGAACAGCCCTGAGGAAAAGGATCTGGGGGTCTGGGATGATGAAAAGCTCAACATGAGCCTGCAGTGTGAGTGCAGCCCAGACAGCAACTGTGTGCTGGGCTGCATCAAGAGCAGCATGGCCTGCAGGGCAAGGGAGGGGATTCTCCCCCTTTGCTCTGCTCTCATCAGACCCCACCTGGAGTACTGTGTACAGTTCTGGAGCCCACAACACAAGAAGGTCATGGAACTGTTGGAACAAGTCCAGAGGAGGGCCACAAAGATGGTCAAAGGGCTGCAGCAGCTCTGCTTTGAGGACAGGCTGAGAGAGTTGGGGCTTTTCAGCCTGGAGAAGAGAAGGCTTCAAGGAGACCTTATAGTAGCCTTCCAGTATCTGAAGGGGTCCTACAGGAAGGCTGGAGAGGGACTATTCACAAGGTCTTCTAATGACAGGACAAGGGGGAATGGGTTTAAACTGGCAGAGGGGAGATTTAAAGGGGATGTTAGAAGGAAGTTCTTCACAGTGAGGGTGGTGAGACACTGGAACAGGTTGCCCAGGGAGGTTGTGGCCTCTCCCTCCCTGGAGGTGTTGAATGCCAGGTTGGATGAGGCCTTGAGTGACCTGATCTAGTGGGAGGTGTCCCTGCCTATGGCAGGGGGTTGGAACTGGATGATCTTTGAGGTCCAACCTAAACCAGTCTATGATAATACTATCCAGTGGGCCTAAGGAGAACTGTTTTGAGCTACTGTCACTTGTAAGCACTGCAAAGTCAGTGGATCAAGTCAAACAGGCATTGGAATTCACAGGAGGAAGCAGAAAGGCAGAAAGCAGTACATGGGTTAAAAAAGCAAAAGCATCAAGACAACAAAGTTAGTAACAGCCTCCTTTTTCTGGGTATAAGCAGATCTTTCCAGCACCAGAAACAGTAACTCCACAACCCCAAACCACAGGCTTCAACTCCCACCCTTCCCACACACCAGTCAGCACTCCTACATTAAAGGTAGCAACCTGCAGTCAGGGAACTTGGCTTTAAACCAGGAAATGTATAAAAGAGCAATGCAATGCAGGAAAAAACTGGGTTGCAAAAGAGGAAAGGAGCAACACGTTCCTGAGCTAAACAAGCCTTCTCGGGTCTGGACAGGAAAGGAAGGTAACTGCTTTAATCATCCACTTCAGAAGATGGTATTAAAGTTTCCAGTGGCCTTGATCAGCAGTTCAAAAACAGCACAGCTCAGAAAGGTATCCTCCTATTGTTCTGCTCTGCATGAGATGCCAGGCACAACTTTGCCTGGCTTCCCTCTGCCAGTCATTTGTATTTGAAGCCAGCAAGCAGCCATCTATTAACAGTGGTTTCTATAAACTCTTCTCTTTCTGGACCTGCTCTGGAGAAAGCACTGCTCCTGCTCCTGACAGCAGAGGCTCCTGTGGACGTAATAATGGAATTGTTTGGGTTGGGAGAGACCTCTAAGATCATAAAGTTCAACTTTCAACCTAACGCCACCTTGGTCATCAACCCATGATTGCTACTGGCAGCCTCTCATTGCGATAGGTACCAGCCTGACTCACTGTAGAACACCAAGGACCTATCTCCAAGAAGCTAAGAGGGCTTGGAGCTGCTGGCAGAGAGGTGACCCTTCCAAGGCTGATCCCAACAAAGCTCACAAGCCACGCAGCTTCTGATGGGTAACAACAGCCGCTCTGCTCAGAGCACACAGCTACTGGTGTACACTCCCTGCTGTTCCTGAGGAGGCATCATCCTGACAAGCCACTATTTTAGATAAAACACAGCACTGGCCACATAGAATCACAGAATGGTTTGAGTTGGAAAAGTCCTCTAAGACCATCCAGTCCAACCACCAACACAGCACCACCATGGCAATCAAACCATGGCCCCAGGTGCCATGGCCTTTCTGGAATATCTCTAGGGGTGAGGACTCCACCTGGGACTCTCTGGGCAGCCTGTGCCAATCTCTGACCACTCTAGCAGCACAGAAATTTTTTCTTATGTCCAACATAAACCTCCCCTGGTGCAGTTCCAGGCCACTGCCTCAGGTCTTGCAGACTTCAACCCAATTGAATGTGAAAAAGATCTCTCTAACAAACTGGGATTAGAAATCGTTTGATAATATGGAGTAATTTAAAAATATTAATTAAATCCATGCTGGTACACTGGGACAGCTGTTGCCCAGCAGATAGGCACCACTTTGCTCAAAAGAGAGTCTGAGTCTGTGCTGCAAGAAGAGCAAGTTCTGGCATCCACACAAAGGGAATTCAAGCCCCCTCACAAGGGCTTATCACTTTACCAAACCCCCCTAAAAAGGTATCTACATTTCTATTTTGGGATCAGAACAACCCTAAGCAATGCTCCACACTTGAAGGAGAGTGGCTGAAAAGCAACCTGGGAAAAAAAGAAACTAGAGGTGCTGGTGGATGGCCAGCAGTGTGCTCATGTGGCCAAGAAAGCCACCAGCATCCTGGCCTGGATCAAAACCAGTGTGGCCAGCAGAAGCAGGACAGTGATGCTGCCCCTGTACTGAGCACTGGTGAGGCCATAGCTTCAGTACTGGGTTCAGTTCTAGATGCAACAGGATTGGAAAGACAGTGAGGTGTCCAGAGAAGGGCAATGAGGGTGGTGAGGGGCTTGGAGCCCATCAAACAGGGAGTGGCTGAGGGAGCTGGGGGTGTTTAGTGTGGAGAAGAGGAGGCTGAGGGGAGACCTCATTGCTCTCTGCAGCTCCCTGAGAGTAGGCTGCAGCCAGGTGGTGGTTGGGCTCTGCTCCCAAGTAACCAGCTACAGGATGAGAGGTTTATGTTGTGCCAGGGGAGGTTTAGATTGAACATCAGGGAAAAAATATTTACTGAGAGTGGTCAGGGGTTGGAACAGGCTGTGCAGGGAGGTGGTGGAGTCCCCATGCCTGGAAGTGTTTCAGAAAGGTGGGGCCATGGTAGCACTGGGCGAAGGGTTGGACTGGATGAATTTGGAGGGCTTTTCCAACCTGAGTCATCCTATGACTCCATGGTTCTACCACCAGATACAAAGGAGAAGAGACCAACCCCTACCTGGCCCAAATCTTCTTTTAGGGAGTCAGGAGGTCCCCTCTCTATATCCTGCTTAGAATGAGTGGTCCAGAATGGAACCCAGAATTCAGATACTTGCAAGAGTGTCAGAAGGTGGCACAGACAGGACCACCTCAGTGTGAACTTGTATTTGTATATTTGGAAGAAAAGTCAGGATGCATGCAAAGGCAAAAGCATGACAGAGAACCTGCTTCATCCACACTTCTGGACAGTGCAAAAGCCAGCACCATCTGACATGCCCTGCAGTATCCCAGCTCTGCAGAACAGACACATCCATACAGCTCATTTTACACTGATCCTAACGTGAAAGGGTGATGAGAGGAAAGAAAATCTTTCAGAAGGTTGCTGAGCAGCACAAGACCAAACCAGGCATTGCTGAGATGAACAAGTTACCAGTTAACTATCTGGAAACTACCACTTGGCTACCCAAGGACAAAAATCCACAGGAGGAAGTTCATGACCAGCTCTTCCTCTCAACACCTGAACATCTCCTTAACATGTCAATTGTGACTTACCTCTGCCACTGCCGTGTTTCTGTCTCCTGGTTTGGAAGAAGGATCAGATGCCTTCTTGTCACCATGCTGTGAGCAGAGAAATGGATGTGTAGTTAGTAAGATCTGAAATTACAACTCTTATTTGGGGAAACTCCCAAATACCTCCATGCCTGGGTGACTCCTTTCACCTAGGACAGAAGGAAACATAACCTGTTCTCCCTCTCACTTATGGAGGAGATTTCTCAATGACCTGCTGTGTAACTTCCAGTTGGAAGGTCAGGACTTCCACCTGGAGTGCCCTTATGAAGTGTTCTGGACAATGTTCAAGTTCATTCCTCAGCAGCACAGGACCCTCTGATACTGGCTTCAGGAAGGCTTCAGCAGACACTGAACATCTGTGACAGAGGCTAAGCTGACATCTCTCCATCCCCCATCCACTCCAACATCTGAACTTAACATAGAAATACAGCACCAAGGCATTGTTTGGGCTGGGAGAGCCTACAAGCTCATCCAGTCCAGCCACCAACCCAACCCCACCATGGCTACTAAACTGTGGTCCCAAGGCCACTACCACACCTTTCTGGAACACGTCCAGGCGTGGGGACTTCAACATCTCCCTGGGCAGCATCTTCCAATCCCTGACCACTCTTGCACAGAAATTGTACTTCAGGACCAACCTCAGCCTCCCCTGGCACCATTTCAGGCCACTTCCTCTATCACCTGAGACCAGGCAGAAGAGCACAACCCTCACCTGGCTGCAGCCTCCTCTAGGGGAGCTGCAGAGAGCAATGAGGTCTCCCCTCAGCCTCCTCTTCTCCACACTAAACACCCCCAGCTCCCTCAGATGCTCCTCCCCAGCCCTCTTCTCCACACCCTACACCAGCTCTGCTGCCCTTCTCTGGACCTGCTCCAGCCCTCAATGTCCTGGGAGGGGCCCAGAACTGACCCCAGCACTCAAGCTGTGTCCTCAGCAGTGCCCAGCACAGGGGCACAATCCCTGCCCTGCTCCTGCTGCCCACACCATTGCTGATCCAGCCCAGGATGCTGTTGCCCTTCCTGCCCACCTGGGCACTGCTGGCTCATCTCCACCTGCTGTCACCCAGCACCCTCTGGGACCTTTTCTACTGGGCACTTTCTAGCCACTGCCTCAGCCTGGAGCCTTCATGTGGTTGCTGTCACCCAAGGGCAGAGCCCAGCACTTCCCTCAGACTCTCTGAAATGTTGACTGTGCCCAGCCTGGAAGAAAGCTGTTACTGTGACTCCTAGAGCTGTGCTGCTGACACACAAAAAATAAGTGCTCTAACAGAGAGCATTCAGGAACTCTTCAAGGTTCCCCAAACCTTCTGTGTCTTTCACACGCTTCAAAGCTTTAAGCCCTTTGATTTCACCTAAGCTGTTGTGCAGTCCCATTTGTAATGCACAGACACAGCCCCCTCAGTGTGCAGGCTGCACACAGTGTGTTCTGCTCCCTGCTTCTCTTCAGAATGGTGAACAGTCCCTCAAAACACCTTTGCAACAAAAAACAAAGGCAAAAGCAAGATTTTATTATTTTTTATCATTACCACCTTAAGGGGCAAGAGAGCTGGGGAGGGACTTTGAACAAGGGCTGGAAGTGACGGGGTCAGGGACAATGGCTTTGAGCTGGGAGAGGGGAGATTGAGCGTGGTGAGGAGGCAGAAATTGTGGAGAAAGTGGGGAGACACTGGCACAGGGTGCCCAGGGAGGCTGTGATGTCCCTTCCCTGGAGGCGTTCAAGGCCAGGCTGGATGAGGCCCTGAGCAATCTGGGCTGGTGGGAGGTGTCCTTGTCCATGGCAGGGGGTTGTAACTGGATGATCATTGAGGTGCTTTCCATCCCAAACCAGTCTTTGATAATAAAGCCATTATTGATATCTCAGCCAGGGCAACTCCCCACAGCGGCCGAGACAGCTGGGGATAAAGATTCACATTTGGTTTGTTTTGTTAAGCAAAGGCAGGAGATGATTTGAGACCAATTTATTCCCTTCTGTGTCTGAGGGCTGAGCAGCAGGAGGCAAAGTTTGCTCAGCCACTGAAGTAATGATTTCCTTATAGATCTTTCTTTACATGGCTATAGGGGAAAAGCAATGATCCATGCACATTATCTGCAAGAGGAATGTGTTCAAGCAGGCTGGCAGACAGGCTGGGAGAAAAGACTATAGCTGAATAAATAAAAACAGGAGTAGAACCCAAAAACTAAGGATGTCTCTAATCTGTTTTCATTATGGCAGAACATGACAAAGAAAAAAATTAAGACAACCTGCAGCTATTCAAGGTATTTTTTTAAACCGGTTGGGGCATGACTAAGATCCTTGACAAGTTTTTCAATTTGGAAATGCTTTTCTCATATTCCAGTTGGGTCTCTTCAGAGAAACAACAAGCCCTGCAGGTTTGCCTTTGCAGGTGGGAGACGAATTGGCTCAGTGCCCTGCCATGGCACTCTCAGCACAGAGACCATTAACCCACTTATCTCTGCTTGTCACTGAAGCCGTAAAGCCACACCAAGGAGCAAGCTGCTGCTGAAAGCAGAGTACCTCCAAAGCCAGCTCTGCTCACAGGCCCAGGAGATGCAGCTGCTAGCCAGCAGAAGTCACTGAAAGGTGGGGCCTGGAAGGGACCTCTAGAGATCATCTAGTCCAACCCCCCTGCTCATGCAGATTCACCTACACCAGGTTGCATAGGAATGTGTCCAGGTAGTTTTTGAGTGTCTCCATAGAATGAGACTCCACAATCTCTCTGGGCAGTCTGCTCCAGCTATCCAGCACCCTCACAGTAAAAAAGTTTCTCCTTAAGCTCAAGTGAAACCACCTGGGTTGTAGTTTGGACCCACTGTCCCTTGCCTCCACTAAGAAGAACCTAACCCCATCCTTTAGCTACCGATCAATACTGAGAAGATCCCTTCTACAGCTTTTCTTCTTCAGGCTAACCAGCCCCAGGTTCCTCAGCCTTTCCTCATCACACAGATGCTCCATAGCCTCTGTTGGACTCTCTCCAGTAGTTCCCAGCCCCTCCTGATGTAGGGATCCCAGTCTCTCATGTAGAGCATCACCACCTCTGAAAGCTGAGTGCTCACCTAAAAAAGCAAGCATGTCCTTTGGGATATTGTTCTTTGCATGCATGTAAGCAAGCATGTATTCCATGGCTGGATTTCTCTGCTTCCTCAGGTCTGGCTGCAGCTTTAAAAGCAGCAACACCAATTCAAGCCCACCTTGCTGCGTTTCGTTTCCTTTTTATTAAACCAGCTCACAGAATGCAGGAGCCTTACTTAGCTCCTGCTGAGTGTGCCCGGCTCTGACCAGAGCCAAACCTTCCTCCCTAAATCCATCTCCTCATCTCCACACTAAGGAAACCTGCACTAGACATAACCCGGCACCAACAGAGCTGTAAGGAGGGGGATAAGCTCTGTCCCAACAGGAGCATGGAGCTCACAGTGTCCCCTGTGTTTGCCGGCTTTGCAGAGACTTTCTTTCTCCCACCCCCAGACACGAGTATGAACAAGAAGGCTCACCTGAGCTCTTCACCCTGTGCTAGAGTGCACAAAAATGCCACCCCACTATTGCTCTGCAGACACACCTTTACCTTCTGACACAAGGAGCATTCATAAGCCAGAGGCAGCTGCCCTAGGTGGAAAGCAGACAACAAAACACCCACAGCTCAATTCAGGACTTCGTTCTCAGTGCAAAAGAATCTGATTTCAGCTGAAGGTCTTGCTTCAAGAAATGCCTCTAAACCCCAGGGGCCCCATTAGCACGGAGGAGCCTCTGGCTGGAATCTCAGAGGGTTCCAGCTTGGTAACTTGGTGAGAAGGGAAGGCTGTCAGCAAAATTCTCAGCTGTAGTCAACCAGTTCTGCACCACAGCTGTTACAGAAGACCCATCACTGTGTGTGGGTAGAAACTGATACTGGGAAGAAGACAGAGATCTTTGACACTGCTCAGAAAACTGCCAGATGGAGAGAGGTGGCAGGGGAACTACAAATGAGCCACACAAGGGATGGAAGGATGAAAGCTGGACACTTCTGACAACCATCCCATCCTGCTTCATACCAGCCAGTAAAAACCTCTGGCAGAGCAGCCACTGATACCTTCTGTGTCTGTTCCTCTCTCACCCTCTCCGCTCTGCTTCACTCCTGTAGACTGCAAGGTTTTCTGGGGCAGGCAAACTGCCCTGTGACACACATGCAGGGCAAGACAGAGCTTCAGCCTCAGAGAGTCACAGATTGGTTTGGAGTGGAAGTGACCTCAAATACCATCCAGTTCCAATCTGCTGCCATGGGCAGGGACACTTCCCATCAGCCCAGGTTGCTCAAGGCCTCATCCAGCCTGGCCTTGAATGCCTCTAGGCAGGAGACATCCACAGCATCCCTGGGCAACCTGTTCCAGTGTCTCCCCACCCTCACTCTCAACAATTTCTGCCTCCTCACCAGTTTCAGCTTCCCTTTCCCAGCTCAAAGCCATTGTCCCTCATTCTGTCACTCCAAGCCCTTCTCCAAAGTCCCTCTCCAGCATTCCTGCAGCCCCTGCAACTATTGAAATGCAGCTCTAAGCTTCCCCTGCAGCCTTCTCTTCTCCAGGCTCAGTAACTCCAACTCTCCCAGCCTGTCTCCACAGGGGAGGTTCTCCAGCTCTCTGAGCATCTTGGTAGCCTCCTTTAGACCTTCTCCAACAGTTCCACCCCCTTCTGATGCTGGTCCAGAGGTTTTCTTCTGATGCCAACAACAGCCCATGTGGCTAAGCAGGTTCCTTACTTGATCACAGATAGTCACACTGTCCTGGTATCTTTTCTTATCCTGGGTTTAGTGACACAGGACTACCGAGATCCTTAACCGCAATTAGCTTGTGACTTGAGCTCCACCACACTTTGCCACAAACAGGATCTGACACAAAGGCTGACACTTGAAAAGATCATTCAGCAGGGATCCCAACCACCTTGCAGCAATTTAAAAACAGAGTTATAAATCCACCACATTTCATCCACCTTATTCTACATTTAGGAAATACACTAAAATGGTATTTTCTCGGAAAGCCACCTTATGGAGTTGGACATGAGGAACAATTTCCTCCCACTGAGGGCTGTCCAGGCCTGATCCAGGCTGCCTAGGGCAGTGGTGGAGTCCCCATCCCTGGACAGGTTTCAAAGCTGTGAAGGTGTGCTGCTGGGGTACATGGTTTAGCTCCAGACTTCACAGAGTTACCAAACAGATCAACTGGATGATCCTACAGGTTCTTCACAACCTAACCCAATCTATGATTCCATATATTCTGTAAAACATTAACAGAATGCCAACTCTTCCCATACTCCAGAAAGAGACCAACTGCTTCCTTACATGGCTATCAAACTATAAAGAACAGCTTTTAAAGCAACGGCAAGGTATTTACAGCAAGGAGCAACCACCTCCATCCTGCCGCAGCGCATGTAGAGCCACAGGAGACCTATGGTTTGCTCAGGGAGGACTCAGCAAGTGAGGACTCAGAATCACAGAAAGCATCTGGTTGGAAGAGCCCTCCAAGTTCATCCAGTCCAACCCTCGACCCAGCATGGCAGGATCAACACTAAACCATGTCCCTAAACACCAGCTCCACAGGCTGCTTGAACATCCCCAGGGATGGTGACTCAAGCACTGCCCTGATCAGACCATTCCAATATCTGAGAACCCTTCCAGTGAAGAAATATTTCCTAGCATCCAGCCTGAACCTCCTCTGGGGCAGCTTGGAACCATTTCCTCTGTTCAAGTTTGCTTACCACCAAGGAGAGAGGCTGCCCCCTCCTCACTCCAGCTTCCATTCAGAGAGCTGTAGAGAGCAATGAGGCCTCCCCTCAGCCTCCTCCTCTCCAGACGGAGCTCCCCCAGCCCCCTCAGCCCCTCCTCACAGCCCAGGTGCTCCAGGCCCTTCTCCAGCCTTGTTGCTCTTCTCTGGACAGACTTAAGCCCCTCAATGCCCTTCCTGCAGTGTGGGGCCCACAGCTGAACACAACACTTGAGGTGTGACCTCAGCAGTGCTGCACACAGGGGGATGATCTCCTGCCTGTCCCTGCTGCCCACCCTGCTCCTAACCCAGGCCAGGATGCCACTGCCGTCCTGGCCACCTGGGCGCTGCTGGCTCATGTTCAGTGACTGCCAACCAACACCCTCATATCACTCTCAGAGCTCCAGCTTTCCAACCACGCAGCCCCAGGTCTGTAGCTCACCATGGGGTTGTTGTGACCCTGGTGCAGGACCTGGCACTTGGCCCTGATGAGCTCCATACAACGAGCTTTAGGTCTGACCTGCCCAGACCCTCCTGCAAAGCCTCCCTACCCTCTAGCAGATGGACATAGCCACCCAGCTGGTGTCACCTGCAGACTGGCTGAGGGAGCCTCACTGCCCTCACCCGGATCATCGATGAAGACGAGAAGGAGGCAAGCCCCCAGCACTGAGCCCTGGGGGACACCACTGGTGACCGGGCTCTCGCTGGCAGCTCCTCCAGCTCCCTGCACCTCATCCCAAGGTCCTGGGAGCGGGCAGACAGCAGAGCTTCTCCCGGAGCTGACCGCATCCCCTGTCCATCCTGCCTGCTGCCACACAGCGCTCTGCTGTGAGCGCACAGCCCGGCCAGCTGCAGAGCCTGCGTTACTCGGAGGTGACGGAGGCGGCCAGCAGCGGCACGAAAGAAAACATTTCTCAGCGTACGACACCGCGGAAGGGTGACGGAAGTACTGGCAGAGCACACCGCGTTCCGGACTGACCTGAAATACCACCGCTCTCTCTCCAAACACCACGAAATCCCTTCCTTATCCCCCTTCTAAGCCCTCCTGACAGAGACGGGAGGGAGCCTT
>VWZI01014542.1:2483-14103 GCA_013396835.1 Psilopogon haemacephalus
AGTGAAAAAAAAAAAAAAAACAAAAAAACAAACTTTAAAAAATATTGCAGTGCCACACAATGCTCACAGGATCACAGGCTCACAGGATGCCAGGGGTTGGAAGGGACCCAAATACTTCATTGAGCCCAAGCCTCCTGCCAGAACAGGAGGGTATTTGGTTACCCTCTCTTGGGGATTTTGGTCTCTGGGAGGGCTGTGGTGTTTCTGCATTACCTTTTCACTGTATATATCTGTAAATATCTGTTATATCTTGTAAATATTTGCCATGCCACTCATCCCACCATATGTCTGCAGTGGGGACTATGTCACAGCCTTCCTGCTGTACCAAGGCTTCCAGCTCATCTTGTTTGTCACCCATACTGCATGCACTAGTGTCCATGCAATGCAGCTGGGCTGCTGATTTGTTTCCATAATGTATTAATGGCAAAAAGAGAGTCAAGGAAAACCTGCACTGTGTTGGACAAGGATGGGAATGGAGTGACTGGAGATGAGGAGTAGCAGAGGTACTAAAGACCTTTTTTGCCTCAGTTTTCAACAGTCAGACAGGTTGTGCTCGTGGCTGCTGCCTCCTGGGCTGGTAGGTGGTAGCAGGGAGCAGAGCAGCTCCCCTGTAATCCAGGAGGAAGCAGTTAGGGACCTGTTGAGCCTCTTGGATCCTCACAAGTCTATGGGACCAGATGGGACCTTAGAGTGCTGAGAGAGCAGCAGATGAGCTGGCCAAGCTGCTCTCCATCATTTACCAACAGTCTTGTCTCACTGGAGAGGTCCCTGGAGACAGGAAGCTGCCAATGTGGTGACCATCCACAAGAAGGGTGGGAAGGAGGATCCAGAGCTGTCAGCCTGACCTCAGTGCCAGGCAAGACAATGGAACAGCTCATCCTGAGTGCCATTGGATAGGGCTGGGTTATAGCTTCCAACCCTATTCTATTCTATTCTATTCTATTCTATTCTATTCTATTCTATTCTATTCTATTCTATTCTATTCTATCACAGGACACATACAGGATGGCAGGGGATCAGACCCAGCCAGCATGGATTAAGGAAGGACAGGTCCTGCCTGACCAACCTGATCTCTTTTTATGCCCAGGTGAGTGCCTGGTGAACGTGGGGCAGGCTGTGGATGTAGTCTACCTGGACTTAAGCAAGACCTTTGACACTGTCTTCCATAGCAAACTCCTGGCCAAGCTGGCATCCCCTGGCTGGCACAGGGCACTCTGTGCTGGGTTAGGAACTGGCTGGATGGGCACAGAGAGTGGTGGTGAATGGAGGAACATCTAGCTGGCAGCTGGCACACTCACAATGGGGAGCTAAGCCACTCATTCCCAGCTGGACTCACTTCAGCTTCCAGCATCCTTGGCCTCTGGGATGCCCTTGTGTGCTAGTTTTCCTACAACGTGGAACTGAGGGGAAGGTAACACATACCAAAAAAACCCCCACAAACTTTAGGTTGAGATAAAGAGTTGAGATCCTTGAGAGTTGAGATAAACAAGAGTTTACTGAATAAATAAAATATTAATATTAATAATAATATACACAATTACTTTAGCCTCTTTGCAGGAAAAAAAAAAAAACCACATCAGAAAACAGCAGCAAGCAGAAGCAAGTGAGATAAAAGCCCAAGCCAGCATCTTCTCTGCCATCCTTCCCTGCCCTGCTGCCATCTCCCTGGAAGACAGCCAAAACCCAAAGTGCTGGAAGCCAAAACCAGCAACAGGAACAGGAAATCTCTCGTGTTGCAATCTGAACTTCAAGCCTCATAATGCTTCACTGCAGCCTGCACTTTCATTTTGAAGTTGACATGAGGCAGGATGGTTGTGAAAATATAGATGGGTTCAAGCCCTCTATAACTTGATGCCTTTAGTGTACACTGTGCACCAGTGTCAAGCAGAGACTTACACTCCTGTGAGTCTGATGTGCCAAGCCATAGCTCCAAATGTGGAGTTTAAAGAAATGCACTAGATCCATTGCACTTACTCATGCACACAAGCTTCAGTGGGACAGAGAGAGTCTGACACCACTGCAGGCCCTGATTTGCAGCAGATTGAGGGGTTTTCCCAGGAAATAATGTGGGCAATACCTCAAAAGTATGGGAGAGCAGCAGCATGTTGTCCTGGAAGGCTGATAGGCCTATCAGATATCCTGGCTCACCCCACACTTCTGCTGATGGGGGAAGCAGGGGCAGGGGGAAAAGAAAGGCTTGGGCCATTATGTCCCCTCCCATAGTGATCAACAGATATCCACAGGTGTTTAAGCACTTTTGACTGTCTTGCCCAAACAAGGGCAAGCAAGCCCTGGGGTCACCTAACATGGTCAATGTGACAAATGCCATTGATTGGTGAATCTCTGTGGCCAAAGGAGCCTTTGCACTTGGGCAAAGAGTATCAATGCAGCTAAGGTGCAAGCAGCTGTTGTGCTCTGTGCTGCTCTGCCTCGCTACTCTGCTTGGACAATGTGTCTTGCTCTGCCTCGTGCTTTAGACCAGCTTAACTCTGATGTTTTGGGCTGTGGCAGGGAACACCCAAGTCCCTGCCCCACTGGAGGTTTGATTGGGATGCAAACTGCATCAGGGCATACCCAAATCCACTGTGGCAGGGCACACCCAAGTCCATTGGATCTCCCTTTATAGTAGTCTTGGCAGAAAGTAGGAGTGGGCTAAACAGGACACCTGGGGGCAGCTCAGACCACCCCCAGGGAGGAGTCAGGATCCAGTTCCAGGTAAGATTAACCCTTTACACCATTCCACAATTCTATGATTCTACAGTGGGGTGACTTGCTTAGTGGGTGAGAGAAAGGCTGTGGGTGTTGTTTACCTGGCTTCAGTAAAGCATTTGACAGTGTCTTCTACAGCATCCTCTTGGAGAAAGAGTTCGTGGCTTGGGTGGGTGGATACTTTGCTGGGTGAAAGACTGTCTGGTGATTTAAATCCAGCTGGCAGTCAGTCACAAGTGGTATTTCTCAGGGCTAGGTTTTGGGAAAAGTCCTCCTGAGAATCTTTATCAACGATCTGGACAGGAGGATTGAGTGCACCTTCAGTAAGTTCAAACAGATGGAACTAATCTGGGAGGGAGATGGGATCTGCCTCAGGCTAGGAGGGCTCTACAAATTGACCTGGGCAGGATATGTTGATAGGCTGAGACCAATTGTGTGAGATTCGAAAAGGCCAAATGTGCTTGGATCACAACCACCCTATGCAAGGCTACAGGCTTGAGGAAGAGTGGCTGAAAAGCTGGCCAAAGGAGAAAAACCATGGGGTGTTTGCTGATTGACAGATGTCTGAGTGTGGCAGAGCAGGGCACTTCCCCACCGGAGGTTTAAATGAGGTGTGAACTGTGGTGGGGCGGGGCGCTGCCCCACCGGAGGTTTGAATGGGGTGTGAACTTTGGCAGGGTGCACCCCAGTCCACTGCCCCATCAGAGGTGTGAATGGGGCAGGAAACGGTCTTCCTCCCTCCCCACCTCTGTCATCGGAGGCTTAGCACAATAGGTGTGAAGTGCCTTCTCCCACCCTCCGTGGGCTTGAACAGGGAGGCAAAAAAATCACCTCAGTATATATATGGCAGCTGGACAGATTGGAGCAGGCTCGGACCTTCACTGGGACTTGCTCAGACCTTTACTGGGACTTGCTCAGACCTGCACTGGGACCTGAACACGGATCTGGAGACACAAATCTCGCACGGACTTTGAGGCAGTCTCCCATTTGTAAGTTTCATGCCCAAACCTTTCAATTTTCCTGATTTTTCCTGAATTACAAGAAAAGGCATCCTTGTGGAGACTTTTCCCGACCGCATTAGAACTCAAACTTAAACTAATCTACACACAGATTGTGGGTGGGGCTTTGGAAATTATAAAAGCTACATAATTTATAATTTCAGCCTCTTCAATTGCCCCCACTCAATACACTGAGTATGAGCTGCAGTGTCCTCAGGTGGCAAAGAAGACCAACACCTTCCCATCCCTTCTGACGAATGGTGTGGCAGACAGGACCAGGGAAGCAATCATCCCTCTGTAGTGAGGAGGCCTCCCCTTGAGTGCTGTATTCAATTTGGGGTATATTACTACAAGCAAGGCTTTAAGGTCCTGGATCAGGTCCAGAGAAGCTGGTGAAGGGTGTGGAGAACAGGTCTTACAAGGAGCAGCTGGGGGACCTGGGTTTGTTTAGTCTTGGGAAGAGGAGGCTTGGGGGATACCTCATCATTCTCAACAACTACCTTAAAGGAGAGTGTAGCAAGATGGGTGTAGGTCTCTTCTCTCTAGTAACAAGTGACAGGACGAGAGGCAATGGTGCCAAGTTGCACCAGGAGGGGATGTTTGGGTTGGATATTAGATGAAACATTTTCACTGAGTAGGCTTCTCTGGGGGGAGGTGGCACCCCCATTCTTGACAGTACTTAAAAGATGCGGTGCTAAGGAGCATGGTTGGGCACCAAACTCAGCAGAGTTAGGTAATGTCTGGTCTCAGCCCTCTTCAACATAAAATGAGCCTGAGATTCTGTGATGGGAATGGGCTAGGACACAGCACAGTGCAGGGATTCATCTGGAAGTTACCAGTTTGACAACATAGAATCGTAGAATGCTTTAAGTTGGAAGAGACCTCAAAGCTCAGCCAGTCCCAACCCCCCTGTGCCATAGGCAGGGACATCTCCCACTAGAACAGGTCACTCAAGGCCTCATCCAGCTTGGTCCTCAACACCTCCAGGGAGGGAGCAGCCATAGCCTCCCTGGGCAACTCATTCCAGTGTCTCATCAATGCTTTTCCCAGATGTTTTACTAGTTTTTCAGGACTCTGCCCTCGTTCAGGGATGAAATTTCAAAACCTTGGAGGTGACCATGGTCCATTTTCCCACACTTTCCCCCACACCCTCTCACTGATAACTGTCCAGACTCGGGGCAGATTTCTGGGTGATATTCTTGGGAAAATATTGCATAACTCTTGGGACATCCTCAGGAGAAAAGAGACAAAAGCACGTTGGCTTGGATGGCCCAAGGATACCCAATGTTCTTATAGAAGCATAGAATGGTTTAGGTTGGAAGTGACCTCAAAGACCATCCAGTTCCAGCCCTCCCACCATAGGCAGGGAGACATCCTACAGGAGGAACAGGTCGCTCAAGGCCTCATCCAACCTGGTCCTGAACACCTCCAGGGAAGTTGTGATCAAAGATCACATTCTGTGCTTCTGTGCTTTGCAACGTCCCTGGGCAGCCTATGCCAGTGTCTCACCACCCTTACTGCAAACAGCTTCCTCCTTACATCCAGTTTCAATCTCCCCTCTGCAGTCTAAACCTGTTCCTCTTCCTGCCTTTACAAGCCCTTGTCAATAATCCCTCCTCAGCCTTCCTGTAGCCCACTTCAGATGCTGGAAGGCTACTCCAAGGTCTCCTCCAAGCCTTCTTTACCCCAGGCTGCAGAGCCCCAACTCTTGTAGCCTGTCCTCAGAGCAGAGCTGCTCCAACCCTTTGAGCATCTTTGTGGCTTAGAAGCTGAGAAAATGTCGTCCCATCTTGCCCATAGGCTGGGTGTGATTAAAACATCTTACACAAGTACAGCAACTCAACCTAGTGAGTTGCTGTAGAACCACAGCAGTGGAGGTTACATAATACAGCAGCATGACAGTCATGATCTGTTCCCCCAACGCCACCACTGGGAGCACATAGTAAGGGTTTGCATAACTTAGCCCTACAAGTCAACAAACCAATATTGTGAATGTTCTGGATTTTAGCTGATCTGGGAGATGTGTATGGCAGCATGCATTGGTTGGATTTATCATTATCTCAATACTTTGGGCCCCACACTGGGTGCCAAAAAAGGCTGCCATGGTTTTAAGCACAGGCAGTAGCCAAGTCCCACACAGCTGCTCACACAACTACCCTTCCCCACCCCTACCCCTTCCAGCTGGATGGGAAGAAAAATTGAGAGAACAACCGCCATGGGCTGAAATAATGAGAGTTTAATAGAACATCACAAAGAGAGAAGAAACAAAGAGAAATAATACTAATGATACACTAAATGAAAAGCAAGTGGCAAGAAACTACAGTACTTACAGTGCTGGCCAGACCTGATGTGTTTCCCTGATCCTGCCTGTGGCAGGGCAGGGCACTGCCCCACTGGAGGTTTGAATGGGGTGCAAACTGTGGCAGGGCACGCCCAAGTCTACTGCCCCAGCAGAGGTGTGAATGGGGCAGGAAACGGTCTTCCTCCCTCCCCACCTCTGTTTGGAATGTGGAGTACAATAGGTGTCAAGTACCTTCACCCACCCTCAGTGGGCTTGAACAGGGAGGGAACAAGTCGCCCCAGTATATATATGGCAACTTGACAGATTGGAGTCAGACCTGCACTGTGACATGCACTGGGACCTGCACTTGGACCTGAACTGGGACCTGGACGTGGACCCTGAGTCGAGTCCTGGCACGGACCTGGAGACAGACCTTGCACGGACCTTGCAGGGACTTTGAGCTGGACCTTGAGGAGCATCTGGAAGGACAGCAACGAGGAAGTGCAGGGTCCCTGCTTTTGCACTGTCACATCCTGGCTTCTTGCTGCAGGACCTGCCTCTAACAGTAAACTGCAGCACTGTGGGGACACCACAGAGCACCCCTGGCTGTCCCCTGCCTTGCTTGGTGATTGTGGCCCCGTGAAAGCCTACAGTCATTTGGGACTTTGGCAGGCACTGGACTCTGGACACTGCTGTGAAAGAGACAGTCTCCCCTTTGTAAGTAGGGCAAAGCTGTTTCATGCCCAAACCTTTCCAATTTTTTTCTGATTTTTCCTGAATTACCTGAAAAGGCATCCTTGTGAAGACTTTTCCTGACCGAATTAGAACCCGAACTTAAACCAATTTACACACAGATTGTGGGTGGGGCTGTTGGAAATTATAAAAGCTACATAATTTATAATTCCTGCCTCTTCAATCGCCCATAATCAATTCACTGCCCCACTGTCATGGAAGGTGTTGTGGTGGACCTGACAGGGTCAAAAAATAAGCCTATACACATGCTGGCTTGCCCAGACATGTTTTTCTGCTCTCCTTCCTTCTGTTTGGGAAGAAGTAACTGCAGGACAAAGGACAAAAGGGCTGGAGCCATGGAGTCTGAGCATTCTGGCTTACCCCCTGTGTTTTTCTCCTCTTTGCATCCCTTGGTAAACAAGGTGCATGCTCTTGCCTTGTGCCAGGCTTGTGCTAGGCCTATGTGTCCCCCCAGATATGGGCATAGCAGACCTGTGGTTTCACTCAAATATGGTAAAGCTTGGCTTGCTGCCACACCGACTGGATAAGGTATTATGTCCAAAGGCCCAACCAATCTCAGGCACTGATATATAAACAGAGGAGCAGGTAACACAAAGTGCTTTTGCCATTGTTCCATGCTTAACTGATATCCTGTGTTCTCCTGTGTCTGTGCCTGTTGCCTACTGGTGTAAAGTGTTAAGCCCTCCTGGAAGGGTTTACCTGGAATTGGATCCTGACTCCTCCCGGGGGCTGGTCTGACCTGCCCCAGGTGTTTTGTTTAGCCCCCTCCCACTTCCTGCTCAGACCCCCTATAAAGGGAAGATGAAATTCCTGTTTCTTCCTCTTGGTCTCTGCTTTCCTCACCATCTCAACATCTTGCTTCCCTGCTGCTATTTTACCACATAGACTCCAGCAAACACGTGGGGAGAGCAGCCATATTTGGAACTCTAACTTGCTGGATCTGAAAATCACCTTGCTTAACTGATATGCTGTCTTCTGCTGTATCCGTGCCTGTTGCCTACTGGCAATGCTAATACCTTATTATACATAGCAATATAAACTATAGTCCAGCCTGGAACTGCCTCGAGTTTGCCAGGAGCAACTCTAATTGCTTTCACGTGATAGCTGCATGCAGCAGCCAGCATGTCACACCTGCTGAGACCACACTGCAAGATATCCTGCGTGCATCTCCTGAGACAAACAATCCCTGGATACACACAGATCATCCAAAGCCAGCACCAGGTCAGCGATTTCTGCCTCTTCCCCCAGCAGCCTGTGGAGCCAGGAAAGGAACTCCAAAGTCTCATCAGTGGCCAGTGGCCAGACTGGCCAGAAAGGCAACTGACAGAACTCCCTGCAAGTGTTTAGAGTACTGTCTCAATTTATTGTTAGCCTCACAAGTTGAGAAATAATATTTGGTAGTAAATACCTTAAGCTTTTGCAGTTACCAAGCTTCTGCCTAAGTAGAAAGGTTCCGAGTCCCTCTAGTGGCCAAGCATCAACACACTGCAAGAAAACTCAATTAACTAATTCTAGTTAATTGATTTCAGTTGGGTTCAGTCATTTTTATATATTGATTGGGCCCAGGCCAACCTCATGAAATTCAACAAGGCCAAGTGTAAGGTCCTGCACCTGGCTCGGTGCAATCCCAAGCACAAATCCATGCTGGGTGGTGAGTGGCTGGAGAGCAGCTCTGAGGAAAAGGACCTGGGGGTCTGGGTGGATGAGAAGCTCAACATGAGCCTGCAGTGTGCACACACAGCCCAGACAGCAACTGTGTGCTGGGCTGCAGCAAGAGAGGGCAAGGGAGTGGATTCTGCCCCTTTACTCTGCTCTTGTCAGACCCCACCTGGAGTACTGTGTGCAGCTCTGCAGCCCCCAGCACAGGAAGGACATGGAACTGCTGGAGAGAGTCCAGAGGAGGGCCACAAAGATGATCAGAGGGCTGCAGCAGCTCTGCTATGAGGACAGGCTAAGAGAGTTGGGGCTCTGCAGCCTGGAGAAGAGAAGGCTTCGAGGAGACCTTAGAGCAGCCTTGCAGTATCTGAAGGGGGCTACAGGAGGGCTGGGGAGGGACTGTTCACAAGGTCTTGTAATGACAGGATGAGGGGGAATGGGTTCAAACTGGCAGAGGGGAGATTTGAATGGGATGTTAGGAGGAAGTTCTTCACAGTGAGGGTGGTGAGACACTGGCACAGGTTGCCCAGGGAGGGTATAGCTGCTCCCTCCCTGGATGTATTCAAGGCCAGGCTGGATGAGGTCTTGAGCGACCTGTTCTAGTGGGAGGTGTCCCTGCCTATGGCACAGGGGGGTTGGAACTGGCTGATCTTTGAGGTCTCTTCCAACCTAAACTATTCTATGATTCTATGATAGTTAACACTAGACCTAGATATCGTTTATGTAATGTGTTTCATTACCATTACAACTGAACCAGCTTATTGTTAAAATTAGTGGCCGGGGGTGGAGAAGTTTGAATACCAAAATTAATAAACAATATTAATTTGGAAAAAACATCTTGCATTAGTTAATCAGACCCCATACCATTGCAGAAGGCTAATAGGTCTAAACCATGTCCTGGCTTGCCCCACTCTTCTGCTGAACCAACTTCAAAAAGTGCTAAATATCCATCAGGTAGCTTTGCTGTGGGCTATGTCTCTGTGCACTGCATAGCCCACTCTCAAACTCCAGAATTATTTAATAGTGTTTCAGCTTATGGTACAATATCTCCCAACAGCATCAGATTTTTGTGCTGGAGCTGCACTCCTGGTGTTTGGGGATATTTGGCTTGCCCCAGGTTTTCAGTGTTACCCAGATTCTGGCATTATGGAACATCTGTGTGGACATAAAATATTTCCAGACTTCAGATTTCACCTAGGAGCATCTCCTGCTTTTGCTCTGCATAACTCTCTGGAGAAAAGGAGATGACCAATGTTCTTGGGTCCTTCTCTGGCTCTCCATCTTTACTCATCTGGGCAGAGGTTGAAGTGAGAGGATGCTCTGTGGATTCCCTGCAGTGCCTTTCACAGATGACCTCTGTCAGGTACCTTACCTTCTATGATGATGTCCCATGTGGAAGCTAAACCAATTCAGAAGCCAAGCTCATGGATGAAAAAGACTGTTCCAGCAGACTCTGTATCAACTTTGTGTCCTGGAAAGCTAATAGGCCTTTCCAGGCCCTACCCTTCTGCTGATGAGGGAAGCAAGGGCAGGAGGAAAACAAAGGCTTGGGCCATTCATTATGTCCCCTCCCAAAGTGATCAACAGGTACCCACAGGTGTTTATGCACTTGTCAGTGTCTTGCCCAAATAAGGTTGAGCAAGCCCTGGACTCACCTAATATGGTCAGTCTGGCAAATACCACTCTGACTGGTGAATCTCTGTGGCCAAATGAGCCTTTGCACTTGGGCAAATAACATCAATGGAGCTAAGTTGCAAGCCATGTGCTCTGCTCTGACAATGTGTTCTGCCTCAGTGTTCTGCTCTTCCTTGTGCTTCAGACCAGCAAAGCAGGTACAAGCTTTGACTACCTGGAAACTTGCTGTGCTTCAAGTTTAGCAGGAGAAAGCATTGAGTGCCTCATGATACAGCAAGAAGTGCCACTGGCAGCCTGCTCTCTGCACATCTGCAAGAGATCCTGCCTGCACCTCTTTAAACCTCCCTGCCAAGTCTGGAATCCAAGAGGAACCAGGATCAGCTCAGAGCTCATCTACCTCTTTCTCAGCACCCTGCTAGAGCCTGGGAAGATCTGGAAGCCTCACAATGGCTATCAAGACACTGACAGAACTCCTTTCAAGTGTTTGGGTACTGCCTGGAAATTGTAGTTAGCCCTGGGAATCCCAAGATAGTATTTTTTTTGTAAGTATATATTCAAAATCCTCTCTGTAACTGAATTCTCTTGTGCTGTTATGCCTTCTGCCTAGGCAGAAAAGAGCCTCTCGGGTCTTCCTTGAGGGTGAGCAGCATATTGGCCACCTAGGTTCTCTTTCCTGAACAGTTTGTGTTTGTTATATTATTGCTAGTTATTTCTTAATTGTCCCATATTCCCCCTGCCCTGTGTAATACTTTTGTCTTATGATGACTGTGCAAAGAACATATTATGGTCTGTGGTGAGATTGATGAATATCAAAATTAATACATGATATTAATTTGGGAATAGATCCTGCCTATACCATTACACCCAACATGGCACAGCTGCCTTGGCCCAGCTGGCCCTCCACTTTATAGCAAGCATGATGCCAGTATGGTGTCAAATACACATTGGGTGGTTCAGCTGCCTGTCTGGGCTAGGGCCCCTTCCAGCTTCTTGTAAGAGGTGAGAAAAAAATATATATATATTAAAAAAACCCCAAACTATCCTAGTCAAACTCAGGTCAGTAGGAACACCAAAGCAGAAAGAAAAATCAAGTACCGTGGTGGTGGACAGCTGGAAGGAAAAATTAAGCTTTTGGACCTTAGACTGAGCTCCTTTTGAGTGTGAAGGTCTCTGTCTCGATTCCTAAAGGCAGTGTTAATGAATGATCAATGATACACTCAAGGCAGATCAGATCATATGCTGGTAGTGGCATGGTCCTGTCAGTTGTCCATAAAAGTACTTGTCCAAACTGGTGTTAGAGAAAATAACTCCATGGGCAGTAACACATCTGGGGGGTTTATTTCAGAAAAATCATATGAAAATCACTCACTCTATGAGAATTGCTAAGTATTGAAAACAAGGATGGGCCACGAGGATGCTCAGAGGGCTGGAGCTGCTCTGCTGTGAAGAGCGACCGAGGGCTGTGCAGGCTGGAAAGGAGAAGGCTTCCAGGTGACCTTATTGTGGCCTTTCAGTATCTGAAGGGGGCCTACAAGAAAGCTGGGGAGGGATTTTTTAGCCTATCAGGGAGTGACAGGACTGGGGGGAA
>VWZI01014544.1:0-28845 GCA_013396835.1 Psilopogon haemacephalus
TGAGGTCTCTTCCAACCTAAACCATTCTATGATTCCAAGAAAGGACTCTATGAAATCCTGGTAAAAATAATGAAAAAATGTATAAGCTTTTCTCAATATATTATTTTCTCCTTTACCTTAGATGTTTAACATGCAATTTCACATATAAAATGCTCATGATAATGTCATGAAATAGAACTCTTTAATATATAGTCCTTTGGATGTAGGTTACTTCTGTAGTAAGAGTGATTAGAATGATGTTGAGTGAGGTCTGGTGATTTTTGCTATTTTACTTTATTGAATATTTTACACACTTTTCAGATTGCTGGGGGAGGATTAAGTAAAGAACTCTACTAGCTTTTAAATAATCTTCTAAGAACTGATACCAACATACCACACTTTTTATTGTGCCAATCCAACAGAATGAACAGTATCATTTAAGATTTGAGCAATATCTACACAAACACACACATGGAAAAAAAAAAGGAAAAAGGGAATAAATTTGAATGGAATGGAAGGGAAAACAAAAGATAAGAGACAAAAAAGGAAAAAGAATCAAGACAAGAAAAGACAATGGAAGATGGGGAGAAAAAATATTCAGGGGGGGAGAAGAAATATTCAGGAACTACAGAGATTACTAATGCTTTTCTAGAAATCTGTCTTCCCAGCAGTTACTTGTCTCTTGTGGCCAGAACAGGAGTGGAAAGAAAAATCCTTCCTCCATACAGCCCCATGCTTTTACTGATAATCCAAACACCTCCTGTATTGTGTGGGGAATGGATACAAATTGTAATGTGTTTTGAATGCATTTTGTGATGTGTTTTTGTCTCTCTGTAGAATTGTATGCTTTCTGCTTTTTAATCCTCCTCAACAAAGGAACCAGTAGCATCTATGATACAGACAGATGATCAATGGAAAAGAACAAACATCATTGACGGTGAAGAGCTGGCTGCCTTTCATTTTTCACTATAGAAGATTTGCTTAAATGAGTGTGTAATTGAGTGCTTTGAGAAAGGATTCATATTTCTGCAGTAGTTATTTTCAACATGTACAGGCAAATTAAAATTTCTTGAAAGCTACGTAAAGGTGGGAATAAAGATAAGTTTGTGGGAAGCTTTGAACTATTTATATTCTGTCATACAAGTAGATTACATTCTAATCCTGACATTACTGCAGTTGGAGCAGGTTTACACCAGTCTGAGATAAGATCTCTCCATGTTTATCCTAGACAAAAAAAAAAAAGGTTTTTTTTTTAATTAATCCATCAAAACATTGATCTGCAGGAATGATTGTGCTATAAAGTGGGCTAAAGAAAGAGATTTAAAAATCTCTATCAATCTTAATACACATCACAGAAACTACTTTTGCTGTCAAGAGAAATAAAGTCAGATATCCTTGAAAGTGTCAAATGTAGTCCTCCAAAATATAATACAAGCTCTAAATACAGAATGCAGGCTGGAATTACATTTTCAGCCACCAGTGTGGTATGTAGGCATGACTTAGAAGCGGTGTTTTCACAGGAAGCAAGAAAATGGTATGACTAGGCCACACAACCCTACAGAAAAGGGAAACCTCATGTTGGGGTGGGAGAGTAGTACTCCTGCATGCTTTGGTCACATGCACAAAACAAGCAGGAGTGACCACCTGATTGATCTTGTTTCCTGTAGGGTCTTGCATAGCTCTGCATTAAAGAAAGCTTTCTATTTGCAGATTACTAAGAAACTTTGTCTTCTCACGTTGATGAGTACTGTGCGCAAGGAGTATTTTGAGTGGTTCTAACCTGAATGAAGCCTGTTACGAAGACTGCAATACCTGCCAGAATAACTAATAAACTAATGACTCCATTTGGCTGCAATTCGTGAAACGTGTGTAAAGGTTTCAGGGGCTCATTACATCTCGCATAAGGAGATAGTACATGAGTAAAGATTAAAGTTCAAGCCCCTCTAAGAACATTATAAAATGTAATAAATGGTAGTCAGCATCAAAATTAAACATCAGGTCAATGGTATTTCTGGCATATCTTTAGTACAATATCTGCTGTATCAGAAGATAAAATTACTTACATTTCTATGTAATTGTATTTTCATTCTCTAGCAGAGATGGCTTTAGTGTTCTCACTATGTTTCACAAAGTGTCATTAATGGCACATGAGATAAACATTTTAAGCTTGCCTAGCACCGTGTCTCAGCTATTGCCAGTAAAGTTTTCTAGCAACAAGTTTTCCTAGCACATACGAGTTTTAAAGTAACCTTGAAAGTTTCTAGCTTGTTTTAATGCACAGTATTGCATCTTCAGAAGGTCTAGAGACATTCTACTGGAAGAGAGATTCTTTAATTAGAATAATAAAGTCTGATCTTTACTTCCAAATATACCCTGCTGCAGTTATTCACATTAATGTAATGCTATTATTTTACTAGATGTTCTTGAAAAGGTAGTTTACCACCTCTCCCTGGTGGTAAACTCCCTGGTGCAAAACCTGGGACATCTATCAAGGTCATTTTAAGTAGCAAAAACATATGCCTTAAAAAATGACAACTTTTGTGTTCTTTTAGATCTCTTTAGAGAAAGGAAGTGAAATTGAAGAATTGGGAAAATTCATAAGGGAAGAAAATGCATGCAAATATTAGATTTTCCCATGCTGACTTAACATACTAATATATTTCCTTTGTTCTTATGTAAGTAATTTATTTTTAAAATTTGGTTGCTTTCTGTTGTTGTTGGTTTTGTTTGTTTGCTTGGCTTCTTGAAGAACTTTCCTTCAACTCATGCTTCCACATTCTCTAAAATGTGTTCTCATATGTAATTCTCTACAGAAACTGTAGGTGGTGATCATAATCTACTTTAATATTTAAGAACAATGGTAACTGAAAGGACGGTACAGAGGAAGTGCAGTGAAGGACATTAGTGTCCCATATTTTTTAATTCCAGCATTTTAAGACTGCTGACAAACACTGAAAGTAAAAGTTCCTTGAAGAGAGACAATGACAGGAAAATTATAAGCTTTGTCATTTAATTATTCTTAAAATAGTGAATTTACTTGAGAATGCAGCACACCATCATACAGTGCATTACAGCAAATAGTTTCCATTAACATAACACAAAGCAGAAAAATCTACACACTGAAATTATTGCAACTTTTAAAAATATCTATCACATGGAGATAATTATTAAAAAGCTTTCAGTAAAAAGTTTAAACACATTTAGGTTTCAAAAGAATATTTTGTACATTCTGGAAAAATATAACATTTACTTTACATAATTGAAACATAAGTTATATTCTTTGTAGTTTGTACGCTTCCATTACTCATATATTCTCTCATACATTTTCTTTTAATACCTCTTTTTCTCTGGATTGTAAATTTAATGTGAAATTGTCACTATTCTGAAGGAAAGCTTGTTTCTGAATTAGTTTCCTGAAAAGTCCATTTGGATTTGCAAGCAGTTCCTCATGTTTTCCACATTCAAGAATTTTACCCTGGCCAAGGACTGCAACAAAATCAGCATTCTGAATAGTAGAGAGACGGTGAGCAATGATTAGGACTGTCCTCCCTTCCATCAGTCGGTCCAGAGCTTCTTGCACTAGATACTCATTTTCAGCATCCAAAGCACTAGTTAGAAACGTGAAGCAGACAAGGGAGAGAGAAAAAATATTTTAAGACAGGTTAGTTTTGCATGCATTAGGCTTATTTTACTAAAACTGCAAATCCTTGCCATTGTTGCTGAAAATAAATCAATGGAATTGCAGGGAAGTTCCAAGAGTATGCTCAGTGCACACAAAGTTACAGGCATTACATGCTCTCACAAGCAAAAAACATAACACTAAATCAAGTGGGGGAAAATGGAGTTATACACAAAGATCTTAATTTAAAATAAGGGTATTTTGAACAGATGTTTCAAAGTTAAGGTACGTATTACAAATTTAACTCCAGCAAAGTGTACCAGCCAGCTTTTCCACTTTTCATAAACATTGTTCACCACATGTCTCCTAGCCAATTCACACATTCTAGATAGCACATTTATTTTTTGTTAGAGAAAAATAAAAAGCTAGATTATTTGTGCAAGGGCATGCAAAGAAAGAAAGAACACAGCCCAGATCTGAGTTTTACCTAACTTCTAAGTTTCTATTTATTTTCTTTCTTACCTTGTTGCTTCATCCAACAGAAGAATTTTAGGATTCTGAAAAAGAAAATAAAGTTGGTTGTAATACTGATTATTTTTAATCAATAGAGAACAGGATTCACACAGTTTAAAGTCCAAGTACTTAATCAAAAGAACTGAGCATCATTCAAAGCATTACTTTTAAGAAGTCCAAATGCTAAGATGAAACAAGACTTAGCTGTATTTAAATTTTCCAAACTGAAGTGACAGAACTGTATTATCTGATAACTATTTGATAGATATAAACTAAAGGTGGGAGATGACTTATTTATGCATACAGTGGCAGCTCTGTGATCTAAAGTTCCATTTCCTTTTTACCATTCTCAGCGGATCCAACATGTCTAGGGAGGTTCTTCTTCCCCTCTACTCTGCCCTAGTGAGACCATACCTGGAATCTCTGTTAAATTTTGGGCTTCCAGGTTCAAGAGAGACAGGGTGTTGCTGGAGAGTGTCCAGCAGAGAGGCACGAGCATGACTAGGGGACTTAAGCATCTCCCCTGTGAAGAGAGATGAAGACACCTGGGGCTGCTTAGTTTGGAGAGAAGTCTGAGGAGATCTCATCATTGTTTGTAAGTATCTGAGGGGTGAGTGTCAAGTGGATGGAGCCAAACTCTTTTTGGTGGTCCACAGTAATAAGACAAGGAACAATGGGTACGAGCTTGAACATAGAAGATTTCCTTTCAACATAAGGAGAAGCTTCTTCACAGTGAGTGTGATAGAGCACTAGAACAGGCTACCCAGAGAGATTGTGGAGTCTCCTCCTCTGAAGACTTTCAGAACCTGCCTGGATGCATTCCTGTGTGGACTAGCTTATGTGATCCTTCTTTGGTAGGGGATTAGGACTTGATAATCTCTGGAGGTCCCTTCCAACCTCTAATATTTTGTGATCTTTCACTGAGGCTCAGCTGCTCTCTGCTTGCAGTCAGACTGCTATACATAACTCTCTAGCAACAAAAAATAATACCTACCAACAAACAGTGTTTCACCCAGACATGAAATACATAGTACTAAAAACTAGCATTTAAGAACTATTCACAATTAAAAAATTACCAGCACTGAAGTTATTATGAAGTCTCTTCTGAATTGCAGTACATAACAAAGTTCCTTGATTAAACTGACAGCAATTCTTCAGACTATCTGGAAATGGACTCCACTGCACCTCCAAACCGATATATATCAACTAATTTATTTTTCACAACTTCTGCCCCCAACTGAAGTCTCTACTCCCGTAAGCTGTACTTGACATGAAATG
The DNA here is from genome assembly GCA_013396835.1 of Psilopogon haemacephalus. Taxonomy (NCBI): domain Eukaryota; kingdom Metazoa; phylum Chordata; class Aves; order Piciformes; family Megalaimidae; genus Psilopogon; species Psilopogon haemacephalus. Next base: position 5,390 of record VWZI01014544.1, read on the forward strand.
GAACCAGGTTCAGTATTCAGTACTTTAGTATTCATGGTAAAAGAGAACTGGCATAACAGAAAATTCCCAGAAATCTAGCAGAACTGGACATACTAGGATGCTACAGAGACCTATGCAGCTTAGAGTGAATGTAAGCTGGATTCAGCAAGGCTCAAAGCTTCCAGCTGAGCATTAGCACCAAACTGCCTTGCTGCAAAGTCCTGAGGCTGTCCCTGAACCAAAGTGTCTATCCAGAAGATCTGCAGAAGCCTTCTTGAATTTGTACAGCACAGAGCCTGTCCATGCCAATCAAGTGAAAAAATGACAACAGTATTGTGCCTGAAAGCACTCTGTCCCATATCCAGACCAAAGCCAGGACAAGGCATCTCTAGTCCTAGTAAGATGGAACCCCAAAATACCAGCCTGTAAATGACAAAGATCTGATGAGTTTACTAGCACCACAATCTTAAAGTTTTCCTTCATCCTTGACCCAGTCTTATGAAAGTGAGCCATTATACAATGATTTACTGTTAGTCTTGGCAAGAACTATTGAAAAATGTTAGTGAAAGGTAGGAAGATGCACTTACATAAGTAAATCAGCTTTAGTTAAACCACTTAGCCCTTTCAGACTTCCCCATTAACACAAAAGCGGTATTTTCCCACTTCTCTCATTCAAGGACCTCCTCCTTTTAACCTTTACTGTCTCCCTACGAAGTAGTTATACAGCTACTTGGGTGCTGGCATACCTTGAGCAGAGCTCGAGCAATTGCAATTCGCTGCTTCTGTCCACCTGGGAAAAAAAAAACCTCAGTAAATTGAAACAGGAAAATAAATATGAAGTAATTTTAATTGAATGACTGGGATGAAAAGAATTACGTACGTGTACTTGAGTAGGGGGAAGGGGAAAATGGAGATAGAGGGGTTTTAATACTTGGAGCCAAAAAAAATGTAACAAAAGTAAGAATTTTTACTTCACTCTTTATCATCAAGGTTTTTAAAGTAAACAATATAAAGATGTACCTGAAAGCAAAATGCCTTTTTCTCCAACTACAGTGTCAAATCCTTTTGGAAAATCTCTGATAAAACTAGCAGCATTAGCTATTTCAGCAACCTTCTCAATCTCCTCTGCAGTCACAATAGAAGGATCCTCTGCACCATAGGCAATATTTTCAGCAATAGAACAGGAGAACAGAATTGGTTCCTGATAAAATTAAAAAACATAATATGGTAGACCTGTAGTTAAATTCATGTATGGTCTGTACCTCAAATACCATAAATCCCACTTGCAAGACCCAGCATCTGTTTCTATTATATCCATACAAAGGAGTATGTAAAATAAAGTTAAGTGAATTAAAAACAAAAAAGTAAAAAGCCCTCCCCTAATACCACAATGGGCAATCAAAAACCAGTGAAAAAATACTTTGCTTTTTTACACTGTCATAATGTAATACAATCCTTGATTCATAACATTTGAGGAAGAGTTCACAAAGAACTATTCACTCAAACATTAGAAACCCTCCCTTTGCACTTACCTGCATATTATCACTTGCACCAATTGTAATTCTTCTCTTAGTACCTCCACAAATTTCACAACGTTTTATGCATTTAATTCAAAGCTTAAAACTCTCAGAGCAGGTGACGTAAAATGGAAAAATGTATGAAACTAGGTAAGTCTGCTCTGTTTATAAAATAGAGACACGCTACAGCATGAACAGTAAGACTCTCCTACTGGCAACTCAAGAGGAATACATATGTTTGAAAAGAAAAATGCTAGTGCACCCACAGGGAAATAACTTTTGCACCAAAACGTTTTGTGGCATTATTACATAAAGTATATGTTTTGACATGCAACATATACTCAGTTTCCTCATGCTTTTAACCAGAACATCAACCTAATAGTTAATGAAGCATCTGGGAAGATGAGGGAAGAAGCATACATATTTTAATTGGTCAAATAGTTTATTTTTAAGAGACCACTGAACATCTCTCTGTATTTCTAGAGTTTGGGTGGTTAGGGACAAGGCAAGTACAAGAGTAACTGCTGTGTTTTCCTGCTTTCCTAACTTCCATTAATACAAAATGTCATTAAATCTTAAGCTTTGTGTTACTTTCTTCAATGAATCATAGCAAACATTAAGATGGTCTTATGTGTACAGTTTGCAACAATATAATTTCCAGTCTCCACCTGCATGAATCTCTATGATTATGTGAAAGAAAACTACACAATAATGAGACTAGCTCTGAAAATTTGTTTTTAGAACAAAGCATGCGCAACAGCAGTTATGTTGAGATAATATGATTTCACTGAGAAGCAAGATTATATAGGTTTTAAAAGAAGAAAAGTGAAGCACAACTAGTTGATTGCACAAAAAATTATGTCCTTCACTTTTTTTTTTCTTCCTTACCTGACTCACTGTTCCAATCTTTGTCCTGAACCAAAGTGGATTTAACTGACGGATGTCAAAGCCATCAACAGTGATAGTACCTTAAAGTAAGAAACAGTAAAGTTAAGTGTTTGACAAGTACTGAAAAGAGAGAAAAAAAAACAGTTGAGAACAACAGCCCCTGGGTAATCACACACTGGTGGATCAGAAATGCAAAGTTTTGCAGGCACCATGACAAGGTAACAATACATCACTCTTCTGTCTAGGATGTATCAGTGGAATAGTAACATCAGGACTTCATGCACAGGAATAGACTATTTAAAATGTGCACCCAAGATGCAGAGCATCAACTGTTATGAAGGGGAGCAAAACAAAAACATACCTGAGATGGGATCATACAGCCTCAGCAGTAGCGATACAATAGTGGATTTCCCTGTACCACTTGGGCCAACCAGAGCCATAACAGAGCCAGCTGGAATGGAAAGGCTAAAATCTTTGAAAATTGATGCTTCTGGACGTGTTGGATATGCAAACTCAACGTTCCTGAACTCCAAAGCGCCTCTGAATGTGTCTTTGCCCAGCGTGATTCCCTCTATATGACAAAGAATAAAATACAGAACAGAAACAAGAATCAGCTCAGCCCTTCTAGAACTTGCATTTACCCAATCTATCTCCATGTTAAATCTAGGGATAGCTGCAAGCCATAATTCAGGATAACAGGGATTATATTTCAGCCATGACTGATGCAGTGTGGCACACCACTTGTTCCTGAATGCAATTTCAGGTTACTGACCAGCAGTGAACTTGTAGGCTACCTAGAGCAAGAAGGAGAACTGCATCTTCCTAACATCTAGGAACTAACAGTTCTTGCCTCTAACAAGCATGTTGTAAACAATTTTTTGGCAGTTTCGTCAATTAGGAGCAATTAAATAAACGGCATTATTGAAGGCCAAAGTCCTGTTGCCATAGAACACATGCAAAAAATAAACATTCTGAATTCCTTATTGCCCTTTCACTGAGCCACAAAAAACAACTGAAACACCCTCCTCTAACAACAGCAGTTCTCTCTCCACTATGTTAACTAAGTAGCTTTCAAGGAGAGGCTGTCACTGGAATAAAGCTGCTGCCAGGTTTGTTGCATTAATGGACATTTTTTTGGTTGGTTGGCTTTCTTTGGTTTTTTATTTGGGTTTTTTGGTTGGTTGGTTAGTCAGTTGGTTTGTTTTTAAGAGGAAAATATACTTAGATTCAGGACAACACCATATTCAAGGACCAATCAGAGACATAACTCCTAGACAATAGTTTATTGAAAATAAAACTTCAGTAGTTCATTGATAATAAAACTTCAGTTTGTTAACTGCCAAAGGCAAATAAAATCAGCTACTTTCTGAAGCACAGCATTTGATCTAAACAAGTATCAGTACTAGAAAAAACATCGATAGGTAGGACAAAGAAACACAATTTCTTCAAGCCCTGTTAAATTCAAGCAACATAAATCCATACCAAAGTAATGGGACAGTGGTGCTACATTCCTCAAGGACAGAGCCTCACTGATGAAATTACTACCAGTTTTGTGAAAACTGGCAAAATCGGAGCAACACCTGAGTAGTGTCTGTTCATGCTAAAGACATGCAACTCAAACCCCTGAATTCTCTTCAGAGGCAGCACACAAGTAACTCCCAACGTGTCATAGCACACACCCATGTTTGGTTACGGTAACTGCAGATAGGAAACAAGACACCTATCAACAGCATTTCAGAAGTCCTGCTGTTCAAGAGAAAGTAATTTATTTAGCTTTTCTTTTTTTCCTAGATTCCCTCATTTTTTTCAGGCTTTCCATTTAATGGAGCAGAAAGGGCAAAGGCAAGAGCATTCATTCTTGATTTTCATTCACAGACACACATCAGAACTTGTTTGTTAGGTAAAATCACAATGGTCTGTAATCTTCTCTTTAGGAAAAGAGACGTACTTGCTTTATCCTGTGCTAGCAGTGTAATCTTTACTATTACTGAAGTAACCAATTAATGGCTTACCTGCATTCTCAGTTACAGTTATTGTACAGTCTATTCCATTGCCTGGAACACTGAAATCCACTCAAATACAGGAAGTCTGTTACCACAAGTCCTCCCTCAGTCTATTACTGTAGAGTATTTAAAAGCTGTATGTAATTGTGCCTTTCTTGTTTAGACACTACATGCAGTGAAAAAAATATATTATGATTTGTTCCCAAGACATTCACTGTTGCAAACAAAACCTGGAGTTCTGTGAAAAGTAGCCTAGGGAAAATATGTTTCAGGTCAGTTTGGACAGCAGAGAAATCATCCCTTGTCTTTATTGCCTGATGAGCCAGAAATCATCTCTAATTGGGGTTTAAGACAAAGGTTTATATCCTTTCCTATGTATTTAGCTTATACTGAAAGGAAACTTTAAAGAAGTTTACAGAAAACTCATACTACATGGACAAAGTCTGAGGCTTTGCCCAATTTATATTCTGTTTATTAAAAAAAAGTGTACTACATTTTACTATTCTGTTTATGAAAAAAAGTTTACTACGTTTTACTTTTGGTGTGATTATGTTATTCAATACCTGCAGTGGGAAAGACTGCCCCAATACTACTGCTTACTCTGCACTGGTACCTTTGTGAAAAAGAAGACCACTGAAAGAATCCACATTAAAAAAAGAATTGCATTCAAATGATGATGAAATCTACAATTGCACTAAGTCTATGAAAGGCACAACAAATAGCCGCATGGCATTGGCTGTCACAGGAAGTCTAAACCAGCTTTACTGCTAAAGAAAAGAGCATGTAGCTATCTCTGTATCAGCCAGCTGTTGGTCACCTTTTGGACAAATGTACGCTGTTCTAAAACTCCCTCCCTTCGTGCTACTTTTCACTGCTTACGTCAAGTCTATGCACATTCAAAAACATCCTACAGAAAGGATTGCAGGGCTGTGAAGAGAAATGAGACAGAGGCCAGACTGTGATTTGGCATCCATCAGATTAAGAATTTGAGGAACTCAAGCATAGGGAGACAGAAGCAGGAAACAAAATTGAAGCACAGCGTTTCAAAATAATTACTCCATACTAACCAACTTGAAATATAAAACTGCATTCTTTCTGTGCTGCTGTGACAAAGAAAGCCAACAGGATGCTGAGTTGCATCAACAAGGGTATCATCTGCACAGGCTAAGAAGTCAATATTTCACTCTACTTGATTTACAGTATTCACCTGTATTCAGTTTTGGTCCCTGGTATACAAAAAGACCCTCTGGAAAGGGTCTGGAGAAAGGCCACAGAGATCAAAGGACTAGAAAGTCTGAAAACAACTTTGTGGCTACAAAGCAGATGAAGACTCTTTGTAAAAAGAGCACATAGAAAGGATGAAGAGTAAGTGGTACAAGTTAATCCTGGGTAGACTCCAATTGGACACAAGAGGAAATTTTGTTCACAATGAGAACAATCAATCACTGAAAAAATCTCCCCAGTGAAGTGGCGGATTCCCCAGCATTGGATACTTTTAAGATTCAGCTGGGCCATCTTGTCTAGACCATGCTTTTGACAAGGAAAGTTGAATCAGATTATGCTTGAGGTTCCTTCCAACCTAAAGCTAGAACTCACTCAAAAAAAAAAATCTGTTAGTTCTGCTGAATATTCTTTTCTGACTCCTCCTCTTAAAGCAACCCTTACAAACTTTCCAAATTGGAGGACCACATAAATCTTAGACAGAAACTAGTGCTGACACCTCACCTGGACTCTGCTATATTGTATTTCTTAACAACATACAGAGCTGGCAAACACTCACATACAATTTTTACTCAGTGGGATGCAGATGATTAAATAGAAGAGCAATTCACAAAGAAAGTAACTTCTACAGTCAGATCACTGAACTACTTTAATGAATACTGGCAAATGCTGTTTATAGAAAATAGTTCTGCAAGGCATCGTCTAGCTCCAAACAATAAAGCTGTAAATAAGGCATTGCTGGCAATATGTTCTTATTTACTGTATTTAAGTATTATTAAATATGTTAACATATTTAATTACACTATTTAAATATTCTTTTAACCTTATTAATATTTAATTTTGTATTTATTTAAATTGTACTATTTTTACTTATTTTAAAGGTAGATTTAGAGATGAAGTTTGTATATTTGACTACATCAGTAACCTATAAATGCAAACCCATTAAAATCTAACATATCTCAAAGATGAGCACATTCTCTAAACATACTGATAAAAACAGATTTTATTTCAGACTCATAAAATTATCTTTAGGCCTAAAGCAGCCCATGAAAAGAATTCTGATGTGAATGACTGATCTGACCCAGAAATTGTTTGTTTCCCCCTGTACTTCCAACAACACCAAACTTGATAAGGACATTACCTCCCCTTCAAAACTTTGTTCACGGCCTTAGAACACTGCAGCTATATGAAAAATTATGTCCATGCTACCAGGTCCAACACTACACACATCAAACTAGGAGATACCCTAGCATGCAGCAAAACACTTGTAGCTCCTTTACTCATAAGTAAATTAGGTAAGCCAAGGCATGTGCTAGAGTGGCTTCCTGCCATTCTTTAAAGGGGAGAAACGTGACTAATGGGTGCAAATCATTCTGAAAGCAACACCTGGTGTACTTGCACATCCACACTTTCTCAAGAAGCAGGGCTCCCCACCTTAGCTAGATTCTTCCTTCCTTTCATTTGCCAGTCATGCCTCAGTTCTCCACTCCTATGGCAGAAGAACTAAAAATGTGCTGCTGAAAGGTAAGATTTGAAATCAACATGCCTTACTAAGGAATGGTTTTCACTGGATCACTATGAATCATGTCAATGTGAGATACTCTTAATGAAATGAAAACACATGGTTTTGAAAACTTTTCCTTCAGACTGCTTATTTCTTAGCCATTAGAGATAAGCATAGTAGATGTTTTTGGGGAAATAGGAGATCCAGCCATTTCAAAGCTCCTCCTCTCCCTTGTTTTTCTTTCTTTCACTCTAAAGCTGATCTAAGAGAAAAGAGTGATGAAATCAAAGAAATATTCCAGGAAGATAGAAATGAGCTTGTCCTCTGTCTCATAACATTCAAAGTAATACACTTAGAACATATTCTGGATTTAAGAAAAAAGAAACAAGAAACACAGAATGTTCAGTTTCTGCTAAAGGAAATTTTTATCATCTGTCTCATAGTTAGGAAAAGTCATTGTCATGGAAGGCCTAAACAGGCTAAAGTACACCTAAACATGTACTGGCTTGCCCAGACATGTTTTTCTGCTCTCCCTTTCTCTGTTGTGGGGAGAAGCAACCACAGGAAAGTGGACAAAGAACCTGGAGCCACTGAGTCTAAGGACTCTGGTTTGCCCAGACTTGTTTTACGTACTGTGGTAAACAAGGTACATACACTTGGATTGTGCCTGCCTCATGCAAGGCCTCTGTTTTTCCAAATTTGGATAAAGAAAGTCTATGCCTTCACCTAATACAGTTAAGCTAAGCTAACTGCCATTCTGATTGGCTATTCTGTGTCCAAAGGCCCATTAGGTCTTGGGCTGTATTGATGAAAGAGATGAGCAGGTAAAGACAATGTGTTAGCAGCTGTTAATGCCACTGCCTCTGGCTTATCATGCTCTTTGCTTCTGGCAGTGCTCTGCCTCACTGCCTCAATGTGCATCTTGCCATTCTCTACAGCATTACGCTTTGTTAAGCTATAAGCTAGCCTTGACACATAATAACAAGCTTTAATACTTTTGGCTTGTCTGCCTGGAAACTGCCTGTTTCGAGTTTACCAGGGACAGACTTTAAATACCTTCATGTGATAGGTCTGTGTAGCCAGCATAACATCCATGCCAAGACTGCACACCTGCCATGACATCCTGCCTACACCTGAAAGTCTCCTGCCAAGACAGGAAGCGCTGAAGTGACACAGATCATCCAGAGGAATCAGGACCAGGTCAGAGACTCTGCCTCTTTCCCTAGCAGTCTGTAAACTCTGGAAAGAATTACAAGTCTCAGTGACTGACAAGACACCAACAGAACTCACTGCAAGTGTCTGGCTATTGTTTGAAGATGTAGTTAGTCCTGGGGAACAGGGAGATCGCTATTTATGAGTAAATACTTACAAGTCTCTTGTAATTCACCAGTTGCCTTCTGCCAGAAGCAGAAAGGAGCTTCTTGAGTCCATCTAGTGAGCAAGCAGTATAATTGACCACAAGAACCTTCTCTTCATGTTCAATTGAGTTTAGTGTTGTTTTTTATTGCTAGTTATTTGTTCTAAAGCCAGTTATTCCTTTGTGTAATGTTTTCATGACTGTGTGAAGAACCTAATTAATATTAAAAAATAGTGGTCGGGGTGGTGAGAGTTCTGAATACTGAAATTAATAAATTATACTAATATTGAAAACATACCATCTTGCAATCAATTAATATCCCTCCATTACAGTAAGAATAATTGTCACTGTATCTAGTTTCTTTCAAAAGAATGCAAACCATTACTACCTTTAAATACTATATACATTCTTCTGGAGTACTGGTGACCAATAAGAGAAAAATCAACCTGCAAATAGCAACAAACCAAGGACCCACCATTAAATGGAAGTTGGGGCTTCCTTTCAATAAGTTCCCACAGACGTCCACCAGCACCTAGTCCCTTCATTAGCTCAGAATAAAAGGAACTCAGACCTAAACAAAAAGCAGAACAGTATTATGCATCCATACAGACTGGAAGACATAGGAGACATAAAACTTGCATTATACTTTTCATCACCAACATTGAAGCATCAGATATGTAGGGGATCTTTTACTCCAAGGCACTATCAAACATATTAATTTAAATCCTATCTAGTCTCATTTGAGAGGTGTCAGTAACCCTTATTCACCATTCTTATTTCTATCTGTAAAACAAATCATTCCAAAGGAAAAAAAGAAGAAAATGTGTATACTCAAAAGCAAATCAGCTCCTTTTTCATTCATCTGTCAAGAAAAACAGCATCCATCTTTAGAGAAGTATCATGAAGGAGCATGGAATCAATACTGCTGAACCAATATGACTGAAGTATTGTTCCCCTTTATTGATGACAGGATGATCCTTTTATAATGCTTAGCTTAACATGCCCAAATCTGATTGGTTTGCAGGATGCTGTCCATCCAGAACCATACTAATTGGCTGGTACAATTAAGCACAATCCCATTCATTAATATTCATGACAACCTGCTATTCCTGAGCAGATGTTTCTCTTATCTCTTTTCTTCTGTGGGAGGCAGCTGCTGTGTTATGGAAACAAGAGGCCTATATTAGGTTGCTTTCTTGGACCGTGAGCCAAGGCCAAGTTTATTTCACGATCCCACAGAGAAATAGCCTTGTATACAACCAACTATATTTTAAAAATTATTCAGTAGAACAGAGCGCTCTGAATGCCCTTCTTTCTCAGACAGTGTTATTCTACTAAACGAGAGCCTGTCTGAGTCTGCCATAGCAGAGGGAGGGCACAAAACCCATGGCTGAGCTTAAGCTTATGATGCTGTGCAGGGAATGGACAATGTAAAGCAATGTCTCTCAGCTCAGCATGCTTCAAACATTACTGGAGAGAGAGCAAAAGCCAAGGATAAGGCCTGCATATAGTACTGTAGTGTAGTTCTTTGCAGCTGTGTGAATCAGTTTGGAGCTGAACTGTCTAGAAGGCTTTGCAGCTGAAAGAAACACAGAAACCCAGAACAACCTAGAACCAAAACCAGAGTAAAGCATACATACAAAATGTCTTATTCCTTCATTTTTTGTGAGTCTTTAAAAACAGAGTAACCAAGTCCAACAGAATAAGACATTTCTACCTTAAAACATCTATCATGTTAAGAGTGATTTTAGGAGGGCCTAAAAACCAAAGGTATATTGAAACAGGTTTACTGGTTTATTCTTACTGATTGTGTTGGTTTGAGCTAATTGGAGGATTTGAGTAAGAAATTAGACTATTGGCTGAGGGAGGTAAAAACAGTGTGTCACTTCACCGAGTTTTGCTGAGAAAGAAAAAAAAGAGTTTTTAAGAACTGTTCTGAAAACAATCAGATAGCAGATGGCTTCTGACTGTTCTGGCTGCGGCTGCTTCTCTTGCATGGTCTCCTTTGTCTCTCTGTCTTTTAGCTAATTCAGAGTAAAATTACTAACTCCTTCCTATTACTAATCCCCCTGACTGATCTACTTCAGCTTATCTGCAGCACTAACAGGTGGTGAGATAAGACTGGGGAAGGGGGGGTTTGGTTACCCTCTCTTGAGGATTTTGGTCTCCAGGAGGGGTGTGGTGTCTGTATTACCTTTTCACTGTATATATCTGTAAATATCTGTAATATCCTGTAAATATTTCCTCGTATATTGTGCATTGCTGTAAATATAAATCTTCATTTATTAACTTCCAGTGTTCTGAGTCTTAGCTGGGGTTTACAAAAGGTGGGGGGGCAGATAACTGCTAAACCACTACACTGGTGAACAAACTGAGCACAAGGTCATGAATCTATAGGTGTACACAGGGCATCTCACCACATTGCTGCTGAGGACTATCTGAAAGCTTCCACCATCAGGTGCTAGCCGTGGTGAGAAACTAGCTGCTTGGAAAAAAGAGCCAAATCACCTACATCCTAGAGGAGGGCACAGGGCATGAAGCACACAGAATGCCATGAAAATGAGACACTGAAGTCTACAAATGCACAAGTGCTCATAAAAAATAATTTTCTAATATGGACAGCAAATACTAATCAGAAATTTTCTTCTACATTTTTGTAATCTGTGTTTCATGTTTGGCAGAAAACACAAGCAAACAACAAAAAGGGCCAAAGTCCCAAATTATGCAGTGAACTTCAGAGTTCATTGCATGAACTCCTGGATATGCTGTTGATGACATGTACCAAGCAGACTTCGTACTTCAAAGATATATGCCTTGCAGATCTCAAGAAAAGCAAACCTTGTGGCAAGATACCTTTATTTCAGACTCTTCGTGACAATGAGCTCCATGCAGAACTATAGTCTTCAGTAATGTTAAGCAGAATTTTAAAATATGTTTTTATATTGAATGTTAATTCAATGATATTTTATCAGTGCTTCTAACTTTACTTTTAATTTATTTAATTTTCCTATGTCATCAAAGTGTCAGGTACCTCTCTGTTAACCAAACTTCGATGATTTAAGCAGGGAAGGAAGGGGTTTGGTAGAATGGGTGCCACTAGAATTTTAATATTCAGGGAAGCAGGTTTTGTGAATTTTGCCCTCAGGCACATCCTTGTGCTTCCCACAGTATCAGGCTTAGTCTTAGAAGGGTACAGATTAGCTGCATTGCCCTGCCCATGTATCAGAAGCAACAGACTCATTTTAAAGAGGAACCCTTCCAATCAATTGTGAAACTTCAAAGTATCTTATCTTCATTTCTGCCTGCATGCAGTGTCAAAAAGACAAACTGTTTCTGGGCCAGTAGATTACAGCGTCAGAGCTTCAAGGAAGAATCAGTCAGTAAGGAAAAATAAAAGGTAATCACCGGAGTGTAGTGTTCTGCTGTTAATATGTTCACTCTCCCAGATCATGACACCATAATGAATTACATCTAAGTTCTCTGTGCCTTAGTAAAAAGAGATGTTTAACACAGATCTGCAAATTTTATTACAAACTTAACAGCAGTACCACGTCTTGACACAGTTTACTGACTATCTTCACTTAGATCCAAAGAAAATTAAAGTAATACGAATCTGTCACTCACACAGAAAAACAGCAACTTCTGTATTCCTTTAGGAAAATGGAAGGGCTTATATTAAGTTCTAAGTTGTTATTTTCAGTAACTCTTCAGGAAAAAAAAAAAAAAAGTAGGATTTCTTGGGCAGATCACTTAGAACTTTAAGACAGATCTTTTAAGAGATTCTTCTCTCCCATTTCCATACTGACTGTAATGCTTTGAATTGAAGAAAATCTCATTTCTCATTTCGTACCTCCAATGCTTATCCCAACCCAGAAAGCATACATTAGGAAAGATGAGAGTTCACCAACTGTCATGTAGGCACTGCCCATTAGTAATCCTCCTTTGTACAAGACTGAGAGGACAATTAAGTTTCCAGAAAGACCAGTCTAAGGAAAAAGAGGAAAAGCAGATTTTGTCACATGCATATTAAATTTCATCATCTACAAAGCTGTTTGAGAATTTTCCTTCTAATAAGCAAAATTTCCACCTGAGTACCTAGAGTTTTAGGTAACTAAAATTTGCACAAAATCTATTTTAATGCAAACAAAGCCAACAACCAGAGATATCCAGTGGCATTACACAGTGCTATCCAACAAGTGTTCTAAAAGTAAGCAACTCTTTTTTTACCCAAGATGGAAAGGAACACCAAACATTATTCTCAAACATCATTAAAGGAGAAGAGTTATCAGTCTGCAGTTTTATGTTGTTTTAGAAAACTACTAAGCAATTTCATTGCAAGTTGTTACAGAAAACTACCATATCACCCTACCTCTCCTACCTGCACACTCCCCAGCTTCCTTTGCATTGATGCTCTTGTCATTGGGAAGCCAAATCTGTAAAATGCTAAGGGTGAGGAAGGGTTTCCACTATTTTAGTTCCCTGAATAGTAAGTGTAGGCTCAAATAAACAGTACCTAGCTATGGGGTGTGGGGCAGAAATAGAGAAATACAACTGCATCTTCAGGTACAATTTCACAGCACTTTAGACTGTGTCTTCCCACAGTCTTATGTAGGTTCGATTTACACTCATTTAATTTGTTTGTAGATTTATAAGTACCCTCATAAATTTTAAAATTACACTTGGCATAACACGATTGATTTACTTCCATTAAAATGCACTTACCGCTCCAAAGAAGCCTGCTCGAGCTAGTGCCTCTTTTTTAGCCAGCTGTAGCACATCATCAACTTTGTTTGTATACTTCACCATTTCAGAAACTTCTTGCCCAAAAGCTCGAACTGTTCTTATGTTTCCAATACGCTCTTCAGCTAACTACATTGAAGCACAGAACAAAACAAATACACACAGACACACAATTTGGAATGTTCATACTATGGAACATCTACAATTTAAACCAGTATCACTACACTAATCTTTAAATACATTTCTTTGGATAACACTGGAAAATTCCCCATACCGTCTTCTCCCCAAACTTAAGACTAGAATTAAGACTATATTTGTAATAGACACTGTTGAAACTCTTACAAAAAAGGACCTCAAAACTTTGCTCTGTGAATAAAAATATGACATAAAATATTTGATTTTCCTTCTACCCTCCATTCAACCTGAAAATCTGAATGAAACACTGGAACTGCTTGTTCGTGTGAAGTCCTATACCTGGTTTACAACAGCATGAGCTTCCCCTGAACACAGAATGAGGAAGAGAAACAGAAGGCTAATCTTTCTACACAGACAATTTACAGAAATCCTACAAAGGACATCAAGTTTAAAATAGTTGACAACGGAGGCAATTTTAACTAGATCTCTCCTAATTATATTTCTGTGGTTTTAATGATGTCTCTCCAGCCCTCAGTCTGTGAAGAAAAGAATACTATTGCTGTGTAGGGCTTTGCAGTATTTCAGTGCAGTCAGCCAACACAGTGAAGGCTCCTCTACAATGACCTTTTTAGAAACAAGTTTCTTTTACTTTACTCCCAAATATCTGGATATGCCCCTGAAAAGTTTAAGAAATGTCAAGCCTTATAAAGATTAAAGAGCTGACAATAAGGCCATATGTTAAGGATTCATTCCAGAGAAGGTCTTACTAGCAAAGTTTTGTTAAAAGACAGATCCTTTTAAGAATGCTTCTGGTAACCATAAAATCAAAATTGCAGTTAAAAAAACCCTTCAAACCCAAGTACACATTTACATGGTACTTCATAGGTTTGTTTTTATTTTTGTTTGTTTGGGGTTTTTTTTATGCTGTCACAAAGCTAAGGCCTAACCTCCTTATCCATTCCTATGCTTCCAAATTCTGAAGAGCTGGTACCTCCATATTATATTGTCATGAACAACAGAAGCATGACTGGTTTTTAAATCTGTGAGTATGTGTAACTGACATTTACCTTGCATCCTACTCAGGTGCAAAAATACAGGCTAAGCATAGCTTAGGGCAATCAACAGTACAATTATCTTCAGAAGATCTGTAACTTCAAAGATATTAACCTAAATGTACTAGAACAACTTTGAAGTTAACTAGAAAGCCCCTGTTAAAAGATTACCTGTGTTGCTTCTGCAAGAGAGTCTTGGGTCATTTTAGTAAGTTTTCGCAAGTATTTTCCATAAATCACAGCCAAAACAGCCAAGGGTGGCACAACACTCAGAACAAACGCAGCAAGGCTCGGAGACACAAAAAACTAGAAGAAAAAGATATGTATAAAAGATTAAGATTTAGACTGAAAAAACACTAGAGTACTGAAATGCAACTTCCCTCACTAGAATTTTGTGGAACTAGTAGGATTGTAATTTAGTACTGCCATGCTTTCATTTATCATGTTTTATTTCTTCCAGGCAAAATGTGTGCTTCTCCACAGTATTTGGGATGCATCCCATGTTTAGTACAAAGGGTTATAAGCAAAGCAATCTGGATTTCATTTTGAGCTTTCTCGCTGTTTTTCTGTGTGGTCTTAGACAAGTATCTTAATTCACCAGTAAAGAGGCCTACCAGGAAGTCTCTTGCAGATGCTGAAAGACATAATCTGTTGCATAGTTTCTGAAGTGCTTCCATGAGTTTTAAGCGGATGGTGTAATACAGAGAGTTTAAGTAGAGAAACACTGTATGCTACTGGGTAACCAAGGAACATACGGAGTCACCAGTGCTCTCTAGCACCCAGAAATGCTCATAGCCTGGAATAAGGGCTTTATCTACTGGTGCAAAACCTTATTACTCAGAACAATCATAATCAAATCTCCTAAATATATGCTGAAATTAGATTTTCTGTGTTTTCATTTAATCTTGCTTTCTGTACTGAAAACAAGCAAACAAAACATCAGAAAATTTTAAAAATTAGTTAACTGACAGGCTTCATAATTATTTCATAATAGTCTCTTCTTTCTCGGCAACCTTTTCTAGTCCACCTTTTAACACTGTATCATGGCAGCATTTTTAAAAACTACAAAGTTATTCCAATTCATCTATGATAACAGAAGTCCTTATATTCTATTTCCTTAGATACAGAAAGCCATAATTCTTATCAGTGACAAAGTATTAAAATTTTAAAGCTTCATAATGGAAACACTTAACAGTTTCCAATAACATCACTATAGGAAACTTACTTTTACAAGACTTTCTGCTATCTGTTTTTAACTCCGTGTACAAAGCAGAGATTACCACATCTTGCCTTTCTGCTATCTGTTTTTAACTCCAGGTAGAAAGCAGACATTACCACATCTTCATTTAGGATAACTGCCACCAACATATCTTTTCTTAGATAGCCGTAGCAAAATGCCACAAAAACCACCAAGGGAAGTCAGATTTTTATGTAAACCAATTGATCACCATGGAATATGAACTGATGCACTACACTGAAGCTTTCATTACCGCCCTTCCTACCTAAACATATGCATTACTGATGGACAGAAGCAGAAAGACTGACACTTGTAAAAATCCTCAAAGGTAATCTTATATTCAGTGTTGCTGTTGCTTACTTAAACTTTAACCAGAATCAACCAACTTCAATGGACTTTTACATCAGTCCCTTCACACTCTATTTTAGCTACAACCATGGGAACATTATCACTCATTTTAATTTCTTTAGTAAGAACAGAGTTAAACCATATGCCTACTATACTTTGCTTGATAAGTTGAAGCAGGAACAGCAGTTCATTTCAAACTTCATTCTCCATATTGTAGCTTGTGAATAAACATCAAGTGGCTGCAGGTACATCATATATTGAAATGCAGTATGTACAAGTTACTGGAAATAACCAGTGAAATACACTTTTATCCAACAACACAAAACAGTTTCTGGACTGATTCACATTCACCAATGCACTACCTAACAGAACTGAAACAAACTTGAAACTACAAGAAGTGACAAGCAGCGAAGAGACAACCATACCATCATTCCAACCCCCACAGATGCTTGTGCTCCTGCTCTGAGGCCATCTGAAAGGTTTTCAGTTACTGAACGGCCCAAGAGGGCTGTATCTGACGATAAGCGATTTATCAGCTCTCCTGTTCTGGTCTTGTCAAAGAACGCGGTTTCTTGCTTCAAAATAGAGGAGAACATGGTTGTTCTCAAACGTTTCACAATTCTTTGTCCTGTCAGAAACAGAAGTCAATCAAGCATAGCACACAAGACTTTACACAGACACTGACTATTTTAAAAAATCACAGGATTATGCAGCACATTAGAAAGTTTTAATATAACAGAAGCGAGTGAGCTTCAAAGGTGTCACATAACAGCAAATAAAAATGAACAATTATCTCAGCATACTTTATACTATTACTGTAACTTTGGTCTGGTGGGAAAAAAAAAAAAGTTACTGCTTCCAAGAGGATCTTTCAGCCAGTGCCAAGAATTTATTTCAGATCATTAGATATCCTGACTCTGTGGAAAAAGATGACTCTCAGTCATCTTTTGCTTCTGTTTTTACCTGCAGTCTGCATGAGGTAGACACGAGTAGCATTAGCAGCAGCACCACACAAAAAGATTCCACTCAGCAAGGCACACAGGCTGGTCAGGCTGTCAGTGAAGTCTTCACTGGGATTTGTATAGATAACATCAATAACTTTCCCCAGAAAGAAAGGGGCTGACATGGTTATGACACTTGAAACTGTCAGAAAGCCAACAGCAGCTGCAAATCAACAAGGAAAATAGAAAATTATTCTGAAATATCAACTAATTTTCACCTGAAATTCCTATTAAGCTTGCAAGTGCCAGTATTACATAATCAGTGGTCTTTTAGAGCTAGTTCTGCATGGAGTATTTTAGGCCCCTGTATAAATTAATGTAAGCAAAGCACATCTTTAGACCTTGAAATCCTCTGTACACAATTAGAATCCTGGAATTGCTCCCACATCACCATCCAACATGGTTAACTTTTCACAGATGTCATCCTTGGACAGCAGTAACAGTTACAAATTTTCTGTATCTCACACACAACCTTTCAACTCCTGTTCGGTTTGGCTTTTACTATTGATACTTGTTACTGTATTAAAGCTTCCAATTGTCTATTTATGAGATAGCAACTGACTGAAATAAAGATGTGATCTTTGTCTAAAACAAATTTTACTAGGGGAAAAAAACAACTGGAAAGCATTTATTTTTGACCACCAAAATTTATATACATTTCATGTCTTTCACTCTCTTCTATTAGTCATCTAAAAGACAAATAGCATGTTTGAATTATAAATATATTTGCTGATGAGCAAAGCTCTTGAATTCCACTTCTAAGATCACCTGTGGAACAACTTGTATAATTTTGTTTGATACTGTATTGCAGAGAGGACAACTCTGCTGTATCAGGACTTAGCCTTTTAAAGTTTGATCTGCAAAGAGATTTCTTTTGTCAAGAACACAGCTTTGTTCTAAAAATGCAAGCCAAGCTTGGAAGGCTAAGAGCTAAAAAAACCCCAACATCTTAAGTTCAAAACTGAACAAACATTTTGAAAACCAGTGAACCATAACAATGTAATTTAGACAACATAATTTTCATAAGACACAGAAAATTCTGAATTTGCCCAAAATTTAGTTCCATTTTACAGAGCTTCTTGGGTGCTCCACCACCCTTATGGTAAAGAACTTGTTTCTAACATCCAATCTAAATCTACACGTCTATAGTTTGAAACCATTAAATTGATGTCACTTGTAATTTTACCTTTAAGCAATGTATCAGTTCATATTAATTTAATCAGAAGTCACATATAAAATAACACTCACTTTGATGATAACCAGCAGAATGACTAAAAAATAGCACGTATGCTACGCTGTTGCTCTTTTTGCCTCTTTTAAACTGTTTACTAATTGAATAGGAATTAGCAAATATTAATGCAGTCTCCTTATCCAAAGAAGAGCTGTTACTGCAATAAATGGCTAAAAGGAGGAGCATGGTATGTTTAGTAACCAGATATAAAGACACTTTAGTGATGCTGAAGGTTGCTACTGGCCTAAAAAGGCCAGGGTATACTTCAGAGTATTAGTTCCACACAGCTTACTCTGCTAAGGATGTTCTGTGTAGTTTTAGGTTAGGTATGACTACTGCTGTTTTCTTTCTTCATTGAGGTGAATGCATACATGTTATCTGGACTGCACCAACTGTTGTGCAAGGGCCTTTTAGAATCATATTCCTTCCATTATTAAGAACAACTATAGGATTTTGCTCAGAAAATAAAAATTCCAGTTCACATCTATTTTTATGGTTAGATACCGTGTTCCTGGTGCTTGTTAGAAAGTGGCTATATTTTTGAGTGGAGTTTTCATAATTTGCACCACTGTTACCTTGCAAGTTACTATTTCCAATGATGATCACACTTTTAGACAATGTTTATAGGCGTATTCCAGACATCTTGATGTGGCTACTGAATATATGGTAATTCTTTTTCTTTTGCTGTATTTTTTTAAGCATGAAAGACCAGATGGAGATTTTAAATGGCAAAGGGTGGGTTTTTTTGATACAGTAGCAATAGTTACACAACTTTGTGAAAGAGACCTATCATGAAGAGACTGGCATACTGTGAGTAATCTGACTGACCAGGATTATACAAGAGCTTGGAAAAATCAAGTTGCTGAACGTGGCTGTGGGATAGAATTAAACAAGAGAGATAAACAATACCTTTGAGATAATATATCAAAACCAAAATCAATTTTCAGGGTTTGGAGGGTACAATAAAGCACTAGCACAGGAACAATCCCTGAAGTGTTGGCTTGTTGTATCCCTCATGCTCAGAACATTTACACAATGCAACTTGAGGAAGAAGTCTGTCATCTTTAAGAGAGCCTATACTTTGAGTCATAAGGTGTCCTGGATTGACATGTATCACCCTCAGTAGCAACTCAGTAAGTCATCTATGATCAATGAGGACAGACCTTCCTGGAGTCCTTTGCTATGGAGCAAACAAAATATCAAAGAGCCTTTGCAGAATAGGCTGTAGAGAGTTTGTCAGAAAAGCTTTCAGAAAAGGTATTTGACAACAAAAATGTCCTTCTAGGAAGAACAGAATACAGTGATTTGAGGAAGTCCAAGAAAGGGAGGACAAAGTATTTTTAAATTTCCATAGTATTTTCTCATTTTATATATATTTTTAATCAGGTAAGTTTCTAATCATCAGATGTTGGAAAGCAATAAATTAATTCAAGGTTTGTAGGAGAGATTAAATCTGGGTTTTATTTCTTGTTTTTTCTCTTTTTTTTTTTAAAACCATGTATTTTAAATTAAAGCATTTAAATTAGTTTGTATTTATCTTGTGTTTAAGACAGTCCTTATGTCAGACCAATCTAGGCATGTGGACTTGAGAAGTGAATCCAAATCCTAGGAATTTTCCAGCTACTGGGTGACAGCACGAAACAGCAGTTTACAAGACCAGAGGTTCATCCAGGTTCCAAAGAGAAGGATATTTCAGTGCCTGTACATACTGGTTTCAGGCTAATTGGAATATTTTAATGAGGTAAATTAGATTATAGGCTATGAAAAGATAACAATTGTGATGTCTATTCCACTCATAGGTTTCCTGAGACATATAAAAAGGAGGACACAAACATAGGTAAGGCAGTCTGTGTTCCTCCCTGCGAATAGAATAGAATAGAATAGAATAGAATAGAATAGAATAGAATAGAATAGAATAGAATAGAATAGAATAGAATAGAATAGAATANATAGAATAGAATAGAATAGAATAGAATAGAATAGAATAGAATAGAATAGAATAGAATAGGCTTTCTGCCATACTAACTGCTTCTAGCTGGGTCTGTGTAACCCAACTAATCATTCTGTTTCTAACCCCCCCTTGCCAATCCTTCCAACTCACCTTGCACTTAAGGAAGATTCCGAGATAAGAGAGGGGTGTGGAAAGAACATGGAAAGGTGGTTGGGAGACCCTCCTGGGCACTCTGACTTATAGGAGGGGTATTGTGTTTCTGAATTACTTTTAACTTGCATACTACTGTATACAGCTGTAAATGTCTGCAATATATTGCAAATATCTGCTTGTATATTGTGCTAAGCTGTGAATATAAAGCTTCATTCCTTAATTTCCAGCCAGTTGAGTCTAGTCTAGGTGAATGCACTGGGGGGAGCATTAACTGCCAGAACCACTATATTGTAAGATCCTCCCTCTGCTCCCACAAGTTTCTGAAGAATTCATTTGACTGTCGAGGTGGGAATGGGTATATCAAAACTAAATTTTCAGAGATGACACTTAGGCGCCTGAGTTTAAATTATTTTTAAAAAATAAAAGTAGAGGAAAAGCATATCCTTATCAGTGTGTGAATTGCCTGCAGGTGTTCAAACTCATGCTAAAAAGCTGGAAGAGCAAAAGTTTCAAAATTAAACCGAAAGGGCACAATTTGCTACTGGATTAAAAATTTCAGAGCTCTTTGCACTTACTTTACAATTTAATAGAACTATTGTTTCATTTCAGTGTGGTCTGCAACAGACAGATTCTCACAGGGACAAACAAGGAAGCAGGAGGAAAGAAAAGGGATCTTTTTAAACAGGCATTTTTGTGGCCTCGCACACACAGCAGGATTTAATAATTTCAACAATGGTCCTGTCTTTTTCCCTGGGAACTGAATTTAACTGAAGACAGACAGGGGTTTGCCTGACCTGACTACACAGGACCTGCCAAAGAATTCCTAGAATTACTAAAATGTACATGCAACTCTACCCAAATCTAGAAATAATGAGAGATTAAATATATGTCACTGTTTTTTTGGCGGGCAGTAAGTAATTTTAATCTTAATCTTTAACTGCCTTTGGAGGATCAGAACCTCATTCTATGAGGAAAGCATTGTAAAAGGTACTGTGAGCACACCATTTATTCCTGTGGCAGCAGATGGTGAAAAGGCCCTGCATAAAACACAATGTGACCATCTTTTCTGGTGCCAGTCACAAACAAAGCAGGTCACCTGCACCGCTTCAGGTGACTCCCATCTCCCCACCATTCCAAGATGGTTGATCTCAGTCTTGCTCAACAATTACACTCTGCTCCTCAGGCCCCCATTGTCATTACTGCAGCAAGGAGCAGAGTATCAGGACTTGTACCACCGGGAATCATGGAGAAAGTATGTATCACTTCACTCCATAGTGGTCATGTTATACGTGTGTTATAAACTGCTGGTTATATAAAATGCAAAAGATTTTTCAGAGCTCAGTTTTCTTGCAGAACAAAACAAAGCCTGTAAGCTTCTGAAGAGATCCCACAGCATTTGCTTCCCCGTGATTCAGTGTTTCATACAGTGAAATTGCTAACATTCCTCTTTCTTTAAAAAACTGAAGAGCTGAGTTTTTAATGACAAGTTTCTCAGTACAAAGATGCAACAGAACAAAATGCAACATATTTTAACATATTTCAGATACAACTGGCAGATCAGATTTCCCTACAACCGCCTACAAGGCATTTCACCCATATTTGATATTCCTGCACTCTATAATGACCAAAAATATTTTGTTAGCTTTTTCATCCTCCCACTTAATTACAACTTAGCAACAGAAGTTTTCCTTTAAGTAGGGTGTCAACAAAGAAGAAAAAAAATACATTAATTTGCTTTTCTTCATGAAACAAGATGAACAGAATGCTTAAGTTATTACATTTGTGTATTCTTTTCATCCTCATGATCTGATACCAAGTTGTATTTTTAACTTTAACTGAGGCCATTTTGTTATCTCAAAAGACAAAACTGCATGTAGCTGACTTTTATTAACTGCGATATCCAAATTACTTGGATAAGACCATCATACTTACCCTTCTTTAAAACAAACAAATACACTGTATCCTGCTCTTGATAAATAAGCCCACAGCAAGTTCTCAGTAAAGGGAACTAAATTCTCAGTTACTTAAGAATCTTTGGCTCCTAAAGGGAATCCTTAAAATAATTGATTTGTTTCAATTTAAATGGAAAAAAACAAAGAACTTAGATGTAAAAGAAAAATAATCATGAGCAAGACTGAAACCTTGCTGAACAAACTATTTCTCAAAATCGACTCTTGTAGTTTACAGAAGTCTAACTTTCTCACCTCCTTTCTTGCAAACACTGTTTAGCCATTCCCTGGGAACGAAGATTTTACAAACACCTACAAACCTTATATTGTCATGAAAACACACGTGCTGCCTGTAATGAAGATTTTTTTTTTTTTTTAATCAGGCCACATAATTTGATGCAACTTTCTTACTAACAACTATTATCCTATTATCTCTATGAGATGGAGTATCAAGGAAAGTTTTATTTCTACTCCTTACAGACAGTATCACTGTTAAGGGCACAATTTATACAGACATGTCTCAGCACCATATAGACACTAAAAATAAATAAATCGCTTACCAAGCATCTTACAAAAGTTTTAGGTAAGAAATTATTGAAAAGAGAACTCAAGTTTATTTTAAAAAAAGCCCAAACACACACACTATAAAAAGACCCTTCAGATTTCCATTTTTACTTCATTCCATAGTCTCAAACCTGAGACTATTGCAAGCAGTTTGCAAAGACAGATCTGAACATGTACACAGGCGTTAACCTACACTACTAGCAAAATGTAGGAGTTCTGCAACTTTC
Organism: Psilopogon haemacephalus; assembly: GCA_013396835.1. NCBI lineage: Eukaryota > Metazoa > Chordata > Aves > Piciformes > Megalaimidae > Psilopogon > Psilopogon haemacephalus. The sequence continues at coordinate 28,447 of VWZI01014544.1, forward strand.
AAAACTTTTGCCTTACTTTCAAAACAGCAAATAAAGAAATAGGAAAAAAAAAAAAAAAAAAAAAGGAGATAGCATGTTTCGAGCTTTCTCATGCTCCAAGATTTTTCACGTTGTGTTCCGATGCCCTCAGATCCGTCGGTTCGGAGGGTAAATGCACCCTTCTCATTCACCTTGGCCGCGGGTCGCTACAGGCTGTGGCCCGGGGGCAGCGCCCCCTGTGTCAGGAGCAGGAGGCTGGACAGGACCCTCACGCAAAATGCACACGCGGGCCGCCAAGCACTCTGACCCCGGGACAGGCTCCGGGATGACCGTAGGAAGCCCACAGAGCCTCACCGCCCCCTCCCCGCTCGGACAAAGCCTCAGGACGGCCCCTGGCACCGCAGCCCCGGGCCGCGGCCG
>VWZI01014544.1:29053-57538 GCA_013396835.1 Psilopogon haemacephalus
GGCGCCGCCCGCTTCAGCAGCGGCAGCAACCAAGCCAGGCGCGGCGCGTAGCCCGCCATGCGGCCGGCACGGCGGAGCCGAAGCAGCAGTTGTGCTGCAACCAGTCCCCGCCGCGCGGGTCTGCGGCAGGAGGAGGTGCCTCCGAGCCACCGCCGCCGCCACCACCACCACTGCCGCCGCCCATGGGCCGGCAGCCGGGGACCCTCGGCGGTCCAGGCCCAAGCCGACCTGCAGCGAGCTGATAAGGCTGCAGCTGTCGGCCTCCTCCTGGTTACCAGGCCGCACTTATGCTCCCAGCCAGCGCCCTCTGCCGCCGCCCGGCCCGGGGAGAGGATGAGGCCTGTCGAAATGGCGCCCGAGTGAAGGCAGAGCCTGAAAAGCGGGTCAAGGGCTGAGGAACCTGAACTTGGAGTGAAGGAAGCAAGAACGTCCTTTCCGTCTTACTGCCAACCCTGTGTGGATCATGCCAGGGAAGGCCATTGCAGACTAGCCATCAGGCCTTGTGCACCCTATCTCTGTGGGCTTGGTTCTGGGCTGGACAAGGAGAGTTCCAGCCAGGGAAGAACTGCCATTCAGAGGCACCAGGCACCTAGGTCCCTGCTCAGGCTGGTGACTTTGGCATCTATATGAACAGGCCTTGCATGCCCTTACTTGCACTAGAGCCTACAGGATCTGTATGAACAGCCCTTAACTGTTACTGTTCACACATTACTGCACCGGGTAGAAGCCACTTATGAATCAGCTGCCCCCAACCATGATGTAGGAAAAGGAAATTGAGTCACCAAGGATGCAGCTTTACTCAGGCTCTGAGTACCAGAGCAGAGAATTGCTCCCGGCATTCTGTTTTCCTTGCCGAGGAGCCTGGGACAGTCTTACTTAGAAACAAATGAGTCAAGCTTCTTTGTGAGTTAATGTCAGATTTGTTTTGCAGGAGCACTGTTTGCACAACTACATTTTAAGGTCTGCAAATTAGTAAAATAGTATTAAAAGATCAGGAGAAAACATTATTACAGTCTTGCTACCACAAGTGATATTTCCCAGTATTTAGGGAAATTGAGGGGTTAGCACATCCACTGTGAGGGCTGAGGGATAGAGGCTCACCCTGGGAAAACCACTGCCTTTGCAGAACTGTTTCCCTCGATATTTGAGTAAATCAGCATCAACCTACCTTGCAGCCCTCAGGTGACAGTTGAAACATTTTGAGATCCGTGCTGTGAGAGCACAGCAGCCTTGTAAGACAACCTCACCTGAGATGTCTCTTTTTCTGCCTTTCTTATAATTAGCCTCACTGCCACATTCTCTGAGTCTTCAAGGGGCTGTATATTTAACCAAAAATCCTGTGATCATTTTCCATTGCTTGAGGTGCCTCACAGAAGCAAAGCGATCAAAGCCCCTGGACAACAGTGCACCAAGGCCAGCTTTTGGCGGCTGAGGCCGGCACCAAGGTAACGCATGGTAACCAGTGTTAGGTGTATGCATGGAACACATAGGTAGGCCACCGCTGACCCTGCACGCCGTTTAGGAGCAGTGCCGCGTGGGAGTTCCCCTCGGAGTCGTCCACGGGCGCCAGGGGAGCCACTTGGGTCGCTGCCGGCGAGCAGCGTCTCGCCTTCAGTTAACGGCTCGCCCAGCCTTTCCGTTGAGAGCTGGCGGTGTCGCTGTCCCTCGGCGTCCCACCAGGGGGCAGGAGGCCGCCCGCTGCCAGTGCCGCGCGCAGCACGAAGCGCTTTCTCACGCGCAGAGCAGCCGGGGGACGTTTCTGGCGCGCGCGTGCTGCCCCCGAAACAGAGGCGCAACCAATCGATCTCGGGCGACGAGCGAGAGAGGTGGGGCGGGGCGGGGCGGAGCTGTGCTGTGCCGGGCAGGGTCCGGCCGAGCCGGGCAGGCTACCTTCCCTGGGCCGGCTTCTCTCTGCGCGGTCAGCCCGCGAGGGGCAGGGGAGCAGCGGAGCAGCGGAGCAGCGTCTCGACCTGAACTCCCCCGCTCCCCTCCCCACGTTAAGGGCAATTCTCAATGTTGCTGCTTACTTCGCGCCCCGCCTGAAGAGGCAGCGCAGAGCGTTGGTGCCGCCCGCGGGTGAGAAGAAGTGCTTTGGCCCAGCCAAAAACCACATAACATTGACGAAGGTGGGGGTTTTTTTGAGCATAACTGTGAGATAGTCTGTAAAAGGGAGAACATATCCAATAAAGCAAAAGCTTTTTTTTTTTTTTTTTTTTTTTTTTTTTTTTTTTTTTTTAATGGGAAGGACGATTAGTTGAGCTTGTTGCTGCCGGCGAGAAACCGCGCACTCTTGTATGTTGTGCTCTCCGGGGCAAGCGCCGTTCCCTGCCGCTGTGGGGACATTCTACGTCTCCCAACACCAATCCCAGTCTGGCCACCTCACGTGTCTAGAGTCCGGGGATTTATTTGGGTCTGGGACGCAGTACAAATTGTAAACTTCCTGCCTGGGCGCGACACCGAGGGCCAGGGCTCTTGCCAAACCTGCCACAGCCTGGTCCCTGTGAGGTGCTGGAAGCTGCAGCAAATGCAGGGGAGAATACAGGAGGCAGGTAATGGCACCACAAGAAGGATGCATTCAGAACGTTTTAGAGATGTGAGTTGATGTCTTTCAGAAAAGCTTCAGGTGCAGCATGTTGTCTTGTCCAGCCTGTGCTGTTCCCAGGTTATCAACTGTATAAAGCTGATGAGGTTACGTGTTGTAAATTAAACCGTAAATGGAAACTTTAGTTATTGTATGATACTGAAATAGTTGTGTTAACTGTTCTGCAAGCAGAAGTGAGTGCGCACTGCAGGACAAAAGCCTTTGTATCAAGTGAAGCAAGCAGTGCAAAAGCAACGCAGAGCACCGAAATCCCGCAATGCATGTCTTTCCGCAGTGCCATCTGAAGGCAAATAAAACACCTCCATTGTGAAATTAAACCTGATCGAAGCTTGTGGTTCCCACTGCTCAGTGCACCTGACCTCGAGGAACATGAGCAGCGAGGCATGCAGGGTGGAGCTCTGGCATCCTTGCACGTATGTATCACTGGGATGTGTAATGTACCTCTCGATAAAATTTTGCAGGTAAGAAGAACTGTGTGCTCGTAATAAAACAATCCATATAGACACAAACAGTGCTTCAGGAAGGCAGGTTCTCTGCACTTGCATGTTCCGTGCCCTGGCTGCAGGATGAGGACTGTTGAAGAACACAGGATATTTTCTCTTGAGAGACTTTGGAGAAGTAATAAATAATTATGCATAACTAGCTAACAAAACAAAACACAAACCAACAGCAACAAGAAAAATTAAAAGAAAGCTAAACACCCCCTGCCATCTCCAGGACAAGGAGATCTGACTGGCAAATATGGGAGGGACGTATTTCAGTTTAGTATTGATGAAACAATGGGTACTTGAAGGTGTAGATGGTAGATAAGATAAATGGAAGTGTGAATGGAAGGAATTCAGGTGTAGGTCTGATTTAGTTAATCAACCGTTAATTAGTATGCATGGGGAGTAAAAGGTGTGATCTGAAGAGACTGTAGACTGCCATGTGAATAGAACTGAAAGCGTATAAGTTGTGCAAATGAACGTCTTCACAGGGAAAAGCCCTGTGGAGTCCATTCCTGCCCCTGCCAGCCCTACCAATTGCTATAGGCAAAGGTGATGGGAAGTTTAGATACAGCAGAGCTTTGTGTTCCAGCTTATCTTTTACTTTGCTTCTGGGTAAAAAAATAGTGTAAGAAACCCACAACCCCCAAAGTCACAAATGGTTATACAGTCATGTTAAGAGTCATGAAAGATTTGCTCCAGTAGAATTGCCAGCAAAGAGCACCTTTGCCATATGCAGATTGACTTAAGCACAAATGGCAAAAGCAACAGCAGTCCAGCATATGAGTCTCCAGCTAAGCTTCTTGCCAATGAAAAAAGAAAAAAAGCTGTGCAAACGTGTGTCGTTTCAACTTCAGCAATGGGTTGAAGCTGAAATATGTTACCCTAGAATACTATGAAGCCACAGGTATGCTCACAACTCCAGACCTCGGGATACTTGAGCTTATGGTTTGGGCTTGGATGCTTTGTGACATTGAACTACACACTGCTCTGGGAGGATTTGTGCTAGTTCTAAAGTGCATGTCATCATTACATGAGTTTTGCTGTGCTCTTCTAGATGCCAGACAAATACCCATCTTTCAGAGCAGCTGGGACTAGTTTGTCACTGCAAGAAACACATGGCAGTTTCTTCCCCCACTTGCACTGTTCTTTTCCTCTCCGTGAACTACAGAGCATCATGAACTACAGCATAGCTGAGTCCAAGGTTCACCTAATGAAGATGTCAGAGTGGACAGATACTACTACTGCTGTCCAGTGGCCAAGAAACTCCTTGTGTGAAGTGTTTTGTTACCTAGCAGCCTTGTTCCCCTTAGTGTCCACCTACCTCTCCTGTCTATCCATTGCTTTTAGGAACTTCCTGAAACTCACGTGCAACCCAGCCTTTGGATGTTCAGCAGGAGCACTACTAGGCCACCAAACAGAACTATGGCCCTAAATGCTGTCTAGGCAGCCTGCTTGTCTAAGTGTAAGAGTGTCTGATCTGGTACCTTCCAGACTGAGGACAAGAGGGTCAGGATATCCTGTGAATATCAGAAAAAATATCACAAGATGAAAAGCTTCTTTCAGATGGAAACAGGAAGTTCATTATGCTACAGTCTACCTCTGTTAATTTGAAGCCACAGGGAAAAACAACAAAAAAACCAACACCTCAGAACAAAGTTCAGGTTTGCATAAGGAAATATTTACAGACAATTTGTGAGCAAGTCCTTCCTTGATTATTTCAACAAGCTGCCTGACCAGCCCTGCTACCCTAGCAAAACTGCTGGAACAAAATCACAGAAGTTAGGGGTTGGAAGGGACCTCGAAAGATCATCTAGTCCAAACCCCTTGCCTGAATAGGATCACCTATAGTAAGTCACACAAGAATGCATCCAGAGTGCAGGTTTTGGATGTCTCCAGAGAAGGAGACTCCACAACCTCTCTGGGCAATCTGTTCCAGTGTTCTGTCACTCTCAGAGTGAAAAAGTTTTTCCTTATGTTTATGTGGAACCTCTTACATTCCAGCTTGCACCTGCTGTCCCTTGTGCTATCACTGAATATCACCGAGAAGAGCCTGGTTCCATCCTCTCAACACTCAACTTTAACATATTTATAAAAATTAATGAGGTCACTCTGCAGTCTCCTGTTCTGTAAGCTAGAGAGCCCCAGTTCCCTCAACCTTTCCTCATAAGAGAGGTGTTCCAATTCCCTTAATCATCTTTGTGGCTCTGCACTGGACTCTTTCAAGCAGTTCCCTGTCCTTGAACTGAGAGTCTTGGAACTGGACACAATACTCCAGGTGCAGCCTCACCAGGGCTGAGTAGAAGGAAAGGAGAACTTCCCTCGACCTACTAACCAAACCCTTTCTAACACATCCCAGGATGCCACTGGTTTTGGCCACAAGAGCGTATTGCTGGCTCATGGTCATCCTTGTGTCCACCAGGACCCGCAGCTCCCTTTCCCTACACTGCTCTGCAACAGACCAGTCCCCAACCTATACTGGTACATGGGGTTATTCTTTTCCAGATGAAAGACTCTACACTTGCGTTGTTACATGTAATTAAATTTCTCCCTGCCCAATCCTATAGCCTGTCCAGGTTCCACTGAATGGCAGCACAGCCTTCGGGTGTGTCAGCCGCTCCTCCAGTTTTCTGTCATCAGCAAACTTGCTGACAGTGCTCTCTGTTCCCTCATCCAAATAAGATCATTGATAGCACTGGTCCCAGTACCGAGCCTTAAGGGACCCCACTAGCTACAGGTGTCCAACTTAGCTCCATCCCATTGACCACAACTCTGACTTCTTCTCTTCAATCAGTTCACATCCACCTTACTACCCAGTTGTTCAGACCATACTTCCTCAGTTTAGTTGCAAGGATGCTGTGGGAGACAGTGTCAGATACTTTACTGAAATCAAGATAAACCACATCCACTGCACTGTTATCATCTATCCACCTGGTTATGTCCTCAATAAAAGGCTATCAAGTTAGTTAAACAAAACGTCCCCTTGGTGAAACCATGTCAACTGCTTCTAATAACTTTCTTATCCTTGATATACCTAGAGACAGCACCAAGGATAAGTTGCTCAATCACCTGTCCAGAGATGGAGATGAGGTTGACTGGTCTATAGTTACCTGGGTCTTCTTTCTTGCCCTTTTTGAAGACTAAAATGACATTTGCTTTCCTCCAATCCTCAGGCATTTCTCCTGTTCCCCAGGAACTTACAAAGGACTTTGGAGAATGGCCTAGCAATGTCTTCCACCAGCTCACTCAGCAGCCACAGGTGCATCCCATAAGGACCCATAGATTTTTGGATGTCCAAACTGCTTAACTGATCCCTAACCCAGTCCTCATCAACCAAGGCAAACTTGTCCTTTATCTTGACTTGACCAGGTGCCTCAGGGGTCTGGGCCTCTTGAGGACGGTCCCCAGCAGTATAGACAGACACAAGGCATTTGGTATTCTTTTTATACTCTCTCACCAGAGTACCTACCTCATTCATGAGTGGGCCTACATTTGTCTAATACAAGTTTTGTCTGCAGCGCATTTGAATAAGTCTTTTCTGTTATCCTTGATGTCTCTTGCAAGGTTTAATTCCAAGGAGGCCTTTACTTTCCTAGTTACCTTCCTACATCTTTGACAGCCACTTTATATCCCTCTCAAATGGCCAGCCCCTCTTTCTATGATATGTAGACTCTCTTCTTCCACTTGAATTTGCCCAGCAATTCAAAGTGCCTGATTAACCTGATTAGGTTGCCTGATTAACCATGTGGGTCTCCCAGCTCCCTTTCCTGATTTCTTACCCACTAGGATGCTCTGATCTTGAGCCTGGAAGAAATGGTCCTTGAATGTTAACTATCTGGGGCCTCTTTACCTTCTAGTACACTGTCCCATGAGATTTCCCCTAGCAATTGCTTGGAAATGCCAAAGTTGGCCCTGCTGAAGTCCTGGATTGCAATCCTGCTTGTTATCTTACTTCACAAGATCCTGAACTGCACCATCTCCTGGTCACTGCAGCCGAGGCTACCCTCAACCTTCAACATGTCAGCCAGACCCTCTTTGTTACTGAGCATCTGGTCCAGTAATGCTGCTCTCTTAGTTGGCTCATCCACCATTTGCATCAAGAATTTATCATCAATGCACTGGAGAAACCTCCTGCACTGTGGCCGAAGAGGCCTTCCAACAAATATCTGTGTAGATAAAATTCTCTGTGAGAACCAGGGCCTGTTAATTGTGAGGCTCCTATCAGCTGCCTATAGAAAGCCTCATCAGCTTCCTTGTGCTGATCAGGTGCCCTGTAGTAGACACCCACAACAGTGTTACCCATGCTGGCCTGCCTCTTAATTCACACCACAAACTCTCAGCTCATTCCTCATCTGCCCCTGGACAGAACTCAATACATTCCAGTTGCTCTCATGTAAAGAGCAACTCCACCATTTCACCTTGTTGACCTGTTTTTCCTGAAAAAGGAAGGAGCTACTCCTGATCCCATTCCAGTCATGTGAGCAGTCCCACCATGTCTCTGTAATTGCCACCAAATCATAACCCCTTGATCGTGCACGGATTTCTAACTCCTCTTGATTATTCCCCATGCTGTGTGCATTGGTGTACAGGCATTTCAGGGAATGAGCTGAGCTGCCTTTGCACCACCCCACTTGTGCAAACCCAGTTACAACCCCACCCCCCTTTGAGTATAGTTTAAAGCTCTATGGATGAGCCCTGCTGATTCTTGAACCAGAATCTTTTTTCCCCTGTGAGATTAACCTTTCCCATGTGTTACTGTCAGGCCTGGTGTCTTATAAATCCAGACATGATCAGAACTGTCACTGCTGGGTGGGGATAAGAAGTGACTGAAAAGAAACAGCAGGGGACAAGGCAAAAGTTTGTTCTCAGGCAGTGTCAGATGAGTACTGCTCATGTGCCGATATGCTTGTACAGCACTGAAAACCATAAAGATTAGTTCTTAGCTAATTCCCCTGTCAAGCTTGTCATAAACTGAAGGTGATGACTTCACTGGAGATCACAAACCCATGCAAAGAGAAAACAGTTTTATATTAACTAGAACTGCAAAGATCTGGACTAGGTAGGAAAGCAGCACTACTGCTAAAGCAGTCTTCTGAAAAAGTCTTCTTCCTCATCTAACCCTCAGCTTAGTGCAGCTTATCCTTTCTCCTGTTTGAAAACAGGATGCATGTTTTAGAGTAACACCTGTTATATCAGTTTATATAAATAGCTTCAGAGCTGCCTTGTCTGAGAATTTCACAGCCCCAAGAGAATATTTCTGCTGGATGACAGATACAGTAGGTAGCACTTTGTCTTAAACTGAGCACTTACAATATAGTGCCTTCTCTATACAAAAAAGCTTAGTGCTGCTGCACAGCAGTGCCCAGTACACAGCCTGATGTATGTTCAAAATAGTTTAAAATCACCTGGAAAAGAGGATTGAGTGCTCCTTCACTAAGTTTGCAGATGATACCAAATCGGGTGGGACTGTTGACCTACCTACTGAAAGGTGGCAAGGCTCTGCAGAAGGATCTGGACAGACTGGATTGATGGGCTGAGGTCATTTGTATGAGGTTTTAACAAGGCCAAGGGCTGGGTCCTGCACTTGAGTGACAACAATCCCATGCAAGGCTACAGGCTTGGGGCAGAGTGGCAGAAAGGGCCCTGCGAGTGTTGGTTAACAGCCAGCTGAACAAGAACCAGCAGTGTGCTCAAGTGGCCAAGAAGGCAACAGCATCCTGTCCCAATTCAGAAATAGCATAACCGGCAGAAATTTGGTATCATGCCAGCAGGATTGTGCCTCTGTACTTGGCACTGGTGAGAGCTCAACTACTGCTTTCAGTTTTGGGGCCCTCACTACAAGGACATTGAGGTGCTAGAGTAGACCCAGAGAAGGACAAGGAAGCTGCTGAAGAGTCTGGAGAACAAGTCTTTTGAAGGAGCTGAGACTTAGTCTGGGGAAGATGAGGCTGAAAGGACACCTTACTGGTCTCTACAGCTACCTGAAAGGAGGCTGTAGTGAGGTGGGAGTTAGTTTCTTTATCCTAGTAACAAGTGATGAAAGGAAATGGTCTCAGGTTGCACCAGGAGAGGTTTAGATTTGATATTAGTAAAAGCTGCTTTATCAAAAGAATAAAGACATTGGAATGGTCCATCCAGGGAGGTGGTAAGAGTCACTATCCCTGGAGGAGTTCAAAAAACTATGTGGAGATGGTTTATTTGGCACAGCGGTTGGACATAAGGATCTTAGAGGTCTTTTCAAACCTTAATGATTCCATGAAAAATATTAACAGTCCAGAGAAATTTTACCAGTATTTGGTACTTGAAATACATTGAACATGGTGAACATTTGTTATTCTAGCCAGTTTGGGCTCCTGTCCAGTACTTAAAAAAAAACCCAAAACATAGCTAATGTGCAGCATGATGGGATAGTCTTTGGCAAGGGATATCCAGGCAGTTAATTTAACTGTCAGATTGGTGTCTTGTAATGGTACAGTTTTAGAGCCTGGCTCACTGTGAGCAACTAGACACCACTCAGAAGAAAGGCCATTTCAGGACTTCATTGAAGAACCACTGAGACTGGAGAACTAACAAAGTCAACAAGTTGAAATAAGGTTAGCAAAATGGCCTGTAGCCCTTATTTTTCTTGGCAAATCCAAAGCATTTGTTAATGGAAATATAATTTCTGTAAAATGTTTTTGGACTTAAGATACTTTTTAGAGACAGCTTTTTTACAAAGTTACCAGAATGGGGAGGAATAAGAACAGCTTCACTGTTTGGGAAATTCAGATTTAGTTGAGACTGAACAACATGGGAGCACGCTGCTCAGGGAATACCAGTATTAAAAGTGGAAAGGGCAACTTTATCACAGATCTGTGAATAGTACAGCTATATCCCATACTAGTGTGTTTGCAGCAGTTTATTTATTAGGGCAAATACTCTATCCTTTCATCAGTACTCAGTGTCTAAGCATTGACTTAGTCTATATTAAACTGTGACCTAGACTACCTGACATCTTTTGAAAGTGTTTTGCTGTTCATCTCCTTTATCCATTGAGAACAGAATGAATTAACATATAACCCTACCCCTAATAATAAGGTAACAGGTCAAAGCTAAGGAGGTATTTTTCCCCTGACAACATCCAGGTGTAGAACTTACTGCTGCAGCAAATCGTGGAAGCTAGAAACATACAGCTGGTAAATAAAAGGGATGAGACAAAATTAAGGGAAACTAAATCTCACCAGTAGCTATTGCAGAAACACAGCTTGCAGCTCTGGAGATCTGCTTAAAAACACATCCCCCAAAAATGCCAACAAACAAGAGCTGTGAGAAGGTAGGAGCATGTAAACCATGGAAGGACCACTGTTTTTTCCTTCATTCTCCAAGCATCTGTTAGCCACTGGCTGATAACATGCAGTGTCCAGCACTGCTATACTTTGCCATGAAACAAGACCAGTCATTTCATAATTAAATCTTTGGGCTAGAATCTACAGAATTGAGCAAAAATATTCAAAAGAAGCATAGAAATTACCACAGGTTGAAAAATACAATGCATTTATCCTGGTGAACATTATCTGAAGGAGGTTTCTCTAGAGACCTGTGTAGTACAAAGCATCAGCAATACAACTGTATACCATACTGTTGTGTTTGGGTTTTTTTGTTGTTCTTTTGTTTTTCTTCAAAGTGCCTGATTCTGGTCTGGGATTGTTGAGCTGCTTCACATTTCTGATAGCCATCCATCAGAAGATGAGCAGTGTCCTTCAGCTCCAAGCATACAGTGTGGCTTCTTGTACTCCCAGAGCTGAACTGCAGCACATGCTATCACTTACCTCCGAGAAGGTCAAACTCTTTTCTGGTAAAAGGTTTTCGACCTTCACCAACATATAAAGTAGACAACAACAACAACAAAAGAATTGCAAGCTGTCATCTTAACTTGTAGATTCTTTGGATGTTCTTAAGAGAATTTTCTCAGGAAAAAGTCCAGGTGTGAGGGAAGCCAAAGAGAATTCCCTCTTAATACTAACGGCCTGTCCAGGAGACATTAGGACTGCCTCTGCTCTAAAGAGGTACTTTAGAACATCAGAGCACGAAGCAAAGATCACGGAACACTAGTGAGGCCTTTTGGTGCACAGTGTCAACCTCAGGGGGTACCTAGATCCTCCATACGCATTTCAGCTGATCTACAAAGCTGTGTCAATACCGTGCTCTTGCCATGTCAGCTCTGTGGAAAGCAAGTAGAGGGATACAAAAAAATCACACCAAGTTAGCAAGACTACCAGATTCTGCCTCCAAGTGCCAAGTGGGCTCCTACTTCAACAGCACAGAAACAGCATGCTCCTGCCCCCTTCCTTCCCATGCAAGCCAGCAAATTTCCCAGAAAGGGACCGAACAATTATTATTTTTTAAACTAAATGCTTTTAATAGAAAACAAAATACAAAATAACTCTCTCCAGAAAGCAGAAATATTTAATCTCTCCAAACAACAAACTAGAACGTGCTTTTTCTGCAGATCCTTGTTGTGAATGCTGATGATTTATCTCACAAAGTGTTCATGAAACTGATATTGCAACATTTTAAGAAAAGTCCAACATTGGCAGAGCTGCATCTGTATGCACAATAATTTAGTAATACTACTTTTGCCCATGTCACTTTGTGTGTGTGTCTCTCCTCATCCCCCTCTCCCTAGGCTGCCAACTTCCATTTATGGAAGTATTTCTGTGAGGTGCCTGATTTCCATTAGGAGTCCAAAGTCAGCTGCTTTAGTTCTGTTGTGCCCTCCCTCCAGACAAGGTGTTTATTACTGTTAAGCCACCACTGTTCCCTCCTTGTCCTCCCATTCTTGTAACACAGTGCAACCAGATCAGAAAGATTCCTAATTAATAGAACATAAATACAAATCTCACAGCTAGTACCCAGAACTAAACTCAAGTGACAATGCAGAGAGGTCAGATTTGTATCCCCTTACTAAAACAAAGATGGTATTTACTACTTGTCCAAAATATTCCAGAAGCGCTATAGGGAGCTGCCATATTTAGGACCAATGTCACTGCAGAAAATACATGTTCTTTTAATAGAAGGGTCTTAAAATGATGGTCCTATGTGGTACATAGGAAAAGTGGGCCATTAGTTATCCACACACTTAAGCCTCAGTTAGCAGTAGGTAAGATGTGCCCATTAATCAGTGCAGGATATCTAAGTGCAGGCAGCTTATCTGGTTGGCAGTTTCACTTGTCAGGACCAGGCTTTTGGTTTCCACAAGCTACTGGATTTACTTCCTTTTTGACCATCCCTGCAAGTATAAGATTAGAATGTATACACATTTTTATCACTCCTTCCCTTAGCCTGTTCAACAAATTTGGCTCTCTGATGGTTTCTGTCACCTTGAATGGATCAATCTTGGCTCCTTTATTATTTCCATAATCTTGCAAGGGCCAACTTCGGTTCCTCAACCACCTTAGAAGGGTCAACCTTGACTTCTTGAAGGTCTTTACCACCTTGAGGCCAACCTTGGCTCTTATCCTCTGTGAGTTTTTTTCTAGATACAAATTTCAATTTTTTACAAGGGCTGCAAGGATGATCCAGGGGACTACAAGTTAGTCAGTCTGACTTCAGTGTCAGAAAAGGTCATGAAGCAGGTCATCCTGAGTGCCATCACACGGCACTTACAAGACAACCAGGCGATCAGGTCCAGTCAGCAGGGCTTTACAAAAGGCAGGTCCTGTCTGACTAACCTGATCAAAAAGGTGACCTGCCTAGTGGATGAGGGAAGTGCCATAGTCATTGTCTACCTGGAATTTAGTAAAGCCTTTGACTGTCTTCTACAGCATCCTCCTTCAGAAACTCAGGGCACAAGGCTTGGGTAAGTGCACTCTGCACTGGACAAAAAATTGGCTGGATGGCCAGGCCAAAGAGTGGTGGTGAATGGAGTTAAGTCTGGCTGGTGCCCAGATGCTTGTGGCATCCCCCAGAGTTCAGTACTGCGGCCTGTCCTCTTTAATATCTTTGTCAATGATCTGGATGAGGAGATTGAGTGCACCAAGCTGCGTGGCCATGTCAGTCTGCTAGAGGGGAGGGAGGCTTTGCAGTGGGACCTGGACAGGTTAGATGCGTCGAGGCTGATTGTATGAAGTTTAACATGGCCAAGTGCCAGGTCTTCCACCTGGGTCATGACAACCCCATGGCAAACTACAGACTTGGGGATGTGTGGTTAGAAACACTGGCCAGCAGGAACAGGAACATCTCCTTGTACTCAGCACTGCTGAGGCCACACCTCAAGTATTGTGTTCAGTTCTGTGCCCCTCACTACAAGAGGAACAGTGTGGTTCTGGAGTGCGTTCAGGTAAGTGCAACAAGGCTCATGTAGGGCCTGGAGCACATGGCCTAGGAGGAGTGGCTGAGGGAGCTGAGGTTGTTCAGTGCGGAGAAGAGAATGCTGAGCGGAGACATCATAACTCTCTGCATCTACCTGAAGGGAGGAGGAGGAGGACAGCCTCTTCTCCTTGGTGGCAAGCAAGACACCAAAGGAAATAGTTTCAAGCTGCACCAGGAGAGTTCAGGCTAGATGTTAGGAAATATTTGTTCACAGAGAGGGTTGTCAAACACTGGAATGGTCTGCCCAGGGCAGCGATTAAGACACCATCCCTGTGTAGGTGTTTAAGCAGTGTGTGCACCTAGTGCTTAGGGACGTGGTTTAGTGTTGACCCTTCAGTGCTGGGTTGGAGTGCATGATCTTTGAGGTCTCTTCCAACCAGCTGTTTTCTGTGATTCTGATTCTGTGAACAGCAAGGACCTTTTTGTGGGCAAGACATTTTAAAGCATTTGCATCACTCTGAATGAACATGCTTTTCAAGGGGGCAGAGGAAAAGACGTGTTTCACAGTCAGTAATCAGCTTGCAATGGATTCTTGCATTCAATACACCTACCCATTTCCCAAAGAAAAAAAAAAATTAATGTTCCTGATTTTCTTGTGCAATTCCAGTCACTAGAAGAAGATTACAGGCCATAAACTGTACGCTCAGTACATTATTCATTTGTCCAGTATATACACCAACCAGTTCACTGGAAGACCCATCTGCAGGGGCGTTGCAGTAAGTGTTCCGAATGTCCCAGACACGGACTGAATTGTCCATTGAAGCCGAAGCAATTAAACTGCTGTCAGGGCTAAAAGTAAGGCTGGTTATGTTGTCCGTGTGACCCCTCAGTTCTTTGTAAAGTGTTCCTGATGCTAAGTCCCACAGCTTTAGCCGCTGGTCTTCACCTGCTGATGCCAGGTACTTACCACTGGGAGAAAATGCAAGCGCTAACACGGGACCACGGTGCCCAGTGAAAAGACGTACAGAGTTGCCTTGCTGAGTGCTCCACAAGCGCACTGTTTTGTCAGTGGAGCCTGTGGCTAAGTAGTTGGAATTGGGGTGGAACTTGACACAGTCTACGTCTGCCAAATGGCCTGCATATATTCGCAGTGGGTATGTCCGATCGAATGACCAGAGCCTTGCAGTGCGATCATGGGAACCACTGGCAAAGTACAGACTGCAGGGGCTAATGTCCAAATCCCAGACAGGATAGGCATGTCCTTGATACAACACAGTGTTTGTAAAACTTCCGAGGTCCCAATATCTGATAGACATGTCCTCAGAACAAGATAAGAGTCCTGAACTGTCTGAAAGAAACCTCGTACTGTACACAGGTCCACAGTGTCCTCTCAGGATCTTCATTTCTGTGCCTGCACTGTCATCCTCTTCTTCCTGATTGGGAAGAAAGGAAAGCATGTTTATCTGTTCAACAAATGCAGGCACCTCCATGAGGAAAAAGGGTGGGTGTTAATACAGAAGATATTTCAAATGTGGCACATTTTGTGCAATACTGAATCAGAAACATTGCTAGAGCATTTTCTCCGTCTAAGTTAATGCTGAAAGAGATGGAGAGATAAGACTTTTTATGTGAAAGATTTTATCTTAATTTTGGGTAGTCTCATCCTCATCCAGAAGGCACCTTAACCTTGGACTATATGCAAATAGGGAAAAGTATTTAATGACATTTTTCTGCTTGGTAAAACCATACTTATTACGTGTTCACTTTCCACTGAACTTTTGGCTAAGATGTTGAAGCAGATCCTGGCATCTGATCTTTTGGTGTGGTCATTATTGGAAATGAATCTCACAGTAGAAAAAAAGAAACATTATGTCTTAAAAGCAGGAGATGGAAAGACAAGCCACATTTGACAAGCTGTCTGATGGACATCTAATTCTTAGCCCCACATGTGAACAGAAACCCTGTAAGGCCAAATACCTATTTCTCCATGCAAGCTGCATCACAACTCTTTCACATCTTCTCCCTCCAAGAATCTTTAATAACAAATGTATGCAGTGTACTTAGGTCTATTCATCAAAGAGGATGGCACTGGAAAGCTTTTCACTCTCTAAATCTCCAAATTGAGTACTTCAGTCAATGAGTAAAGGCCTTCACATTTAAAGACTGTTCAGTGTGCTAAAGGATTCTCCCAATGAACGGTAAGACTCTGAAAGCATACGCAAGGAGCACCACTCAACACGCAAAGACTACAGACTGTGAAAGTTTCAACAAATTTCAACTCAAGACAGTATCCCTGCTGGGCTCTCGTGCACAGTCTGCCAGATAACCATGGTGTGGGGTGCACCTGTGTAGTAGCTCAAGACTGCACTTCCTCAGGGCTGTCAGGTAGACACTGTTCCTCAGTACTGAATCAGTAACACTCATCCATGGACAATTTCTGCATATCGAATTCAAAGGGGCAGCTTACAAAGACAGTGTTGTGTTATCATTGCAAACTGACCTGTTTCCTGCAGAAAGAGCACTTCCTGCCACAGGAGGAAACCCTGTTCCCTAGGGGTGCCATACTGCAAAAGTCAGTATGCCCCAAGCAGCTTTCTTGGCTGACACAATGTCTCCTGACATCAAGACCCACACTTTTGCTTCAAGCTTAGCAATAGTCCTGAAATCTCTTCAAATCTCCCATCAGAGACTCCAACTTAGCTCACTGCCTTTCTCCATCTCCACTGTGTTTTTAAGCACTAGGCAAAAAGCTGTGTTTAGAAATTCAAATTCTCTTTAGTCAGTGCCCACGGGAGTTTTATGAGGTGGATGAGAGCCAACTTCATCTCTGAGGAGCTGAGGCAGAGAGAAATTGCAAGCTCTGGCATGTAAAGCCCTTTTCTTATTCAAATTGCCTTTTCTACTTCAGATAGGACATTGCTTGCTGGAATCCACAAAATCTCTAGGCTATGTTACCACATTAAAGAAGAGATGCTGATACCTGCAGCATTTGCTACTATTTAATTTTGACCATAAATTTCCTGACAAGTTACTAGTGGAAGCCTATTCAAGTTACCCATAGTTTCTGTAAATTCTGCAAGTCCAGGTACTTAATTTTATGCTTTCAGATTCATTCGGTGGTATTGGAACTGTGTGTAAACTCATGCTCTTTTTCTCTTACAAACACTTAACTTCTTTTATTTTGTTACAGAAGCAGCTTATTTGACAATGCCTTCTGCAGCAACCAAACCCACGCTCCTGCATGCGCACAGGCAGCAAATCCTATCTTGTTTAATACCCACTTAGCATAACAAGTGCACCCTGCTGTTACAGCCCACTGAAAACAGCGTTTCTGAGTCTCTAAGTTTTTCTCCATTTCCTCTCTATCCAGTCAGTCTGCTGACCAGACTAGCAAAGCAACTAGGAGTGCAGCCACTAAACTACTGCCTTGCAGAACCCAAGATAGATTTCTTGGTCAAATCAAACATATTCTTCTATGCATCCCATGGCTGCTACCATGTAGGTGAGCATTAGCAGCAGCTATAGAATGGTTGCAACCTGTGTTAAAAATAAGCAGGGAGGCAGGAAATCCCTCTTTATAGTATTTTTTCAGGATTCAAATTTCACACACCGAATATGCTGAGAACTAGCCAGATATCCATTAGGTCCTTCTGAAGTGGTTGCTGCTGCAGGGTAGCATGAACATTTGCTTTTTCTTGGACAAGGAATTAAGTTATATAAGCCTATTTTAACCTATAACCTACATGCAAACATACTAAAAGTTACCTTTTATTATTTGAACGATCCATTTTGAAAAGAAGAATTAAACCAGATTTTTGTAACAGAACTGGAGAATCAACACTACTAAAATAAGCATAAAAAAAGCCCAACTTCAACAGTAAGCAGAAAATCTCAGTGAGCAAGTACAAATTACAATATTATATAAAAAAAATACTAAGCAACTGAAAAGAACAAAAATGTTGGCATACTTTGTTGCACAGGACACCTTCCAAATGATATCCCTAGACACAAACTGTCCAATTGCTCAACTATTACTTAAATCAGTAATGGATTTTTGCATGAAATTATTTGCATGGAAAAAATAAATGCTGATGCATTTAACCTTGTAAGCAGCAAACAATTAGCTCACTAACAAAAATTATCTCCTGCCCATCATAAGCTTCAAGGGAATAAGTGAGCCTCCAAATGCAACAAAAAAGACATCTCACCCCCCCACACCTTTTTTTAAAAAAAATAATAGGTCTTCCTTGGTGTTGTCATCTTTCTCATCCTGTAGTGCTTTTAAAATATGAAAAGGGAAGATCTCTTACCTGCCTACAGAAAGAATCTCCTAGTGGGGAAAGAAGAGCAGATTCCATGTCTCTCTTTGCAGGGCATTTATTATTGCTCCCTCTCATCTATCATCCACCAAGA
The DNA here is from genome assembly GCA_013396835.1 of Psilopogon haemacephalus. Taxonomy (NCBI): domain Eukaryota; kingdom Metazoa; phylum Chordata; class Aves; order Piciformes; family Megalaimidae; genus Psilopogon; species Psilopogon haemacephalus. The sequence goes on from VWZI01014544.1 coordinate 46,844, forward strand.
TGGCAGCATCATTCCTGTTCATTACCATTTGATGGACTACTGCTTAAAAGCACAGTCTTAGGAGCAGAGCTGACTGGTGTCAACTCTTTTTCTTCACTGAATTAAAAGGCTGCTACTTCTGTGGCTCAGTGTTGGTTTCTGCTGTTTATGTAGTACCAATGACCAAGTCAAAATTGCAAAGAGACAAATACATCCATTTGCAGAGCTGCAAAGATACATTTTTATAATAGCCCTTATATAAAAGAGACTATAAAGTGGCATTTGTGAGATGCTACTATAGAAGAAAGTGGAATAGTAGAGAAAATAGAATAGTTAAGTCTCCCCTATTGTTAAGAAGGAAGACAGCACTAGTGAAGTGCACCAGGGCAGTACACTGAACAAAATTCACTAAAGCTGCACCTAGGAGATGATCTTGACCTTGGTGGCACAAAGGTTTTACATGGACTAAAAAAAAAAAAAAAAAAAAAAGTNATTTTTGCCAAGTCTCAACCTCATTTTTATATCTAAAAAATATATATACACACATCTACCCCTGTGTATTTTTACTTAATGTTTTCTCCCTTTGTAGTCAAATTGTGGGCTTTCATTTGTACTTGAGACATGTAACCAGCTGTGTCCAGGCTGGTATTCTCCCTTAACTTTGAATTCCTGATCACGTCACTACTTGTTTTATCAGTGGTGGAAGTTATTCATGGCAATGATGACTTTGATCTGTGCTGGTCTTTGACCAGTGTTTGCTTACTGACCTATGCACAAACATTGCAGGATACGATACACAAAACATCAAATAGACAACAAGTGCCATTTGTACTCAAGCTTCCATGGCTGTTTGGTAATACACATACAATATGCAAGTATGTGCCTATGTGCCAAAAAAGCTAATACATACAACACTCCTGATAAACTGGTAATACCTCATATTTCTACAGTCTGGAGCCAAAGAGTTGGTCTGCTAGAGAAATTCTCCCTTTTTGAAGGTTACTGATATTTGTTTATCATGACAGGCAACACAGTCAGACGTCCTATGAACTTTGCCAGCTTATAATGAAAACAAGTTCATAGCTCCATCTTGAGCTAGTTTGATTCATTTACCTGCTCACTCTGCAGAAAGGGTTAACCTGGGAAGCACTGCCTATGCCTGCTGTACTATCTCACCTGGATGCCTGCCTCTAGTTCTCAAATCTCTGCATACAGCAAGCTCGCTGCACTTTTCCAAAATAAACAAACCCTTCTTTAATGAGAAGAAAAACAGCAGAAAAAGGATGTTTCACCTGTTAAGTGCTCCCCTTCAGAACAGTGATTAAACAAAGAGTCATCACAAATTTTGAAGATGTAACATGCTACATGGGCAGCTGTGGCAGAGGGGAGGGAAAATGTGACTAGAAGTCAAAAAAGCCCAAGAAGTAAACTATGGAAGATGTTATCTAGCCAGGCATGTGAAGGCACACACATCCCTGTCCTTGCCTCCAGTGCTCCAGAGTGGGAAGCCTCTGAAGTTTCTACACTGCATTCCTTAACAGTGACATTTTGCATAATTTTTCCATGATAACTCTTCATCTTCAGTTGAATCTTGAAATACAATTTTCCATTTGGGCATCCCTCTTCCTTTCTGAGGCCTCAGACCAACTTCTTGATTCTTTCTTTGTCTCTATTTTACTTTTCCTGCATCTCTCCCCTTTTCTCCACCACCATTTTCATTTGTTCTGAGTTACTTTCTAGTTTTCCTTCACTACAGAGTGTTTTTCCTGCTTGCATCTCCTTGTTTCATCTTCCCATCTATAAAAAGGCTCCTTGTTCCTCTGGCAAGGGAGCCTTCTCAGGTCATCTGTCCTTACTGGGTGCCTGTGTACTGTCATCTATTCAAGCACAGCTGCAAGAGGGAACTCCGCACCTAGGACTAACAAACTATGATCCTCCCACAAACTCATTGCACCTCAGTGTAGCACTTACAGCCACTGCAGAAAAGAACAAGGATGAAAGTATCGTTTAAAATTTGTGCATTCTAGAAGACAACTTGTGTACCAGCCTAGGAATCTCCTGAGACATTACTAGATAATCCACAATGTATGCCTATAATAAGTCAGCAGAAAGGGTAAGAGCAGGGAAAAAGGGGTATCCAGACCTCCTCATCCAGGATGTCACAAGCCAAACGGATGCGGGACACATCAACGAGGTGGGGCTCAGATTTCAACTTCCTGGAACGCAGGCTCCATAGCTTCACACATGAATTATCAAACCCAGCAGCAAGCAGCTTGCTATTTGGTGAAATCTCTGCAGTGTTAAGCAACTGCTCCGTGTTATAGAAGGCGTAGAAACAGATGGTTGTCAAGGAAGGGGGCCCATCCTTGACACGTTTAATGCTGTCCTGCAGTAAATCCAGTGCTGCCTCATTTTGCAGAATGGAAGCTGGCACATCACTGGGTTCCAGGCCATTGCTCTCATTGCGTGAGGAGTTCCCACCAGCATAGAGCTGGTAGTCAGTCCTCTTCGCAGGCTGCACGTCCAGGTGAATGTGCAAGGTCAAGACTTTGCACAGGGCATTGTTGTTGTCACTTTGGAGGTAGCGAAGAAGGTAGTTGTAGCTGTCCTCTTGAAGGCGGATGACATACTTGTTATCCAGAAAAGCCCGAAGCTTCAAGTTGGACAGGATATCTTGAATAGTCATGGTAGTCTGCAACTGCTCAATGATATCCTTCTGGCTGGCATTCTGCAAGAACATGCCATGGAAGCGGCTGTAGAAACTGTCCACTGTGCTTTTTAGGCCATTCTGGACCATGTTCAGATGGAGGTAGACGAAGAGGGGATACAGAAGAGGCATCACTTCATGGCTGTGCTGAGAATCTGAATCTATATAAAAAACAGCAAAAAAACTTTGAATGATTTCTCAACTCACTCTCTACTGAGAATAAAGCAGAGCGAGGAAAATTACTTCAAAGTCTTGGAAGTGGCATCAGAAGACACTTTTCTTGGCACATCTAAGTGAACCTCTTCTGTCACCTAGAGGGTATACACAGGGTGTATCTATTACAGATATCAATAGAGATTTAGGTCAGCGATGTACCTTATCAGAACAAAACCCAGGGAATTGAAAACACTTTTTAGATATGGGCCAGCAAGTAAAATATTGCCTCATAAAACACAACAGCTGAATTTTCCCCATTTATTTAAGAAAAAAACCTGTTGGTTTTTTTTTCCCAATAAATGGATCTTAAAATTTACTCAATATATTTAAAATAGTATTTCGCCTGTTTAAGTCAGTTATTTACCTAGCTTGTGTTTGCCTAAGCTTTTGCTGCTTTTTTTTCTGCCCTCTCAGCTTCAAAATAATTTTTTCTTTAGATGGAACTGATTTGTCTCCAGGGGAAAAGAAGCTAGTTTCCAAAACGCACTGCAATATGCAGTGCTCGTTTTATTTCTATGCATGCTCATATGCACTGTTTCTCTCCTCTCTCTGTCCCTATCTCTGCCAAGGCAAATCCCAGCAGTAATTCCTAGTACACACTGTTACAAACTCCCCATTAGGCTGTACTATACCTTGCTGACTGATCTTTGCAACAGCTCCACCCCTCCACCAGCTTCTCACACCCTCCCACATTCAGCTGGCTGCAAGGAGCTCTAAGTAGTGGAGCCCTGCTATAGAACACCATGGCAACATACACGGCCACAATGAGTTAGCAGAGGGCCAAAATTTGGTCTACATTACTGAAACAGAATAAGCACTGCTGACCTCTAACAACGTTGCTTCATTTCAACTTACTCTTCCTTCTTACCACCCAACAATTCATACTCTTTTTCCCCCCCCCCTTTCCCTGTTGAGCACCCTTTTAGACTTTCTCTGGTCCATGCATTATCTGTCTCCCATTTCTGTGTAAATAACTACAGAGCACGTGTGCAGTGTACATTTGCCTACTTAAGCATCACTCTCCCACTGAAATTGGGCCAAAGCCACTGAAAGCAGGGGTCTCTACACAGTAAAACCTCTAAGCAGCCAGCAGGTGTTCTAGTCCAGAAATGCAACAAGAGGAAGGTCCTAACTCCACACTGGAGATAAAAGGGAAGGGATAAGTCAACAAAACACAAAATGCTTCCTAGGAACCCATGAAATAAGGTTAGGTGAGACAGGTTTGTCTAGTGCGGAGAGGACTGAGCAGGTATCCAGCTGCTACCTTCAGTGCCCAGTGGGACATTACACAGGAAAAGGAGCCAGTCTCTTCTCAGAGGCATACAGTGAAAGGACGGGACACAAGCTGCCTAAGGTAAATGCTCACCAAACTGTTCAGCCCTGCAGCTGGGGCCTAGAGGTGTGGTGCAGTGTCCACAGTTTCTGATTTTCAAAACCTGGCTGGATGAGGCCTGGAGCAACATGATCATACTCTGATCTTGCCCTTCTTTGAGCAGCTGGTTAACTCAAGACCTCTACAGTAATTCCTTAAGTATTCAGTGGGCCTAAGTCCCCTGCCTACTTCTCAGTGCCTCTGAGGGGAGGCATCACAGAAATGGGAAGTGTCTTCCTGTGCTTTGTGTCTGGCTGGCAAGTTACGCTCTTGCAAAAATGTCCAATTTTTATATGCAAGAAATCACAACTGTGCAAGAGGGACAAGAAAAATGTAAACAGTCAATTTAAAGAACAAAACCAAGCTCAGCATTTCCCCAAGCAGCATTTAGCACTGAACAGAACAACCACACTTCTCAAGAATCTATCAAAGCAAAAGGATTTACCTGCAATAAAAACAACACTAAAGTGCAAGAGTGTTGAACTACTGTGGATGGCAAGGCTAACACTTCACTATTTTGTGCCTTTGCGGGCCTCCTTCCCTTTCCTGTCAACAACTACAAGGAATATTAATCCTAGTGTTAGGCACACTGGGATCACATCCCTTCACTGGAAAATGAAGATGTGTCCAAAGCTGGGAGGAGGGGCAATCTCACTTTCCCTGGTACTGTTTTCTAGAAATTCTACTTGCTTTCTTCTTCCTACATTTGGGCATCAATTCCCCAGTGTGGGGAATTCCCAGAATTCTTAAAAATCCTAGAATACTTTAAAAAAGTATTCTAAAATTTTGACCAAAAAGACACCCTGATTGTCTTCTCCATCACACTACAGAAAGAGAATTTTTAAACTTTCTGTCACATACCTTCCGTCTTAAAGCCAGTACAGGTAAATTTAAGGTAGCAAATTCTCCCTTTAAAACAAACCAGTCAGGAGTAAAACTAAAACACTAGGAGACAGCAGAGAACTACACTCATTGCAGCTACTTTCCTCTTCCTTGCTTCCTGATATTTACCTGTGAGAAAATTGCGTAGTCGTCCAAATTGTACTTCATATTGCTGTGGCTCTGCCAGGCAGGGAGCTGCAGACACAACGTTGGCACAACCAGATTCAGATTGGACTGTGAAAAAAAAGTAAGCAAAAATTAAAATGCGATTTGAGGAATTTGTATGTATACTTGGAAACAAAGCTTCTTGTAAAATCTATAGTAATGTAGACACCAAAATGACATATCTTTCTACCTGTCCAGAGATGACAGTCTGAAGCATCTAAATGTGTCATTAACAAACCAGACAGATCATGAATGAGTAAATATACTGAAAGCTTAAAAAATAATAAACTTTAAAATCTCAGGAGCCTGCTCTCCCCCAGAATTAATTTCTAAGTTTTCACATACAACCTTAAGCTCCAAAGAAATTTAGAGTAATATCATCATCACACATCCTTTATCAGTTCTACAAGATATTCAATGGTTTTACTATTTTTTACTCAGGAAAGATGTGGAAAACAATCCATAACTTTGTCCAAAACCAAGCTGCTTCTTCAGCAGGACCTACCAAACTCCATGGACAGACGGCCTGCAGTGACATTACTTCAGAGTTTCAAATTCCTTATCCCAGTCGTTATAATTTACAACAAACAAATGATAATCATTATAATTTACCAGTGTTCTGGATGTGAAAACACATTGAACCTGTAAGCAAACACTTAGTAGTTCTTAAATGTGTCCTCCTCTCTGAGTATTTTAAGTTAAAGGGCAGCTAGTATCTGACCACAAACCCAGTTGTTATGGTCTCCCGGGAACAAATGCTAATTCTGGTGGAAGTGGTTCTGAACTGTTTAGAAAGGGTTCTCTTCTGGCATCAAATCTTCGCTCTTCTAAACTCTCAGAATCCAACAGAGAACTTTGCACAAGTTTGCAGGCCAACACACCCCAAGCATATACAAATACTGGTGACTAGAAACAGAAGTTACAAAATTAAGTCACATGTTTATTCATCTGCTCTAAAAAAAGCAAAGAAGGGTCAGTTTCACGGTTTTCCTTTACTGTCTTTTTTCAATAGTTATGACTTACTATCTTCCTCTCTACAAAACCTATTTTAATTACTTCTAACTCCTAACTTCTTTTAGACTTTCCTGCTTCCTCGATTTTCATCCTTTCTCTTCACCTTCCCATTACTGACTGATTTTTGTTATACAGCATTTGGCTCACATTGTCATTGTCAGCTTTGGAAGTCTATAAGCATCACCAAATGTTCACATGCTTAAGAGACAGGCCAGCCTCCAGCTCATACTCAGGAATACTTAGGAAGAGATCAGCACATGGTAAACTGGCAGCCTATTGCTGTTTTGTCCTTTCTCTCAAGACATAGTCTATCTTCCAGGAGCTCATGGAAATACAGGAGGTATGTTTAGCAGCTCTCCAGGGCAAGCAGAATTCAGCATTGAAAACAGAAAGCAGAGCTATGCTCATCATCCCTTCATAGGAAAAAAAAAACCAAACTGTAGTTTCCAGAGCCAAAGCCCTCTCTCCCTGTCTCTCTCAAACCAGTTTAGAAATAAACAAATAAAACTTACTGAAAGATTACACTTGAAAGACACACTGTGCTTTCTACAACTTGGCTGCTTCAGAAACTCAAAGCTGGTAAGAACTCCAGGCTCTGGTATTGCTTAACAGATACAGCAAATAACTTCTGCTATTCGGACCCAACATTTATTACGATCAATATTTGGCATAAGAAAGTAAACTGCATACATGCATATACAGTAACTCAAAAATGCTTAAATACAATTTTCATTGCCACCCACGCTATTAATTGTAAAAGCAAAGACTATCAGGGCTTGTCTTTTATACTGTATCACAGGGTTACATACAAGGGTCAATTTTTCACAGCATTCTGATGGCCTCATTTCAACAGGTATGAGAATGATTTATCACCTTGCTCATGCAAGCACAACTTACTGTCCTTGGATTCATAAGGTGCTTCCTCCATGACACCTATTCAACTTTCTCTGAATAAGTAACATAATTCAAAAAAGAGGAGCATCATCTTTGGAAGCAATGTCTGACTGAGCAATCATTATGCCCTGCTGTTTCAGTAATAATGCTAGTGCTTGTTCCCCTCAAGAAAACAGTACATGAACTTTACATACCAGACAATTATAACAAGTTCAGATTTTAATTCTTTTCCTTTCAAAACTTTATGCCAACCAGAACTGCAGAAAGGATCAAAAGCTCAATCGATTCCAAAATAAAAGTAAATTTTCAGACATATTTTTCTCCTGGTGGAAATACACCACTGGCCTGGTCCTTCTATTATATCAATAAATCTACTAGAGTTTATTTTCCACATTCCCCAGTGTTTGTAAGAAAATCTGCTGGAAACACCTGCTTCTTGACTTCCAGTAATTGCAGCCAGCTATGTGACTTGATAGCAAATTCAAAGGAACTCATTCCTAACTCGGGGATATGGAGAGTCCCCTCCTGGTCTTGTGTGCTGGCAATGAGGAGCATTACTTCCAGCTAACTGTAAATGGTATTTAACAACAACTGATTTCTTTTACTTAAGTGTAATGACATAGTTTTATACTCCTTCAGACTGTCATATGTGTCAGCAGTACTATGGGCAATATTAGAGGAACCTGTTCCTTAGTTACTCGTTCTGTCCTTATTCTTCTAGTTTTCTACACAAATATAGGCTAGTCACAAGGAAGACCTATGCTGCATTTTACTGATGTGATCAGATGGGGTGCTAGATTGCCTCATCTGGGTTCCCTTTCCCATGGAAGACTGGGCGAATTATCTTTCAAGATGCCTTCCAACCTTGGCTGCTCTATGATTCTCTGAAAACAGCTGTACAGATATGGCAAGTTTATGAAGCAATGGAAAAGGGATGAATTGAAGAGACTCTGAAAGAAGATGAAAAGATATGCTGAGGTAAAACTGAGAAACTAAACTATGTAAAACCAAAACCAGGGAACATTTTTCACTCTAAAAGAAGAAATCACAGAACTGAAGACAGAAGTAAGCAACTCTGCCATTTATACAGGCTGGTTAACTTAGAAGTCAAACAAAAAGAGCTGAACAAAGAACACGTTTTATTAAGGAACAAGTGAAAACACCTCCAGAAGGAAAAAATACCTGATTGGCTTCCACAAAATAAAGCAACACAGGCTTTAAAATAGGGTCAAATTATTATTCAGTTTGCAAAACTACGAAGACTGCAGCAGTATTTTCAGCCTCTTATCAGGACAAGTACAATTCAGTGTTTTCTTTTCCAACAGTCATCATGGAACTGCAGCATACTCACTGACAGCTTACTATTGAGTGTGTTTGACAAGAAGCAGTAATAAGCAGATGAATACTTGAGAGCAGACCATGTTCAGTTCTAATGAAAACTGATGACTAAGTTCTGAATCACCAGGCACAAAATCCTTGCACTGACAAAAGGATACAGACTCATAAGAAGAAATTTAGTAACAATACTTGGTGAAATATTAGTGAAAAGACAAAACTCAGTCACACATTCATTCACACTCCCTACCAAAACTTTTTTTTTTTTCCCCCTGTGTGATGTCATATGAGAATGTAAGGTTTTGTAACCCAGTTAATTTCTCCTACTTCAGATACTCATGTCTTCCTGGTATGGTTGGTCTCAAGTTCTAACCTTATTTCAATACTGACCTTTCTAACCACCTCTCACATAAAATCAAGAAAAATTCAGCATTTTACTTTTGTTTCATTCTGAAGGTTCTTCTGAAAAGAGCAAGTAAACAATGAGTACTAAGAAGATGTAAGTAACTTCTAATAACAAAGTATTACCCAAATTCCTTCAGGTCCATGAGAGAGTCAGCCTGGACATTTAACCACAAGTCACTCATCTTTGGATTTTAACTATGACAAAATAGTCTAGAAGTGGAAAGAGCTACTTGGGCATCCAATCTTATCTAACTACAAGCACAGATCTATGCAGCTACTGATGTTTTGTCAAATCAAGTTGGATTACAAGTAACTAAGGTGTCCAGCAGTCTGGACATAATGAAGACTGTCACAGACACAATTCGAGAAGCAAGTACCATAACAGAATTCAGAAGCCTTTACATAAGGTGAGAAATGGCACATGGGGAAAGAAAATCTCAGACACTGAAGTCTGTTTGGGGTTTTTTATTATTATTTTTTTCTCTCTAGTAACATAGTGGAGCTTTCACAACTAGAAAGCTGACTAGGTCAGGGAAAGGAACAGCAATTTCACATGATATAGCTCTCCTAGGAGTACAAAGGTACAATAAGATCTTCCTGTTTCTGCTTAACTCCTCACCTAGGATTATCCCACCTCTGTCCTGAAGCATCATCAGTCAACAGACCATGTCTTTGAAATTCAGCATATGCATTTTGCACTGCCTTGACCTTGACTGGTATCTCAGCAGGTTTCACTGACTGTGAATCTCACAGGGTTACACATTCACCCCCATTTTCACTGTACAAGTTTGAGCTTCACAAGCTCATAATTCATGCCAACTTCACACTGGGAATTCTTTTTATTTCAAAAGAAGAGCTGCCCATACATGCTAACAAATTCAAGTAGTTACCAGTATACATCCACTTGTCACAACTCTGACAAGAAATACGCAAGGAACATATGTCAGGGTTACCTGTGAGATTAGCTGCCATCTCTTCAGCAGTCTGACACAGCCTCAGCCCTTGTTTTAGGGGACCTTCTGAGTCCACATACTGACGACGTTTGAGGTAGCAGGACACTGCCATCTGAATCTGTTCTGTGCGTACACGTTTCATGACCTCCAAAAGAAAAAAAAAGAAATGATGAGGCTCTTGCTGTGTAGGTGTTCCTTGAGATCAGCACACAAAATAGCTATAGTAAAACTGATAAAAAACAAAGGGCTCAGTATTGTCATTGCTGAAGTCAAACAATTTTGTTACTTGGATTATGAAACAAAATCTTTATGCATTTGCTTTCTAGCATCCTAGACACTTTGAATCAGATCTGTGAAGGTATTTTTCTGTCTAATTCTTCTTATTTTAGCAAGGAACCAAAAATACTTTTGAGAATTCTGCAATAGTGAAGTGGAGGACTTGTTTTTCTTAAAAGTAATTGACAAAAAGGGACTGTTTCTCCACCTTGCTTTTATTGCAGTAGCAGTTTGGGACCTTCTGTTATTGTCTGATTCCTCTCCTTGATAAACCAAGAAAAGAATTTCAGAATAGTCAAGAGCATGAGAAATACAATACACTAAGAAGGAAACTTCAGATCGTAATAATTCCCACACCTATTTGGTGAACTCAAGAAGCAAGAGCTTATCACTTGAATTTAAAGGTTATATGTAGACTCCTGGCATTTCAGTGAGTTAAGTCCCCAGAAAAACAAAAGCAAAACCCCAATCAACCGACAACAACAAAATCCCACAAA
>VWZI01014544.1:62133-92079 GCA_013396835.1 Psilopogon haemacephalus
ACTGACACACGCCGCGGCGGGCGGGCGGGCGCGCGGGGGAGGGTAAACTGGGTTGGGGCCATCCCGTGCGCAGGCGCCCTGCGGCCGCCAATAGGCACGAGCTCCCCTCCAGGTCGCCTCGGCGCTCGGCTGGCGCTGCCTGGTGGTGACAGAGGTCAGCGCCGAGGGCGTGGGGGCCGTTGGGCGCGCGGGCCGGGCGGGCCTGTGAATGCCGGAGCGGGCGGAGCGTGTGAGATCGAGATTCCTGCGAAGGAAACAGTTTCCGGAACTCCCACTTCGGGGTCCTGGTAGGGGAGAGGTGAGCGCTGGGGAGGACTGGGTAGTGGGGATGCGTGGAGACTAGTGTGCCCCGCTGAGGGGGAGGCAGGCGGGTAGGCGCTTAGGCTGTCAGCGGTGGGTGCCTTAACCGTTTTACCACCTTCTCTTTGGCGTTTCTGTCAGTCGCTGCCTTTGAAGGCACGTGTGCTCTCCTCATGGCGGCCATCTACTCTGGGATTTACCTGAAGCTGAAAAGCAAAAATACTTCCTGGGAAGACAAACTCAAACTAGCCCGTTTTGCGTGGGTGTCTCACCAGTGCGTTCTTCCTAATAAAGAGCAAGTAAGTATTTTTCAGTGTTAACCAGTGGGAGGGGAAAAAAAAAAAAAAATACGTTAGTTAATTGCCACTTAAGATGAACTGATTAATAAAATCCAGATCTAGTTACTTAAGCTTTTGACCCAAAGTTATAGTGCAAATACAACTCTGATGGTGAAGCGTGTTTATGTGCAAATACAACTCTGATGATATCTGCGTGTTTATGTGAAATGTTTTTATAACATTTTTAAAGTAGCTTCAGAAAAAAAAATCTGCATTAGGGCAGGAAGAATGAGCTTAACAGAGAGGGTAGTCTGTGTATTCTTCAGTTGTCTTCAGAGTTGTCATTAGTGTTGCTTATTACATCCTATACGGGATGCTCTGAAATTTGATGCTACTGGTCATGGTTAAGAACTGCAGGGTGCGAAAATTGACTGTAGCTACACTTCTGTTTCCAAGTGCTTTAAATTTTGTGCATGAAAGGAGTACGCTCTGGATTCATGGACATCTCCTTGGAAGATGCTTGGAACCCACCTTCTCCCCTCAAGTGTTTTGGTTTGATTCTCTTTCCTGAAGGTCTCTTCAGTGTTCACCCTGCTCAGTGTTATCCCCAGTGAAGAGTGTCTTATGCTGCTTCTCCAGCATAGTGGTTTTGTGGGCTCTAGGATTTGCACCATTCGAGATCTATGTTTTGAGGTCTGGTTTTACTTAGAATATTAAACATAACTGTACACCATTATTCATTCTTAAAATCAATAATTTATTTTTTTAGGTTTCAACCTTTTCCAGCTTGCACAGATCTGAATTCCTGGGCCTGAGTTTCTAGGTAGTAGATTTAAATTTGAATGTATGAGGAGGAGGGTGCAAGTGGAATGCCAATTGGCAGAAGGTGAAAAATGTCTGATTCTTTACGTTTTAATTTAAAAGACTGCATTTGCCCATCATTGTTGGATCTCAGAATTATGCCCTGATGAAAAGGCCGATGTTGACTCCTGAAAGCTGATTTGGGACAGTACAGTGGAGCACAGGGACAACACTGGATTTAGAATGAAAGCTTTTAGAAATTGAAACTTAGAAGGATGGGCTTCTTTGCTCTTTCGTAGCTTTTTCTGCCTGGATGTAGAGCAGTTCTCAAGGCATAAGGCATGGAAGTGATGCTACTTTTATCTTGGTTTTGCATGGGGTTTTTAAAAGGTTACTTCTTTTTGATTTTGTTAACAGGTATTACTTGATTGGGTAAGCCGTGTGTTGGTTTCATACTACAGTAAGAAAGTTGGGCTGGAGGATGAAATTGTTGAGAAACTCTGGGCATATCTAGACAATGTTATCCACAGTAAAAGACTGCAGAATCTCTTGAAGAGTGGGAAGACAATCGGTCTCACTTATTCAGTTGCACAGGTAATGAAAACTGTCTATTTTGTAACATGCTGGATAGCAGTGCCTGTATGCTACAGTACTTGACTCTGTCTCACTGTGTAGATATGTTAATCACTATGTTAATGAAATATATAACAATCTGATGGCTTTTAGGACTTCTGCTAAAAGCTTTTCTATTTCAGTTCTACCATATGGTTTGTATTTGTGTAACAGTAAGACTAAAAGGCAGGGCATCCCAATAATAAACTTTCTGTCTGTCTTTACCTTCATCAAACTATCCCAGAGTGAATTGGTTTAACAGATAAATAAAAGATCAGTTCTCTATGTTGGTCTTCTATTTTTATTTACAGCTTATATTGCTATTTTGCCTGGGAGTCTTAGGGAGAAAGGTTCTCCCTTACTGTGGAGCTCATCACTGTGTTTGGCTTAAGTACATGTGCACTGTGATGTGCTGTTCAGCAGACTCTGCAGCTTACCATGTCTGAAGAGTTCTGGTGCTGAACCATTACTCATCTTGGTCATATCATTACTATATCACTATCATTTAGCCTCAGCTTAAAGCATATGGAGGTGACTTAAATTATGGTCTAGAACTAAACCAGAAATTAAGCTCCTGGTTACAGAAATAACAGAATGAGTGGATGGCTGCAAAGACAATTATAATGAGTGGGGAAATTACCCATTTAATTGTGATCTAGTTAAAAGGAAGCAGGAGAATTTTGACTTTACTTGCAAAAATTGGGTAATGAAGTACAGAGAATTGACTGGATGAAATCTCTGCTTCAGAGATGTTACCTGAAAAATGTGCTAAATGTAAATGTCATCTCCATGTGAAAACCTGTCTGGTTGAATATTAGGTGAGAGGTAAAGGCCAGAGTACCATAAAGACCAAAGACAGAAGTAGTAGAAGTTCCATCAGAAACAATTTAAGCATTTGGTTTAGTCCACTGATGCCTGAACTGAGAAGATGAACTATCCACTACAAGATGTAAGTAGACAGCTAAGATTTTTAATTCTGGACTAGAGGCAGATTTGTAAATAGCTACTGGTTTCCTGGTGCAGACAAATGCAGGGACACAGTTCTGGTCAGATGAGCTTTTAGTTTGAGAACTACAATGTGAGAAGCTCGGCAGCAGCTGTTGGCAGGTCCCTGTTGCTTCCTCATTGCAGCTAGAGCTCACAAAAGGTGTTGGGGGCTTATAATGATGAGTTTTTTCTTTGCAAAATTGACTGGTTGGGGTTTTTTTTTTTTTTTTCCCCTCAATGTTTAGGTCATAAATGAAAGGTTATCAGAGGCCTGTTCTCAAAAAACACAGCAAAACATTGGCACGGTGCTGAGTTGCTCCAGAGGCATTCTTTCTACTCCTACACTCTCCATCATTTATACAGCAAAGTGTGAGCTCTTGGTTGATCTCCTCATCACACTGTGCCAATTGGCATGTCAGCAGCTGGCTTCTGACAATGCTGTGGGCTCTCAGTTGTTCAGTGTCCTCCAGCTGACCTTTGCTCAGTACCTCCTGATTCAGAGGCAGCAAACCAACCCAAATCGTGTGTTTGGTCAAGTGGCAAATCGCTTGCTCCAGCCATGTCTGCTGCTGAGGCACTTGCTGACTGTGAGGAGCTGGACACAAGCAGATGACAACCATGTGCGGCAGCACCTGAGCAAGGAAATCCGAAACCAAGTAGAAACTTTGCTGCAGGCTGGATTGTTCCTTCCTGAGCTTTTCTCATCATACAAAGAGGAGCTGCTACTCCAAGAGAAGAAAAAAACAGCTTTAAAAATTCTTTTTCTACCAGTCAACACAGTGCAGACCAAGCTGGGCAGTGGCTTTTGTGAGCCTGCCCTTCATGGAGCTGTTGTGGCTGGTTCAGTGTCTCTGCTGTACAAGCTCTTTTTGGACTCATACTGTAAGGCAGAAAACCACCTTGTGTGTTTCCACATGCTCGGCAGGCTTTTTGGCTGTCTCAGACTCTCTGGCCTACAGCAGGGCCTGGTGAACACACTCACCCCTGCAGATTGGAGCACAGAACTGCTTGCTTTGGAACAGCTTCTGAACTTGGTTTTTAGCAGTGATATCTATAATGTTGCCAGTGACCGTATCCGTCACGAGGAGGTGCAGTTCAGGTTTTACTGCAGGCTAGCACAGACGTTGATGAGGCACTCCCAAGCCTCCATCCCGGCTTGGTTCCGGTGTCTCAAACTCTTGATGTCATTAAACCATGCTATAGTAGAGCCAGAACTGGATGATGTAGTGGCCTCAGCTTGGATTGATGCCCAGGTCTCTGATCAGCGTACAAAGAAGCCTCAGGAGGCTTTTATCAATACTGTACTTCAGACTTACTCCAAGCTGCGACAGTTCCCTCGGCTCTTTGAGAAGGTGCTGACAGTCATTTGCCGACCAGCTGCTGATGAACTGAGAGCACCTATCTTCTCCGCTGGCCTGAAAGTAAAACTTCATGAGTGCCTCCTTGAACTACCACCCAACCAGATTCTAGACATTTTGTATCTCTTTGTGGAGAAATGCCAGACCTTTATTGTTCCTGCTGTTGAAGGGTCAGCCAACATGGCCTTGAAGCTGCTGTCAGTGAGCTCAGTGCTACATGCTTTTCTGTTCAACATGAGGAGTCTAGATGACATCACTCCTTCTCCTGTGATTATTCGCACTCAGAATCTGCTGACAAAGATGCAGAAGGGAATAATTCAGCCACTGATGGAGCTGCTGCAGGCACCTCGAAGAGAAGAAGATAAATCAGATCTTTGGCTAAGAAAGGCCAGTGACTCTGTTCTTCTCCTTCTTTACACTTGGGTTGAGGTAGACACTTTGTTTGGTTTTAGCTGCAGTAAATACATGTCTCCAATAGCTGAAATTGCTGGTGCTGTTACTGGACCTGCTGCGAGGCACTGGGGCATTTCACCTTTTCTCCCTGATGTGAAGGAGCAGTATTGGGAAAGAGTTATGGAACTTGCAAATAGTTTTGCCTCCACTAGTAAATACTGCTTAGAACTGCTTACACTTCAGAAAATGAAGGCGATCTTAATGCAGACCAAAACTGATCTACAGGCCTTGCGGCATGCTGCAGCTTTCGTCCTGGAATCTGGGAGATCCAGCATGGGGAGGGGAGAATCAGAACCATGGGATGGAGATATCACTGTTATAAGTGATCTTACCTACCCCACAGCACATTGGCACCTTGTCATCTCCAACCTGACTATCCTGTTGCCATATATTTCCCTGCAAGATGTAGAGTATGTTGCTAATATGCTTGTAAAGACGTTAGTATTGACCAAATCTCAGGAAGCTGCCACAGATCAGGAGTTTTTCATCAGCACTGGAAAAATATCTCTTGGTTTGGTGCATAGTTCCTTTCTCCCAGAACTGAAGGTCCTGCATTGTGCTTTTCTGACCACCCTTATTCATCAGTTTGCTACATTGCTGCCCACTGCTGCCAAGGATTCAGTAGACTTGCCACTTCAGCAGCTATGTGCGGGTGATATCCCTTGGCATGAGGAAATTCTGGCTCCTTGCAAAGCAGCTGACTCTTCAAAAGCACCATCAGAAAACAAACTGCTGAAGTATGAGCTCAGCTTGTCTTGGAAAACACTGGAACAAGTTGCTCAGTGTGTACTATTGTTAGCAAAAAGTGGATACCCTGTCATCTTGAAAGAAAATCAACTAGAAAGCTGCCTGGGTTTACTAGAAATTGCTTCTCTTCTGAACTTAGACACTCTTCTTCCCCCTGACTGTACTCGGTGTTTTCTGGTACTGCTGTCCCTGCTAGCTAATGCCAGAGCTAGCGTCTCATGTAGCAAACTGTTGTTTCTGAAGTTCTTAAGTACTTGCTTCCACCTCCTGAGGTGTCTGCAAGCTGGTAGGAACGTCAACTCTGTTTTTAAAGTGTTTCATGCCAGTGATATTCTTGAGACTGTCATGACTTCCCAGCTTACAGCTAGCAAATTCATCACTGATGTCTTAACTACTCCTGTTTGGGCACAGTACCTCCAGGAAGTCCAAGCATTTTTTGAAAACTTTCTGCAGATGGTTATTGAAAGAAGACAAAGCGTGAGGCTCAATTTGGAAAAGTTTCTGTCTTTTTTGGTGAGCTGCAAGCCAGATGTTTGTGCATCCAAAAACAAAGGTTGGAAAAACTGGAATCCTGTAGCTGAGCAGTTACTGCTTATGGCATTCACCACACTGTGTCATGTTGTCACACTCCACCTTCAGCAGCTGCCAGAAAAGAGGTTGCAGTCTGCAGATATATTGTCTGCTCTATTGGAGTCAGTTGTTCTGCATATGGTTAGAATTGTTGAACATGGTCTTCAGAACTACACCCAAAACCAGCCCTTGCCTGTAACATTCATACCATCTATCACAACTCTTCTCAAGGCAGACCTGCAAAAGGGCTGGCAGAAGGAGCCTAGTAGGCTTTTGGAGCAACCTCGTATTAAACTGTACCAAAAGTTTTACTCTCAGATACTGAGAGAACTGCACTGCGCGGGAGGTAATCTACAGTTCCTTCAGTCTGCGTTGCAATTCCTAATGGTCTTCTGCTCAGTGCCAGAGCTGTATCCTGGAAAAGACACTGCAGTCACAGTTGTTTTTGCCATAAAAAGGCTTCTCACTGGTATGAAAATTCTCTTTTTACACTTCCTTGCTAATTTTGCAGCTCAGAGGAGAGTTAAAAGTAGTTTAGCTAAACACAACACATTTTTGAAAAGTCTAACTTGTGTTACAAGACTGTAAAAGGAAAATTTCCAAGAAGGCAATAGTGTGATACCTGTACCACAGCCACCATCTAATTTGGTAATGATCTTATCTTACATTAAGATCTTGCCTTACAAGATCTTAATGAAATTAAGGTCCTGAGGTACTCATATCTCTGGAGTATTTTCATAAAACCTTAGAATGGTTTGGGTTGGAAGAGGCCTTTAAATGTTGTTTAGTCCAGCCTTCCTGTGGTGAGCAGGGACATCTTAAACTCAGAGTCCACTCCAACCTGATCTGGTAGGTGTCCAGGGAATGGGGCTTATACCACCTCTCTGAGTGTGACAGTAACTGGAATGTGGTAGTATTTCTGGATGTAGCACAGTGCCCTACTTATGTAGTTGTCTTGTAAGCAATGCTGAAACAGCTGATGTGTACCAGGTCAGTCTTGATGTGTCTTTTCTGGATCTCAGAAGACCCTGCATTAAAATACTCATATTTTTCTGTTTGACAGGCAAGGTTATGGAACAATGGAAGAGATCTGTTAGGAATGCTGAACACAAGTAATTCTGATCAAGTCTGTAGGATATTGGCAGATCAATTTATTTATCCTCCAAAAAATAAAACCTAGGGCTAGAAACAGCACTAAAAATCTTTCTTGCCAGCTGTATGGCCTAGTGGGTCCTTTATATCATCTCATTCAGAAAGAGATTAAGTAAACACAGTACAGGTGACTTCTTCAGACAGTTAGAATTTATTGAACTTGCTCTGGTGTGATGTTCTCCAAACATTTTTGATTGTGCACACCTATCAAAAAAAATTGAGCATGCAGCCTTAGTATATGTTTATTTATAAATTAGATGGATGGTATACTCTACTGGTATACCACCTACATTACAAAGCATACAAAAAAATTGTTTTAAAAGCATGAGATAAAGATGAAATAAACACTGCTTTTACATACTTCAGACGTCTTTTAATATATATATTTTAAATCTATAATTTCCTCACCTCAGGGGACTGACTTGTGCACGCCCTGGGGCATACACACCCCACTTCTGTGGCTACTGCTCAAGTGATCTGCAGCCCTGATCTCAGTGGTTACACTGGCAGTAGGTAGCTAAGAACAGAGCACAGCTCTCTGTGGAAAACTTGATTGTGAATTCACACGGTTGAGTTTGGGCTAGAGCTTACAGGTTTAGTCTGTTTCATCACCGGTTTGCCTTTTCATCCTTCAGGATTGTGGGGTTCAGTAAAGGCACTGAGCAGGGAGTTCACATTAAAATTAGGGACTGTGAGACATGTCAGTTGCTTAACTTCTCTGCTGGCTTCTTTCTTTCCTGTGCCTCACTTTACAAGGGTAAAATGGATAAGGTACTAAAAGCATGGAGACATAATCACTGTACAAAGCTGTAAGGATTTCAGATGAGTAAGTAATCAGTAAGCTGAAATATGGATTCTTGTTAAAGAACACTTTTAGCTATTGCCGCAGATCCTGTGAACACTTGAAAACTGAAGGGGAAAAAAAAGCCTTCAGAGTCAAGATGTATGCTAGTCTAGGGCTGTCTTCATAGTAATAATTGAGTAAGTGGAGAATGTGGCTTACAATCAGCAGAGACCTAAACTTTGTCAGCTTAATGCTTCTGTCACTTGTGAAGGCTCTCTGGTCAGCAGTTGTACTAAAGTGCTGTGGTTTATTTAGCCTGGTCCATTGGCTTGTGTGCATGTTTTATTTTAGTATTTCTGTACTACTGAAGGCTTTTTATTGATATGATAACTGCTCTGTGAACTCTAGGGCAGGAAATACTTGATAACAGCAATTAATTGCACTAGTAGGGAGAGATATAAAGGGAAAGTGTGGGACCTCTTATGCATTTGAGCGTTATAAAGGTACCCACAGAGCTGTTTTAGTTTCAGTTTGCCCTATTCTTACACAAATTCCCTGTCCTGTGAATTAATTTAGACATGCTTCTGTCTCTTGAATATGCAGGTCCTGCAGTCACAACCCAGGTGATTCAATATATGGAGACGGAGCTGGCAGGGGTGCTTGTCCAGTTGCTGAGGACCTGCTCTGCTGAGGAATTCTATACCATAATAAGTCTGGTGCTGCAGGGACTTGAAATAAGGAATGTTTGGCAACAGAAGGCTAAAGTAAGGCATTATCTTGGTTTGTCTACTCTTTTCTTCCATTTTTGGCACCTAGAAAATTTTTATTTGGTTGAATGACATCTGAGTAATACTTTTTTCCTTTTTGTGCTTTATGTTCTGTGATCAGGTCAGATTAATTTACACAGTTAACACCTTGGTGACTGTGCTGAAATATGTGCTGGAAATAGATTGAGAGAGGTAAAGAAGTCATAGAAACCTACTGGGAAAACTTTCTATCTGGTTTAAGGACTCTGCAGTTTTAATTCCATATATTGGTAACAGCAATCACACAGCTCTGATATTACAGGCCATGCTGAGATTTTGGGGTTTTTTCTGTACTTGTTGATCAGAGCTCTTGGACGACAGATACCAGCAGCCAGTGAGTTTAACTTCTGTTTGTCTGTGGCTCTTTTTAACAGTGATAAAGGCACTTTTAGGAATGTTGTCGTTTTTAAGTAAAACTGAAGCAGCATTGGTACTTTTGGTATTTGTCTCTCTAAAGACTTTTTACTCTGTAATAACCAGATACCACTCAGCAGATTTTTAAGTAGTGTGCCTTTTTTCAAGAGCAGCTGAAGCAGCACTAGTGATGTCTGAAACACTTTTGACTAAAAAGTCAGCTGTACCTTTTGTAGAAAGCTCAGTGACTTGAGAATTAAACTTGGATTAAATTTGGAGGTTTGTCTGGCTCTGCCTTATTTTTCAGAGTAGACATGGATACGCTGCATCAATTCTTAGTAGGTCTTTTTGAGAGTGTATGTGAAATTCCTGTGCTGTGTGTATAATTCTTGAGTATAGGTTGTAATATGGTTCTTTCATTAGTCTGTCTTAACACCCTGCTGCCAAATGCAGCATTCTTATTGTATAGTGTATTGGTGTGCATTTATTACTCATGCTCTGTTATGAAGTGGTAGTTGAAGAAGGCTTTCCTTTCTTAAAAATCAAATTAGCCTTTTTATATACTAATCTGATTGTAAACTAAATGTAGCATGCAGTACATTTGGGCCACTGCTACTAAGCTTATTTAATTTTATTGAGCTGCTGCTTACTTTGGAATTTCCAAAGAGGTGTATTTGTAGGAGGGCTTTTGTGTGTCAAGGCACTGGTGATGCTCAAAACTGTCACTACCCTTGAAAGACCTCTTCTGTACTTGAAGTTTATTGCATCTTCTACCTGTGCCTGATCATCAATTTGCTTTCTGCAGGAAGTATTGTCAGCTGTTACACTAACCAAATTCCTGCTCAGCTGCCCATTAAGTGAAGACAAAGAGAAAGCTTTCTGGATTGCCACCCCACAGATACTCACAGCTTTAGCTGTAAGTATCCCTTTAATGTAACTTCATTACCTATGTCTTTTATTTGTTAGAGCCTGCAGTGGTTATGTCAAATATGCACAGAAGCATACAGGAGCAAAAAAAGCATCAATACCAAACGGATGCATACCAGGCTCACCTGCACTTTTCCATCTAGACCCTTACTCTTCTCTTAAGTAAATTTCCTCCTGTGACCGCAGTGTGTAGGTCATCCATATGAATGTGCTGGAATGTGTCCAGAGAAGGGCCACAAGTATGATCAGAGGGCTGGAGCACCTCTCCTATGAGGACAGATGGGGTTGTTCAGTTCAGAGAAGAGAAAGCTCTGAGATTTTATTGTGGCCTTCCAATATTTGAAGGGGGTCTACAAGAAAGCTGAGAAGCGATTTTTTAGGGTGTCAGGTAGTGATAGGACTAGGGGGAATGGATCCAAGATAGAGGAGGGTAGATTTAGATTAGATGTTAGGAAGAAGCTCTTCACCATAAGGCTGGTGAGACACTGAAAGAGGTTGCCCAGGAAACTGGTGGAAACCACATCCCTGGATGTTTTTAAGGCCAGGCTGGATGTGGATCTGGACAACCTGATCTAGTGGAAAGTGTCCCTGGCCATGGCTGGGGGGTTTGAGCTAGGTGATCCTTGAGATCTCTTTGAATCGTGACAATTCTGTGATTCTGTAATTTTCTGACAGTGCAGTGTGCAATCAGGAACTTGGGAGAAACTTCTTAGGCTGCAGAGAAGAGAGTCTGAGTTTCCTGTCCTTCTGTCCAAAGGAGAAGAGAACTGTCACCCACGTGTCACCACAGAAGCCAGCAGTAGCAAAACAAAAAGAAAAAAGTGCTCATGTTAAAATAATAAAATTGCCTCCCTGCCAATATTACGAATGGGAAATGTAACTGAAGTAACAGAACACAGTTTTTCTGTCCTTCGTTTATACAGCATGCAAATGTAGCAATGCAGGTTTTTCCTTTTCTCAGGGCAGTAGTGTCTCTAGACCAGAATTTGCTGGCCCTTTAATGCCTGCAAATCATGAGTACATAATTTTTGCCCTTTTTTGGGTGCAAAAGTCTGCATGCTTGGAAAGGAGAGAACTGTATTGGTATGTTTGTGTGAGGAAGTGCAAAGAGGTGCTGGTTGTCACAGGACTGAGGAGTAGATAAAATTCTGCACACAGAGCAGTTTTGTTCTTGAAATGCTTCATATGAATCCTTGCCCAGGGTGCCATTGTACAAAATTGGCTAATGTGCAGTCTGTCTGCCAGTTCAGCTCCCATCAGTCTAGTTCCATTGACTTGGGTCAGAGCATTATGGATCTCTCATGTACATATTGTGGCTAATGCACTCCTCTTTATCTGTTTCTTGTGTTATAGATGCAAACCAAAGAGGCCTGTCAGGACCAGTCACAGATTTCTACCATAGTTGTGCCTATTCTAGAGACTGTTGCAGCTCTGCTGCGGCAAGGAGAGGGTTTTCTCTTGAATCCGCACCATGTGGCATTGGCATTCAGCATTCTCCTAATAGTCCCCCTAGATCATCTGAAGGCAGAAGACTATCATGGTGTCTTCCGGGGAGTCCATGAAGTTCTGTTCTCTATTGTGCAGTGTCATCCAAAGGTATGTCTCTGAGTGGAAAAGTGTAAAAAGGAGCAGCACAGAGGCCAGTGATTAGAAAGTTGTTTTTTTCTAATAGTGGTGTAAGAAATAAATTGTCTTAATGCATGAAAGTGCTTTGACCAACCACTTGTCATTTTGAAGTCAAGAATCTCAAAACTACTTAATTTCAGTTGCTCTCCTGCTTTATTTTATTGCTTGCAGTAGATTATCAGTATCTGAAGCCAGATTACAATAAAACTTTCACTTTATTTATGACTGATTTCTAGAAGCACAAATGACTCAGGCTGTAGGACCTGAGTCTCCAGTCATTCTTACTGGAGATCAAAATTAACAGGTCTTTGAAAACAGGGCTTAGACATGTTAGAGGCTGATGACTTTCAAACATGGTTACATCCTGGTGTTCTCGTCAGCCTTCTGGTATGGGAAAGTGAAGACACACAAGGACTTGCATGGGGTTGTAGATACTCGTGCATGGAATACTAGCCAGATGTGGAGGAAGAAAAGAATGCATTTCCTGTGCATTTGTATTGAGACTGAGAGTAAAGAAAGTTAAGACTGGTATTCTTATTTTAAACCACCCAGCAAAGCACCATGCAGCTACTTGCTCACTTCCACCCTATTTCTGGGATGGAGAGGAGAAAGTACAGCAAAACATTTAATAAAAAGGACAGAGAGAGCTCACTCACCAGTTACAGTCTTTTGGCCAGAGACAGGATCACATATCACAGGATGTTAGGGGTTGGAAGGGACCCAAGGAGATTGTTGAGTCCAACTCTCCTGCCAGGGCAAGACCATTCAGTCTGGCACAGATCACAGAGGAACACATCCAGACAGGCCTTGAAAGTCTCCAGAAAAAGAGAATCCACAACCTCTCTGGGCAGCCTGTTCAAGTGTTCTGTGACCCTTACAGTCAAGAAATTCCCCCATGAGTTGAGGCGGAACCTCTTTTGCTGCAGCTTACACCCATTGCTCCTTGTCCTATCACAGGGAGCAAGTGAGAAGAGCCTGTCCCCCGGGTCCTGACAAGTCCTCAGATATTTATAGACATTTATTAAATCCCCTCTAAGTTTAATTTTTCCAGTCTTAAAAAGTTCCAGGTCCCTCAGCCTTTCCTTATAAGTCATGCCCTCAAGTCCCCTAATCATCCTCATAGCCCTCCGCTGGACACTCTCCAGCAGATCCCTGTCCCTCTTAAAATGGGGAGCCCAAAACTGAAGGCAGTATTCAAGGTGGGGTCTCACCAGGGCAGAGTAGATGGGGAGGAGAACCTCCCTTGATCTGCTGAATAGACTCTTCTTAATACACCCCAGGATCCCATTGGCCTTCTTGGCCACAAGGGCACACTGCTGTCCCATGGATGTTACCCACCGGCACTCCTAGGTCCCTCTCCACAGGGCTGCTCTCCAGCAGATCACCTCCCAACCTGTACTGCTGCAGTATTTTTATTCCTCCCCAGGTGCAGGACTCTGCACTTGTCCTTGACAGGTCCAACTTGGAGCCTTGGAACTTCTTGAAGTTTCTTACAGGAACCACACCAGTAGCCCCCTCCCTGGCTACCAAAACCCTGTCAGACACAAGCCTAAATAGTTGGGAAATGGCAAACTCTAAAGCAAGGCAATACACATTGCTAAAAGGTTCTTACAAAAAATCTTGTGGTAGAAGCTGCATTTCCAGGCTATTTTTACAGAGTAGTAATTTTACAGAGTAGTGTTACTGGACCTTGCATTCTCTAAGTCTGTCTGTCTACACAGGTTCTCTGTCATCAAGAACAAATTCCCTTGATGTTAGGATACTAAATCAAACACTGCTTTGGAGACAAGAATTCACTCTAATGTGGTGTTTACTGGTTGGCTGTATTTGAATATGGCTGGGACTGCAGTTCTACTCCAGGATTCTCATGTACTAGGTATGCTGTACAGATGCAGAATTAAAAGGTAGCCTCTGCTTCTGACAGCTCTATAAGTTACTATAGTTTCCTTCACAGGAATTTATTTCCCTCAGATTCTGGGGTGGTGTACCTCAACCCTTCCCACTCCCTTTACTACATATTCTGAGATAATTGTATTTTGTGTCTTTCCAGGTGCTGTTGAAAGCAGTACCATCTTTTCTGAACAGTTTCCATCGTCTGGTTGTTTCTGTCATGCATGAAGGACGTCAGAAAGGAGATAGAGGTATTGTGTCTTTTCCACTTTTGCATTATAATGTATTGTGGTGGTTCAGCAGTTCCCTGCCCCCCCCACACTTTGAAATAACCCAAGCTAGAACTCAGTGGGACAGAAGTTAAGGAAATGAAGCTTTATACTTACAGCTTTGCACAATATACAAGCAGATATTTACAGTATATAACAGATACTTACAGATATATGCAGTAAAAAGGTAATACAGAAACACCACACCCCTCTAAGAGATCAGGGGTTTCCAACCACCCTACCACCTTCCTCCACTTCCCAATCTTATCTCACCATCTGTCTTATGTGCCAGATAATTGAAGGGGGATTAGCAGCAGGAAAGAAGTTAGTGAAGTTGTTCAGATCTAGCTAAGAAGACAGGGAGAGAGATGCAGCAGCAGCCACTGTGCGAAGCAGTCTGTCTTATCTTTGTTTGGATTCTAACTTTATACCATTTCAGTAAACAAATAAGTGAAAGAGACATTGGAATGTTTTCCTTTCTCAGCCTATAGTCTAATTTCTTATTCAAATCCTCCAGTTAGTTCAAACCAGCACATGTATGCACTGTACTTTAGAAGGGGAGATGCAGAACACCAGAAGCAGAGTTGTCAAAACCCCAGCTGTGGCACTGAAACCATTAACTCTGTCTGTCTTTTATGTAAAATGACAATGAGCTTTCTAGTATTGTGGGCTTATGAAGATAAATGTGGCTTCTGTGAAGCTGTGTGCAGACAGGTGAATAGCGTATTCTTCACTGACTGGTTGCAAGTAGACAGGCTTGCTGTGCTAAATTTCTGCTCCTCCTGTCAACTCCTGTGCCTGAAACCACAGTGGCTGTAAACTCTTATGATATGTGCTAATACACTGGAGTTATGGTGCCAAATTGATCCTACTAAATGGAGCTTCTTGAGAGTGGAACTGTTACACACACCTGAAGCGTCAGCTGGGATTAGATGATATATCTGTATGGTCAAGGATTTGGAATTAGCATAGTTAAGCATCTCAAAAGGAACAAAGGAAAAACAAAAAAACGTCTTACTACTGGAGGTTATTGAAGAATTTGCATTGTAAAAGTAGCTATATAAAAAATGTTCACAGTGATTAAGATAATCATCTTGTGTTTATGCTGGTCACAAAACAAATACTGCATTGATAATGGTGACTTTTGGAGACAAGTTGACTTCATGGCCTGCAACTGACTGTATCCCAACTTTCCACTGATACCATACAGGTTCCTCCACGCTCAGATTTATCTCAGCTGATATGTTACCCACAGCTGCAGGCAAATCTAAGTGTGTGTATGGAGAAATATAATAACAAAGGCTCAGTGGTAAAGGAAAAGCTATGTTAAACTGCTGCCATACTTGGACAATCTACTTGCTTCTGCACTTTGCTTACATAAGTTAAGGGCCACAAGAAACTTAGGGATATGTGGTATCCTCAAGTTGAAAATTACCCTGTCTTTTCAGGGTTGTTCTATATTATTAACAGATAACATGAAAGCAATTTCTAGATTTCTCTTCTCTGTTTTTTATATTCTCTTCATTCACTGCCTACTGAGTAAATTTTCAAGTGATCTCCCCAGTGTGACTTTAAATATCTCAGTCATGTGGCTTTCATTGCTGTATTCCACATAATACAACTCATTAGAGGGCTTTCTTACTGTGCTGTCTCTGATTTCCTGTGGGTAGAGAATATGATTTCCCTGTATTCTTGTTCTCTCCTTCACAGTGCTATTTGGGATGAATTATGGAAGGAACCAGTCACAACTGCAGCCTTTAGCACTTCAGCATCTATACCAAGTGTTTTTACTTTGCAGTGCATATGGAGTTGGAATAAGTTCATGCTCTTCCAAAATAACCATTGTAATAGGTGCATATGGTGTGTAGTTGAGGTGTGGGGGGGCCTCTCAACTGTGGCTTGATAAATAAAGAAGATAAAATGGGAAAGCTGGCACTGGTGTCATGTAGTTCAAGAATCATGGAGGGCTATGTGATTTTTTTTTCCTGATGTTTTTAAGCCTCTAATAGTAGCTTGCAACTCACTTTCTGTTTTAGGCAATACAGATGAGTTTGAAGTTATACTGAAATGTGCACACTTGGTGGAACGGATGTATACTTATATTGCTGCAGAAATGGAGGGCTTCACTGTGTTTTCTGCTTTCATTGTGGCTCAGTATGTGACTGAATTGCAGAAGGTAAGATGTTCTTATCCATTTTGAAAGTGCCATGGTATTCTGTTGGCTTTGGAATGTTCCTGTTCCAAAGGTAACTGTGATAAAATTTTCTAAAATCTGTGAAATTATGGAAGTTGCTGCACTTGGATATAAAGGTGTGATCCAGACTGTTATTTTGAGTAAGAGTTCCTGAGAATGTTTCTTACTCAGCTCCTGAAAACTTCCTGAAGGTGTGGGCTGTGGGTTTTTTAAGGCAAAGCAATTCAATGCCTGTTTGCAGAACTGCTTTGCTTTTCTGTCATATTGGGTATTGTTTTTTCCTTATGTGGTAGTTAGATTCTTTTCCTATCGAGTCTGAGTTATGGCCCCATTTGGCAAAGAAGAAAAATTCTCCTGGAAAATATCTTTTAATCTGCTGTAACTAGTTATCACTGATGATGTCGCCCAGGGATCAGTGTTGGACCAAATCCTGTTTAATGTCTTTATTGATGATCTAGATGAAGGGATTGAGTTCACCATTGGTATACATGCAGATGACACCAAGATGGGAGCAAGTGTTGATCTGTTGGAGAGTAGGAGGGCTCTGCACAGTGACCTGGACAAGCTGGATAGATGGGCAGAGTCCAACAGCATAAGATTTAACAAGTCAAGTGCCAGGTTCTACACTTTAGCCACAACAACCCTATGCAATGCTACAGGCTGGGGACGGTGTGGCTGGAGAGCAGCCAGGCAGATGGACCTGGGGGTACTGGTCAACGGGCAACTGAACATGAGCCAGCAGTGTGCCCAGGTGGCCAACAAGGGCAATGGCATCCTGGCCTGCATCAGGAAGTGTGACCAGCAGGACTAGGGAGGTCATTCTGCCCCTGTACTCAGCACTGGTTAGGCCACATCTTGAGTACTATGTCCAGTTCAGGGCCCCTCAATTTAAGAAAGATGTTGAGGTGCTTGAAGATGTCCAGAGAAGGGCAATAAGGCTGGTGAGAGGGCTGGAGGACAAGCCCTGTGAGGAGCAGCTGAGGGAGCTGGGGTTGTTCAGCCTGGAGAAGGATCAGGGGAGACCTTACTGCTCTCTACAACTACCTGAAAGGAGGTTGTAGGCAAATGGGGGTTGGTCTCTTCTCCCAGGCACCCAGTGACAGAACGAGGGGACACAGTCTCAAGCTGCACCAGGGCAGGTTTAGGCTGCACGTTAGGAAAAAGTTCTTCACGGAAAGAGTGATTTGTCATTGGAGTGGGCTGCCCATGGAGATGGTGGAGTCACCATCTCTGGAGGTGTTTAAAAAAAGACTGGATGTGGCACTTAGTTGATGAGATGGTGTTAGGTAATAGTTTGGACTTGGTGATCTCAGAGGTCTTTTCCAACCTGGTTAATTCTGTGATTCTGTAACTAAGTTAGTTAAGTGGAAAAAATGTTACCAAGCCATAGAATTTTTAGCTTTTCAGTAGTTCTCTGTCTGTACCAAAGATATCATAGAATGGTTTAGGTTGAAAGAGACCTCAAAGATCATCCAGTTCCAACCTCCCTGCCATAGGCAGGGACACCTCCCACTAGATCAGGATGCTCAAGACCTCATCCAGCCCTCCAATACTGAAAACAACTTCTCCTATTTTTGATGCCAAAGTCAGGTCAGTAGCTTCTCACATTCAGACCTAAATTCAAATGATCCTTCTATTCAGCCTAGTGGATTTAGATTTCACTGAGGTTTAAATGCTGCATGTGTTGCAAATTGATTGTGTATGGCACTGGCCTGGATGTGCTCTAAAATACAGAAAGGAACTTTAGTGTTTGCTTTAAAGCTGTATTACTACAGAAGTATCCTAGATAGTACTATGTTTCTGAAGAATTATGGTATAACCAGTGTGCCTAGACATGAAGGTTGTTATGGAACTTAAACTCAGCTGCCCTCTCTGTTGTCCAGGTTTTTTCCAAGGTTTGGGAGCAAAACAATAGCATTATTTTTTATCCATGTTACTTAGTGCTTCCTGGAAGTTGGCTATTGGTTACATAGTAAACAGTAGTTCAGCAGCTAAGGAAAAATTACTGTTAAGACTACTTCTTCTCTAACTATCTCTGAATTCTTTAGTTTGTTCATCACTGAAGGTAAGTAACAAAACATGACCTGAATTATCAAATGACCTTTTCAAGTTGAAAGTACACTTACCTTAGTATTAGCAAAAGTAGAAAATCTCATGAGTCTTGTAGGAAAGTTTTGTGCAATACTTTCACTGGGAAATTAAAAATGATGGATGGTGGCTGAAACCACAGATCAGTAATGGAACCTTTGGGCATAAAACAGAATTGGTGTAGTGAGCCACCAGACAAAGCTGTGACAAAGGGGTGTTTTCTGCTTGCCAGAACAGATTGATGACAAGTAGGTGGTGATTTATTTGCTCATTAGACTGGTGAGAATTGATGAATGTTGAAGGAAGGGGAGGCCTCAGTATGCCTGTCTTAAGGGGCATATGTATGTATCTTCCATGTTGCTCTGTGGAAGGAGAGAAAAACTCCTTTAACCATTAATGTTCTCTGAGCCCAGATCAATGGCTTTCAGCCTGTGATCTGAAAACCCTGGGGGTCCATCAAAGGTAACTGGTAGATTTAGGTCTTTATATGGGCATCTGCATACTTGTTGGACCTCACTTAAATATGAAAGCTACTGGCCTCAACAGTTACTCCTATAGTAGTTGTGTAACAGTTCCCTCAGTGCTTCGTTTTTATACTAGAAAATAAAATATCCTTGTGAATTCTTTTGTGTTGATCCGGAATGATCCCATGCTGACGTGGGTGGCATCTATAGCCTGTTTCAAACTGTTGACAATACTTTTTTCTTCATTGTCTATGAGCTGTTGCTTAATTCAGCAGTAGTGAAATACCTCTTCACACATTTAATGTCTCACATAAAGAGCTCTGTAATGCTTGACAAATTGGTTGTACTAACTATATAGACCATAAAACACTTATAAGCATAATTAACTGCCAGCCAGCAGTGGCAGCTGTTTAAATCTTTCATTCTGTTTCCCATAGTGTTGTTGGATTTATAGGAGACCGCGCTGCAAAGCAGGAATGGCCTAAATAAGACATTGTGGTCCAGATTGTGATGTGAGAGATGCAGTTCCATTCACTGCAGCTCTGAGGTATCATAGAATCATAAAATGGTTTAGATGGGAAGGGACCTCAAAGATCATCCAGTTCCAACCCCCTGCCATAGGCAGGGACACCTCCCACTAGAACAGGTGGCTCAAGGCCTCATCCAACCTGCCCTTGAACACCTCCAGGGAGGGAGCAGCCACAACATCCCTGGGCAACCCATTCCAGTGTCTCACCACCCTTGCTGTAAAGAACTTCCTCCTAACATCCCATTTAAATCTCCCCTTTGCCAGTTTAAACCCATTCCCTGTCATCCTGTCATTATAAGACCTTGTGACTAGTCCCTCCCCAGCCCTGCTGTAGGCCCCCTTCAGATACTACCTATCCCAAGTAGGACATCTGATCCATTTTGTCAGTAGCTGTGGGTTTTCCTGTCTTTGTTCTCTGCAGTAATTTCTCTGTTCTAGGAAGAGATTGCCCAGCCCTGTGCATTCACTGCAAACTGGGATGCTCAACTACTCTGTTACTGTAGTGCAAGGTCTAGGGAGAAGTAACATCTTATAAACCAGATCAGCTGATAGAGAGGGGGAAAGATGTCAACCTTTTGGACAGGCAAACTCTTCATTGTCACAAATCCAAAGAAAGGCTTATGTACCTTAATGCCTACTGTGTGCTTTCCCCAATTATGTTAGCAGGTCTAATAAAATATATTAGCTGTTTTACATTTAGGGTAGAAAGAGAATGAGAGCTTGTCACATTGATTAGGAGTACACTTCATTAGAGGAAAGTTTATTAGTTGCCTCAGGAAGAAGTCTGAATTTTAATGACAGCTTTTTATGTAATTTTCATTAGGCATTTTCATAAGTGCAGAGCTTAGGTCTGGAGGCATAAAGCTCATTTGGGGATTCAGCAAAGATAAGACATGGTTCTGCAGCAAAAATAATGTGATTATGCCAGGGGGGCCAGCAGTGCTTCCAGCAGTGAGGTAGTTAGCAAGTGATTTGTGAGCACAGGACAAATGTCAGTTATCCTGGGGCACCAGAGGACTCCAAAGTCAGCACTGATGTTCTTGGTTGTAGTGCCAGTTCTGCTGGTTGTGGGGATGAGCAGGGGTAATGGCAGGAGCAGGGCACAGGATCCCAAATAATAGGTTGTATTCCTTCATCTTTCTGAATGATTTCAGGCAAGCCATCTGATTCCTCATAGTAAAACATGTCAAGAAACTGCTTATCTCCTGAGCTTCTTGAAGGCTTCTTTTGTGAAGGTTTATATGTTGAAGTCCTCAGATAACAATTTGGTGTTTATCTAATAATTTCTAAGTGATAGGTTAAAATCAATTGACTGCCCAGTGTAAATTGTAGAGCAGCCTAAAGTAAGTGCTCATTTGAAACTGAGGCAGTACAGCTAGCATGAGACGTGC
This sequence comes from Psilopogon haemacephalus, assembly GCA_013396835.1. Taxonomy (NCBI): domain Eukaryota; kingdom Metazoa; phylum Chordata; class Aves; order Piciformes; family Megalaimidae; genus Psilopogon; species Psilopogon haemacephalus. The sequence continues at coordinate 82,714 of VWZI01014544.1, forward strand.
AGAATCTACTGAAATGTGTAATATAGGGCAAGCATTTTGTGCTTTTTTTTTTTTTTTTTAATTGCCATTTTTCTGCTGAGGAGTTTTCATGTGATTCTAAGATGATCCATATCTTTGCCTCTGCAGCAGTGTTTATAGTGGCATTCTTGTGGATTTTGTTGCAAAAGCTGTGCTTCTTCTGCAAAATGTATTTGGAGAAAACAGGGAAACATTGGGTTTTATCTAATGGGCTGTTCCAGGTGGTCTGATGTTCTGAATAACATGATTAGCATTTCATGTATACTGACTGTGGAAAAAGTGTTGTCTTGTCTTTTTGTCTTTAAGTTTTAATTTACTTTTGTTCTCCTTGTAGGTGACTTTGCACCCTGCTGTAAAGAAGCATCTCACAGAAGGGATATATCACATCCTTGACCTTTGCATTGAGCGGGACATCAAGTTTTTAAATGCATCACTACCACCAGGTGTAAGGGAGGTCTTTAAGGACCTATTTAATGAGTACAACCATTACCACAAAGCAAAAAAACATGGGGAGGAAAAGTATACTGCATGATGAATCTTGCCTGGTGGTGCAAATTGCTCTTGCAGAGCTCAGAAAATTCTCAGTTGCTGTTTGGTTTGGGATGATTAGTAAGGTTAAATCTGAAGAGGGTCTTCTAAACATGGATTGCATCCATCTCTGTACAGACCGCAGGGAACAGGGAAGGAGGCTGTGCTGTTAGGTCTGATCCTTCTGTGTGCATAAATGACAGAACTGCTGCACCTGAGCTGGCCCCTGTGGGTCTTGGGAGGTCACTCTGGCAGCAGATGCCAGGCTTCAGGCTTTGGCACATCATAGTGCTTTTCTGTGAAAGCAGTAGTGTGGTGTTTAACCTCAGCTCTTACTTACATGGTAAGCAGAATTAAAGCTTTTAAAGTGCTTATTTTTGTACTCCATTCTACATTTTGTTACTGAGAAGATTTATGAATGCTACACAGCTGCACTGTAGGTTACTGTGCAAAACTGGAATTACAGTGAAAATCTTGAAAGTTTGTATCTCTTTGCTTGATTGGTTTCACTCTTGAGTCCAGCCCTGGGCAATCCATTCTGACCTATTGAATTTCTTTCCCAAATGTATTATCCTGTGATCTCCAGATAATGAAGAAGACTGACTACTTAGAGCTCTGGTCAATTTACTGTTACTAAGAAATTACACTTAGTCGTCTGAGCTATGGTTGCTCTCAATGTACATTTGTAGGTTGTGACAAATGCTAAGGACCAAGACCTTTTTTGAGACCTTTTTGGTTTAAGCTAAGCCTCGTTGTTTTGCATTGGCTCTAGGTTAAGAGGAAGCCCTGGACTTACAGTAGCTCAGCTGACAGTAATTTAATAAGCTGTGGTGAATTAATCACTTCTGAACATGTAAGAAGCTTTATCAAATAGCTCCCTTTCATTAGCTAAACTACAGAACTTTATTTTCTTGAAAATAGAGGCTAAAGATGTAAACTTTGATCTAAATGGTAAATCAGTTTTCACACATGTCTGCAGTTAGTCACAAGAACTCAATACGCTCAGGTGGGGAGGAGTGAAATGTGGTTTACACCTTCCAGTGGGTCCATCTGTCCACTCAGACTGCAAGAGTGAAAGCCAATAGATTAACTCCCTCCCTGAAATGCTTATATACTGAGCCAGGGAGCATGGGGAATAAGCAGGAGGAGCTGGAGATCTGCGTTAGTCTGAATAACTGTGATATTGTTGCCATCACTGAAACATGGTGGGACAGCTCCCACGACTGGAATGTTGTCATAGATGGCTCTGTACTGTTCAGGAAGGACAGACAGCAAGATGAGGGGCGGGGGGTGACAGCAACTGAAATGTGCTGAGTTCTATCCAAGTGGGAAGGCAGAACAGGTTGGAAGCTTGTGGGTAAAAATTAAGGGAAGTAGGAAAGGAGGTGAAGTTGTTGTAGGCATCTGCTATAGACCACCAAAGCAAGAGGAAGATGTTGATGAGGCCTTCTACAGACAACTGGAGGTAAGTCTCTACACCTAACTCCTTGGTACTCATGGGTGACTTCAGTCACCCTGATACTTGCTGGGAAGCTCACACAGCAGTCCAAAAGGCTTTTGCAGTGTATCAATGATAACTTCTTGATGCAGGTAGTGGAGGAACCAACAAGGAGATGTGCACTGCTGGACCTTGTAATAACTAACAAAGAGGGACTGGTTGAGGACATTAAGGTCAGGAACAGCCTTGAGGACAGTAATCATGACATAATGGAGTTTAGTATTCTACAGGGTAGAATCAGACCAACAAGTAGAATGACAGCCCTGGACTTCTGCAGAACTAACTTTGTGCTCTTCAGAGACATGCTTGCAGAAATCCCATGGGCAAAGGCTCTAGAGGGTAAAGGAGCCCAAGAAAGTTGGTTAATTTTTAAAGACCACTTCCTCCAAACCCAAACTAGATGTGTTCCCCTGAGTCAAAAATTGGGTAGATTTGCTAGGAGACCTGCATGGCTGAGCAGGGAGCTCCTGAAGGAAATCTCAGGGAAGAAAGAAACTTGCAATACGTGGAAGAAGGGATTTGTCAAGTGGGAGAACTATAGGGAAGTAGTCAGGTCATATAGGAAAGCAACAAGGAAGGCCAAAGCCCTCTTGGAACTGAAGCTGACAAGAGAAAGAATAGGGAAGGTGTGATGCCACTGCTGAACAAGGAGGCAACTTTGATAACTGAGGATGCAGAGAAGGCAGAGTTGCTGAATGCCTTCTTTGCTTCAGTCCTTACACCTGAGGCTGAATCTCCCCTATGTACTCCAGTCCCTGGGTGAAGGAGAGGAAGCCTGGAGGAGGGAATGCTCCCCACTGGTCAGTGCAGACTCGGTTAGGGATCAGTTACACAAATTAAACACTCGCAAGTCCATGGTCCCTGATGAGATGCACCCAAGGGTGCTGAGAGAACTACCTGATGTTACTGCTCTGCCACTTTTCATCATATTTGCCATATCGTGGCAGACAGGAGAGGTACCTGAGGACTGGAGGAGAGCCAGTGTCACTCCAGTCTTCAAAAAGGACAAGAAAGAGGTTCCAGGGAACTATTGACCAGTCAGTCTCATCTCCATCCCTGGAAAAACCATGGAGAAGCTCATTCTGGAGGGCATCTTAAGGCACTTGGAAGAGAAGAAGGTTATCAGGAGTAGTCAGCATGGATTTACCAAGGGGAAATCATGCTTGACAAACCTGATAGCATTCTGTGTGGACATAACGGAATGGGTAGATTCAGGGCGACCAGTGGATGTAGTCTACCTTTACCTTAGCAAGGCCTTTGACACTGTCTCCCATGACATCCTAGTGAGCAAGCTCAGGAAGTGTGGGATGGAAGAGCAGACAGTGAAGTGAATTAGGAACTGGTTACAAGATAGAGTTCAGAGAGTGGTGATCAATGGTACCAGGTCCAGCTGGAGAGCTGTAATCAGTGGAAACCCCCAGGGACCAGTGCTGGGTCTGGTGCTGTTCAACATCTTCATCAATGACACTGATGACACCAAACTGGGAGGTTTGTCTGATACAGCTGAAGGCTGTGTGGCCATCTTGCAAGACCTGGACAGACTGGAGAGCTGGGCACAGAGGAACCAAATGAGGTTCAACAAGGACAAGTGCAGAGTCCTGCATCTGGGGAGGGATAATAAGCTGCAGCAGTACAGGTTAGGAGGTGATCTGCTGGAGAGCAGCCCTGTAGAAAGGGACCTGGGAGTGCTGGTGGATAACATTCATGGGACAGCAGTGTGCCCTTGTGGCCAAGAGGGCCAATGGGATCCTGGGATGTATTAGGAAGAGTCTATCCAGCAGATCAAGGGAGGTTCTCCTCCCCATCTACTCTGCCCTGGTGAGACCCCACCTTGAATACTGCCTTCAGTTTTGGGCTCCCCAGTTTAAGAGGAACATGGATCTGCTGGAAAGCATCCAGCAGAGGACTATAAGGATGGTTAGGGGACTGAAGCACTGTGTTAGAAGGAGAGGCTGAGGGACCTGGAGAAGAGAAGACTGAGAGGAGATCTAATAAATGTTTATAAATACCTGAGGGCTGGGCGTCAGGAGAGGGGGTACAGGCTCTTCTCACTTGCTCCCTGTGATAGGACAAGAAGCAATGGATGTAAGCTGCAGCACAGGAGGTTCCAGCTCAACACAAGGGGGAACTTCTTTACTGTAAGGGTCACAGAGCACTTGAACAGGCTGCCCAGAGAGGTTGTGGAGTCTCCTCTCTGGAGAATTTCAAGGCCCATCTGGATGCATTCCTCTGTGACCTGAGCTAGATTGTATGGTCCTGCTCTGGCAGGGGGGTTGGACTGTGATTCCTGTGATCTGTTATATAGCAAGGTCATAGACTCATAGAATGGTAGGGGTTGGAAGGGACCTCTGAAGATTGGTGAGTCCAACCCCCCTTGCCAAGGCAAGATCACCTAGGGCAAGTCACATAGGAATGCATTCAGACAGATCTTGAAAGTCTCCAGAGAAGTGGACTCCACAAACTCTGGGCCTATTCCACTGTTCTGTCACCTTTACAGTAAAGAAGCTTTTCACATGTTGAGGTGGAACTTCCTGTGCTCTAGTTTGTATCTATTGCCCCTTGTCCTATCACAGGACACCACTGAAAAGTGACTAAGATCCAAATCATGAAGTTTGTCTGGGGCATGAGACTCCATTCCACATGGCACAGACAAGGAAGTTGAGCAGGGCTTTGAGGGAAGCTGAGGAAGATAGGGCTGGCCCCTGGGGCAAGCAGGACAGGAGCGTGACATGGCATGGCAACTGCTGTGTGAGTGTGTGCCTCCTGCACTGTCCTGCTGGCTGTGGACCTGACAGGTCACTTGGGGCATGTCATAGACCTCCACTAGGACTTTGATTAGGCTGTGGTATCAGATCCCTGGCAGGTGTGCCTGCTCCCCTCCTCCATCTTTGCCATGTGGAGCCTCCTCTGCTGGCTGGACTTCAGCCGTTGGACTGGAGATGGTCCTCCTCATGTCCTGAACAAGAATTTTGGAGAGTAAGTGCTGGTACTGTGCAAGTGCTCTTCAGGAGTAGCTGCAGCAGCAATATTACACTGCTCCAGCCACAAAAGCACAGCATGGCACCACATGGAATGCTACAAAGCAAGTTTGACTCCATCCAACCTGGATCTTGTACCCCACTGTTCCTCATTTGTATTTTATTTCAGGCTGGAAAGCTGATGTGAGCCAGTACTGGGAAAGGCAATTAGTAACTGCTGTGCTAACAGGCAGTGGGACTGTGACGTAGGTCTCAAGGAAATGTTTTTGAACTGGCTGCAGCCAAATGGGCACCAAAGGGAGGAGGTGTCCAGTTTGAAGACAGTTAATATAATAGTAAAAAGAAGGAAGGTTATGAGTGCTGTGAGAGCATCTGGAAAGAACAGAAAAAAGGAAAGCTAGATTTGGAGTGGGGGAGAGGAAGGAAGTGAGGTAGCATCTCTGGCATGTGAGTGTCAAGGCTCCCCTATGATGTAGCCATATGGTTGCAAGTACAAGCCACACACATAGCTCAAAAGGCTCTGTGTGTAGACCACAGAGTAAATAACATCTTACTCGTTGCTTTTAAGGAGATAAACCAATTGTGCTGATACCAGTTTTATTTCATTAACACTCAAAAAATGTTAGCAGTTTTAACTTGGCGGCTTGGAAATGAAAACATGAGTTACACGGGCAGGGGTGCTGCAAATAACAAACTCCTACTGTAAAAAAGACACAGTGCTTGACTGAATGAAAACTTGAAACCCTACCACAATTAAACCTCTATTTAAAATACACTGTGCAACTGCCACTTACCCCACAGCCCTCCACCTCCAGGCCAAGCAGCAGAGGTCTGAAACACAGCATTTCTGTGTAGACGTTTAAAAGGGGTTAAAAAGCACTCTGCATTTTACTTGCTAACCCTAGGTCTTTGTTCAAGAACTGCTGTGGGGTTTTTTTTTTTTAGCTAGAATAAATTAATTCTCTGGCAGAGGACCACCTGCTGAGAAAGCAGGCTTTGTTTCGTTGAGTCCCATGTGGGTGTAGTGTTCCTCCTTTGCCACACGATGGCGCCAGCCTGCAAGCGTACGGAAGCACCATCTGAAATCACAGTCCGCGAGTCCTTTCTCCTCTGCCGGGTTAGTTTACGAGCTCCGAGCACCAGCAAGATAATGGGCTTGGAAGAAGCACTGTCTCAGGGTTAAAAGATGGGATTGTTACTTTTTATTCACCTAGGCGCTAGCAATATGCAAGTGCACCTAAAAGCACATTCCTTACAGGGTTCTGTAGCATTTTATCTTGGCCAGATTTCCAACTGTTGATGTGACTGTTAGCTTCTCTCACTACTGCCTCACAAACAAGAGATACCTCCCGCAGGCAGAGCTTGCAGGCTGGGCATCAGGATCCTCCTGCTGACTGTGCCACAGGTCCAGCCTATGGCTCAGTGCGGTGTTTGTTATTCATGCCTTGGCAGTGCCCAAATCTGCTGTGCCACAACTAGCTCAAGTATAAAAAGACCCAATGGGCAAGAAGAACAGTCATGACCAGCAAAGATCACACTTTTTTTATTTATCCTTTTTTGTGTGTGTGTTTAGGTGCTGTAAAAATCAGCTGATTTTTCTGCTTATCTGAGGTTGGAGTTTGATGCTTGATTTATCCTGCAACTCTGGATAGAAATGCCAAAAAAAAAGATGATAGTGTAACATGGTAGAAATTATTCTACCATAAGATGGTAAAAAATAGTTTTCCTGTTCTTACCTGCTGAGAGGAAACAGCATAGAGAGTACTTTCATTTGAGTTTCAAATTGATCAGAAACTTCCTGCTTATTTACTTTTTAATGTGAGTTTGTGGCTGTTGAGCAACAAAAGTCTCCTTCCAAAATTTCCTTTATGGGTTAAAACACAACAGCATGAATAACGGAATACTTCGAGAGATACCCATATCATTGTTACTCAGTCATTAAGTGTCTGCAGTAATAACAGCTGTACTGGGATTCTGTAATCTTTGTGTGTTACAAACTTGTAAGGACATTTGCCTTGAGGTGAAAAATTGATTTTCTGCTTGAAGCATATTCTAGCCATTCAGGTGGAAAACTGCATTTGGGTCCTAAACATTGTTTACAAGCATTGGAGGATTTTATTTGTTTGTTGGTTTGGTTTTTTGTTTATTCATTCCCCAGAAAACTGATGGCTTGGGTTTTTTTTTGCAATAAGAAACACGCAAAAGTGACACTGTATCATTGCTGGCAGTGCTGACATCTTCTGTATGATCAGTGAAGTATTCTGCTAATGGTTAAAGTTTCCAAAAAAGGAAGATGCTCCTGTTACTGATTCTACATTGTAAGATTTATGTCATAGGCAAGTGGGAATGAAACCTGACTTGCCAAGGAGTAGTACTGCTTCTTAGCCACATAATTATTTTTTTCTTTTTTTAAGTATAGAAGATTTTGGGGCTGTGGGTATTATCTGGTTTTGTTTTGGTGTGGTTGGTTTTTTTGTGTGGTTTTTTTTTGGGGGGGGTGGTGGTGTTTTGTTTTTATTTTTAAAACCTAGAAACTTCATGAGAGAAAGTTTGTCCTTATGACCTTCTCAGAATTTTCAGTATAGGAGAGCCCTCTAGCAATACCTCTTGATGTCTCTTCAAGAGAATTTGGAAAGAATAAAGGCACTCCAAGTGTCTAAGCAGTGTTGCCATCCCTTTCCTCCTGAAAGAGACACTGACGTTTTTGTACCTATTTCTAAAGATGGTAACAGAACAAAAATGGCAAAACCCATTTAGTCTTTTTTTTTTAAAGACATAATGCAAGCACGGAGTGGCAGAAAGTACAGGCCTACAGCATCTTTACAGTAGTGGTTGCTCAGACCTTTCTAGGTGTAGAGTGTTTTGTGCCAGAAGAGCCTTATTCTGACATTCAGTTCTAGGGCTTCTCATTTAAAATTGGTGGAGACCAGCTTCTGCCTCAAAGAAATTGCCATTGCCTTGATTACTTTTTGTAGAAGATGGATTCAGGGCTGCTTCTTGAAGGGAAAAGTTTCACAGATTATCTACTCTGGACTACTCATCTTCTCATGGAAGTTGCTGCAGAGACTGGCCCCTCTTTATTTCCATCAGAGAAGTCACTGTAATGCTTTTCAGCTTTTCCCCACAACCATGGAACATGATCTTTCTGCTGATAGCTGATGAATAGCTGCTTGGGAAAGCAAACAAATAATAAGAGCAGAGGGAAACTGGGGGCATGTGCCCTGTTTATTTATTCAGCAATTGAGCTGTCTGTTAGGTGCAGGTACCCTTGCTTTTATTTCTTCAGCCTCCACTTGAGGAATTGGTTTTGCAGGCCTTCACAGAGCTGTGCTGGGGTTTCTTGGAAATATGCACAAAACTGTGGTAAGAATCAGGACTATGGGCTGCTTCCTCTGTAGGAAAGAAGAACAGGAATGGCGATCTGTGGTGACTGTTACCAAGGTTCTTGGGTGATAACTGTTAATTATCTGATTTTGGGTAGGAATCAAGAGCTTACATGAAAAAAAAAGAAGCTCCTGGTAGCTGAAAGCAGAGCAGCTTTGAAAACTAGGCTGATCCTGGCTTTTGGTGTATCTTAAACATGTACTACAAGCACCTAGAAACCTCTTTCGGTGGTGGGCCTCCACTTGTGCAGCAGTGTGAACTGTTGTCCTGGTAGGGCATAAATCCTGCCAAATTAGTTCAAACTCCTGCTCTTCCCCTCCTGTAGCAAGGTCCCAGGGTCGCAGGATGTGAGCAGGCAAGGAGGGTTTGAATGAAGAAAGCCCCAAAGGCACATGGCCAAGTCAGGTAGGTGTCTTGTGCTGTCCCTCAAGTGTTAGGGTGGACACCTAGGCGCAGAACTTTGAACTCGTTGACCAAAACAATGGAGGCTGATGCCTGTTGGCCAGTTTCACCCTTCAAAATAGTGTATTTAAGGGAGGATGATTTGGAACTGTTGCTTGTTTTCCTGCTCCGTTCAACCGGGACCAGACGTCTGTTCGCACCTCTTTCACAGCAGCCACCTGTTTGCAGCCTGCATTGCAGCCTACAGCAGCGGCGAGGCAAACCTTTCCTCCTCTCCTCGGGACACTCTATACCTATCATGTCTGTGACTATAGGTGGGATTAGGATTTCCCTTGTTACCAGGTTCCCTGTTTACCAAGTTCTGACTGTTTAAGCTGTTGAAGCTCTTTGATTCTGTGTTTATTAATGACCTTTGTGTAATTGCCTCTTATCGACCGAACACCCAAAGAACCCCAGGGAATTTTACAGAAATTTTGAGTATTATTAATAATTTAAAATTAATATTAATAAAATATTATTAATATTTCACAACCGATTATTAAAAATTGCAACAACTGT
>VWZI01014546.1:0-19320 GCA_013396835.1 Psilopogon haemacephalus
CTGCTATCTCATAGGTCTGCAGCATTATAATATACTTCATTAGTGTACTTTTTTTACAGTGTATTGTCTTATTTTAAATATTCTGAACTTAGTACTCTGTGAGAAGGTGAACTGTTTTGGATAAGTATTTTTAAAATGGAATTGAACAACACTGATTTGAAAGTAAAACTTCACCAATATTTTCCAACTACTTATTTCCGTTTTAAAATGAATACACTCATAAATTGAGGTCCTACTTATAAATTAGTGTATCTTTTTGTTATGTCATCTTACTCTTAGCAAGAAGGCTATAATTAGAAACTATTTATTGTTGGTGACATGTATGGATTTGATTTGTGACATTCTATAATATAACATAGTGTAACTAAGTAAGAATGGCTTTAATGTAAGCTGTGTGCATCAAAAATCAGGGAAGGAAAAAAGGGGTATAATAAATTCTACTGCAGTTCTCAAAGTGATGGGAGCATAATAACTAGACCTCAAATTTCAGTTAGGATGGTTGCAGTTTAATTATCTGTCAGAAAAAAAATTAAAAGCCATTAGCATTATTTCAATAATAACCCTAAGAACCCCCGTGCTTTATGCTCATTGCAGTGAGCATCACTGTGTCGATTGTTATATCTAAAGCATCTTTATTTCATAGCAAGCTGAGTAGCCAACTCCTGGTGGTACAGGCTCCTTGAGCACTATGTGGAGGAAGTGTTCCCACAAGCTACCATTCTTACATGCTGTGTCTTGATCAAAGCTGCAAGAGGTTGCTAGTTAGTTACAAGGTATCTGGACTACCTCCTTGTCATGGAACAAGAAGCAAATTTTTTTTTTTATTTTAATGACCATTTTTTGTCTGCTTTTTAACTAAATATTTTTTTTTTCTTTTTAGTAAGTATTGATCATTTTGGTACATACCAATCAGTTGTGAAAGTTGCGAAAGATTCAAGTGAAAGCTGTAATAAAAAGTATTACTGTAGTGGAGTTTTAAGCTGTTCTTTCCAACTTTCATCACTAATGAGGTAGAGAGAGTGAAGAAGCACCCATGTAACCTTGTGAACTACTGTGAAAACTGGGGTAATTGTTTTTGATGGAATAGGATGAAAAAAATAGTAATCAACTATATAATCCCCTTTTCCAAGTGCTTTTCAAAATGTTCAGGCACGATGTTTTTCTCCTTGGACAACACTTTCTTTAAGATCTGACTTTCTTTCTACATCTTTATAAAGAACCTTTTGATCTAAACATCACTACATGAAGAGGAAGTGAAAGAATAATGATCTGTTTCTGTACTTAAACACAGTCTTTATGAAAGTAAAAATCTGCTGCAACATTTATAGCAATGTGAATTTGACATGTGCTTCTAGTATCCAGCTGCTTGAGTTCCCCACATCTTGCTGTTTAGAAAGTCAATTTATTTTTTGCAGAACTTATGTTCCTATATAGATAAATTTGAGACTATTGCAAAATGAGACACAGTAATCAATTTAAACTCAGCAGTTGCCTGCTATTAATTGCCATTTATACACATTTAAATGCAAAGCTCATTATAGCTCTGATTCATAAAACGTTAAAGATATTTTCAATTGGGGAAAAAGTCTTGAACTCTGTATGTGGCAGTAAGAATTTTTATTCCTTCTCGATTAGGTGTCTTCCAAGTCTGTAAAGATTTCCCTTCAACACAGGATCATCATGGTGTCTTTAAAAGCAAACTGGGAAGATATTCCTGGATTTGCAGGTAGTGTATATGTATTTAATGCAGACTATTGAGCAATGAGTGGTAAGAAAAATCATGTAATTTGACTAAAACTTGGTCTTTAATGGGGTTTTAGTTTATATTTATCCTTTGATAGGATAAGCAGATAATAATGATAGATTCTATGGGTTTCAAAGTTCTTGCCTTGATGCTAACATTATACACAGAAAATCTATGTGAATCCTACCTCTGCATAATTTCCTGTTTGGAGATGTCACTGAGTCATACTCATCTACTTCCAGAGAAGTGTTGATTTCAGAATTAGTTTATGGATAATTTGTGCATTTTGTTAGCGTAAAGAAAGAATTTCCTGAAATTGAAAGTAACGTGCCCCAATTCTCTATTTTTTTTAATAGAGATAAAAAGTTACATATATATACATACATACACATATATTGACATGTATATATATATATATATATATATATAATGACTATTATTAAACTTAAATATCAAATTTGTATGGTGTGTTCAGATCCTAAAGTCTGGCTTTCCCTAATTCATCCAGAACTACACCATGAATGGGGCCAGTAAAATTTACTTAAGATTTCAAAATGCATCAAGAACCCTATATGAACTGCAGTTAATAATTTCTTCTTGATTTTAGATTTTAAATGGTTGGTATGCTGCTATTTTATAAGAAAACAGGAGTTGGAAACACAAATGATTGTGTTTTAAATTCAAACAGCGATGAGTTTTAGCATTCAGTAAAGCAGTGATTTATTTCAAAGACTTCTTGTTGAAGCTTGTGGCAGTGTCTGGAGAGATTTCAGTGATCCCCTACAGGTAGTTATCAAATGGTAATGAGATGTTGCCCATGTAAAATCACTGTAGTGTAAGCATGAGGTCTTTGCAGAGAAGACAGCCTGAGAGAAGTTGTTTCCTTGTCCTTTGACGAATTATATAAAAAAGTGCAATTTCAGGTCAACTCAATAAGATTAATCATAGAATCATAGAATGGTTTAGGTTGGAAGAGACCTCAAAGATCATCCAGTTCCAACCCCCCGTCATAGGTAGGGACACCTCCGACTAGATCAGGTCACTCAAGACCTCATCCAGCCTGGCCTTGATCAAAGGAGTAAAATTCTAGCACCAGGAGTCTGTAATCAGGCTGGCATTTATTTATTGACATTTATTCCAACTTGACAGCAGGTAAGTGCAGAGCTAGAATGTAGAGCAAATTCATGCTATCAACACCCATTATACTATTGTTACATCATTTAAAGTAAGTGGAATTTTTCAGTTGATTTTTCTTGTGAGGTAACGAGACATTTACTTCAAGAAATTATTTTGTCTCTTGACTGTTGTTGGTGGGGTTTTTTTTGTTTGGTTGGTTTTTTAAATTTTGATGTGTGTGGGTGTTGTTTTTTTGTTTTTTTTTTTTCTGTTGTATCAGGTGGTTTAGAATACTGCTTCAGGTAGTTAGAATACTACCTCATTCTGAAAATCTTGGATCATATCCTTCAACCACAGCAACAGCCACAGATTGCTTTATAATGTTTGAACAGATTTAAAAGGAGGGAAAACCTTTAAAAGCAAAACCTTAGCAAAACATTCATGAATGTAAAATCCATGCAGTATGCTTTCTGTCAACATTATTTAAAAGCCTAATGCCTTTGTCCTCAGCCTATGTGTGAACATGTGAGGACTTTGGCCAGTCTGTTTAGTTCAGTGTCATGCTGAAGTGTGAGAAGTGGGCCATTGTGAGTGTCATGAGGTTCAACAAGGCCAAGTGCAAGGTCCTGCACCTGGATTAGGACAATCCCTGGTATTAGTACAAGCTGGGAGATGTAGAGATTGAGAGTGGCCCTGTCAAAAAGGGCTGGAGGTACTGGTGGATGAAAAGCTGGACGTGAACAGATAAGGTACACTCAGCCCAGAAAGCAAATTGCATCTTGGGCTGCATGAAAAGAAGCATGGACAACAGTTTGAGGGAGGTGATTGTCCCCTTTCACCCCACTCTGGTGAGACCCCCACTGGAGTACTGCATCCAGCTGTGGAGCTCTCAGCAAAAAGACAGACATGGACCTACTGGAGCAAGTCCATAGAAGGACTACAGAAATAATCAAAGGGCTGAACCATCTCTCTTATGAAGAAAGGCTGGGAGAGTTGAGACTGTTCAGTCTGGAGAAGAGAAGGCTATGGTGGTACTTTATTGCAGCCTTTCAGTACTTTAAGGGGGCTTAAAAGAAGGAAGGGGACATTTTTTTAGTAGGGCCTGTTCTGGTAGGACATAATTACAGCTTTAAATAAAAGAGGGTAGATTTAGGTTAGATATAAGGAAGACATTCTATAAACTGAGGGTGGTGAAATACTGAAACAGTTTGCTCAGGGAAGTGAAGGATCCCTCATCCTTGGAAACATTCAAGGTCAGGTTGGATGGGGCTGTAAGTATCCTGCTCTAGTTGAAAATGTCTCTGCTTACTACATGGTAGTTTGACCAGATACAGTTTAAAGGTCCTTTCCAACCTAAACTATAGTTCTGTGCTTCTATCAGCAGTCATAGATATTTGGTTGGCATATGCAAAAAGAGAGGTGGAAAAACCACAAAGCAAAAAAAGAATGAAAACTCTTTTGATGTAATACTTCATTACTTTGACATATCTACATATACGCACACACAGAGTACAAGAGGATTAATATGTTATTTGTTGTCAAAACTAATTTAATAAGTTACGGTTTCAATTTTATGTTGATTATAATTTTGTGGGCTGAATATGAAATAATTTTTATATATAAGAAAGTAACAATCATACATTAAAATATAGTGGCAGAAAAATCTCTGAGCAAATAAATGGGCATTCCTTTAGGAATAGACAAGCAAACAATAAGAAAACCCCTGGATGCCAGCTTGTTCTTGGGTATTGTGCTCTGATAGTTCAAAAGACTGTAACCAAGAACTCAGTTATTGTAGATGTTCCAAAAGGTTCAATAATTCATCCAATTTAATCAATTTATTCTCATTTATTTATGTATTTAGCATTAGATGAACTGGATCTCATCTGCCGAGGCGCTACACTGATGTATTCCCATTATCTTCTGTAGATGCAAACTGTCGTGAGATATCAATTTAATTAGTATTGATACTCGCAGAGGGGATCCTGGAGGAGTCCCTGGGTTCTCTGGATGTGCGGTTGGCAAGAATAATGCACGAGTTGCTTAAAACACCGAATAAACAGTTTAAACAGTCAGAACTTAGGGAACAGAGAGCCTACATACAAAACAGATCCCAGCCGTGCCTATAAATACCCACGGGGCGCAAGGGGATACAATGTTTCTTCCCCAGGTAAAGGGAAAGAGAAGGACCAACTTATCCCGGATAGAGAGAGATGAGAGAAGGGGGTTTTGCCTTGCCGCTTTTCTATAAGCTGCAATGCCTGTCACTGCTGCCTTTGCTGCTGTATGCTGAGCACGTGGCTGGAGCTCCTCACAGCACAAGGGGAAGACGAAGAAGAATGGCTAACGGTTGCTGTATCCTCCCTAAATACCCCATAGGGGCGTGTGGAACTGACCAATAGGCATCTAGCATCCACTGACTGACCAATTGGTTCAAAATAGTCCCACGCGTACATGCAGCTCGATGTCTCCTGGGTCCCGGGGCCATGTGGTGTGTTTCCCGCCCTCTGCACCCTCTTCTGGACCTTGTAACAGAAGGGGGAGGGGGACCCCAGGAGCTGACCCAACTCCGGGCATTAATTACGCCCATACCAGGACACAAACCTTAACTTGGATCATCACATACCTGCTGTAAAATTGTGTTTTGTTTGCAAGTCGCATCTTGGGGGAGATCTGTTACTTTTTAATTCTTCCATGTTGCTGCACATAATGAAGTGCACATGTAGGCATAATCTTGATCTGAATTTAAAAAGCTTCTGAGCAATGTATCTCCTAAAACTTGTCATAAAACTGTATTACTTGTTGTGTGCTGGTTTGAGGCTAATTGGAATATTTCACTGAGAGAAATTAAATCCTTAGCTGTGAGGAGAAAAGTAACAGTCACCTATATCACTCAGTCTTCTGCTCAGAAACACAACTAGTCAAAATACAGATAAGGCATTCACTTCTCACACACATCTCAGCTCTCAATTAGCTCTCAGTTGTTCTCTTTCTCTCTGGTGTCTGTGTGATTGCATCTGTCTTAACTTCTTAATCCAACCTAACCCTTTTTTCCTCTAACCTCCTTGTCACCTTTGTGGTATTTCACCTCAGATATTTGCTGATTTATCATGTGAGCTATATGGGGGTTGATCTCATTATTTTCTGCGGGAAGGTAAAGAAGTGACAGAGAGTGGGAAGGCGATTGGGTCTGGGAGCCTCCTGGGCAGTCTCACTGTTTTGGGGGGGATTTTGTGTTTCTGTATTACTTTTAACTTGTATATAATGGTACATATTTGTGTATATTGTGTATATATATGTTTGTAAGTTGTGGTAAGCTGTAAATACAGCTTCCTTAACTTCCAGCCAACTGAGTCTAGTCTGGTGAATTTGTGGGGGGTTGGGCATGAGGTGGATAACTCCCAAACCATCACACAGAAACACAGAATGTTAGAGGTTGGAAGCGACCTTGAAAGATCATCCACTCCAACCGCCCTGCCAGAGCAGGATCACCTAGAACAGATCACACAGGAACACATCCACGCATGTCTTGAATCTCTCCAGAGAGGGAGACTCTGCAACCTCCCTGAGCAGCCTGTTGCAGTGTTCCATCACTCAGTGAAAATATTTTTCCTCGTGCTTTCATGGAACTTCCTATGCCTCAGCTTCCACCCATTGCCCCTTGTCCTGTCATTGGGTGTCACTGAGCAGAGCCTGGTTCCAGCCTCTTGTCACTCACCCTGAACATATTTATAAACATCAACAAGGTCTCCTCTCAATCTTTTCTTCTCCAAGATAAAGAGCCCCAGCTCCCTCAGGGTCTTCTCAGACAAATGTTAAAATGCAGATTAGATTAATAATTCTGAATAGGTAGGTGTTTACCATGGGGTGATGAAAGAAATGGTTTGTTTTGAAAAAGAATCAATGTTTGGATGCTTTTACATCCTGAGAAGGATTTGCAGCTGCCTGCTCTCACAGTGCATCTATCCTCTGCCAATTTTTTTTCTCTGAGATCTTGGAGCTTAAATATCCTTTATCCTTGGAGCATAAAAAGGGGAAGTCTTCTTGCATCTTGCTTCTTCCCTTTGTGAGGAATACTTATCTTTATAATGTGATGTATCTTGAGGTCTGAAGTAGATCAGACTGATTCATAGGGCAGGTTGATAAGTCAGTTTTCTGTATAAACTCAGACAAAAACTTAAACTTGTCAAGTAGGGTTTGTTTTTTTTTTTAAATGCAGTGAGAATATATTTTAAATGTGTAGATAATGAGAAAAGAGAATAAGATGTTAATGGTTTAGTTGCCTTCTTTGTAGCCCAAAGGCTATTTAAAAATAACTATTTTTCAAACGTTATGTTTAAAAAAAAAGTATGTTGAAGTATGCAGCCCGTAAGACAAATTGTATCCTGGGCTGCATGAAGAGGAGTGTAGCCAGCATGTCAAGAGAGGGGATTCTTCCTCTATCCTCTGGTCTTGTGGGACTCTACCTTGAATACTGTATCCAGTCCCATCATCATAAAAAGGGCACAGAGCTGTTGGGGCAAGTCCAGAGGAGGGCCACAAAGATGATCCAAGGGCTGGAACACGTCTGCTATGAGGATAGGCTGAGGGAGCTGGGGTAGCTCTGGGATGACATATCTGTCTTATAGTACCTGAAGGGATCCTGCAGGAAGGCTGGGGAGGACATTTTCATAAGGGTGTCTAGCACTAGGACAAGACAGAATGTTTTTAAGCTGAGTAAGAGTAGGTTTAGACTGAATGTTAGGAAGAAATTCCTCAGTATGGAGGTAGTGAGACTGTGGAATAGGCTGCCCAGGGAGGTTGTGGATACTGCCTCCCTGAGGGTCTTCAGGGTCTTTAGTTGAGAGGCATCCCTGCCCATGGTGGGGAGGTTGGAGTAGATGATCTCCAGGGTCCCCTTCAACCTTAAGCCATACTGCAATTCTATGTTAAGCATCACAATGTTAAGACATTGAACGAAGTCAAGGCCATGTGTATGTCACTGTATAGAAAGCTAGTTACGAAACTCTGTATCATTTTGAAATACAGAGTATTTTCAATATTGTTTTCTCACTGCAGATGCTATAAGAGTAGAGCATTAGGAGTGCAGATAGAGCTGTGATCCTTTTGTTTGTCACTCAGATTCTTTTGGAAGTGTTGCTGAAGCACTACTTCCTTCCTTTTCCAGACAGTGCCATTATCAGAGGCACATTCCCTATCAGTTAATTCAACATGTGCTGATGTTTTTGTGATTAAAATCGGTAACATGTAAAATTTTTTGTTATCAGCAAGTTCACTGAAAAGATAAACCTTCTTAAGAAGTGTATTTAAGAAGCACAGATTTCTACTATATTAAGGTTGATATCAATATATTTTTATATATGTATTTTATAGATACATATATGTCTATATGTGCATTCTGTCTCTTTCTGAATATGTATAAAAATAATTTATGTAGCTTACATATGAACTACTCTCCTTTAATTATTTTACTGAAAAAGCCAAGTTTGTATTTGGGTCATTAAAATGCAAACATCAGTTTGCCACTGTAAGGACTGGTGTTATTGTAGAACCTTAGACACCTGATGACAGTTATTTTACTTCAGTTTCTTTATTTTTGTTTTCTGAAAACCATTTCTAAAGTAGCTTTGCTGCCAGTTTTAAACAAAGAGAGTCTTTTATCACCAAGGCAAAAGACTGTGACAAGATTGAGTTTTTGGGGAAAGGCAGACAGAACCTTGACTATAGCAGGAACTAGCAGGTGTCACTGTATTAAAAAAAAAAAAAAAAAAAAGAAGTGATTGAGAATGGTGGCTATAAATAGATGAGCCATTTTAGTCATTTGCCTTTGAAAGCAGTTTAATCATTCCATGCTGAGCCCTCTTTCAACAAATTTAATGAAAATCAGCATGATGCTGTGGCAGTTACTACTGGATTCTTTTACCATCTTCTTGTGTTTCTTGTGGTGTGAGAGATTAACATAGCATCTAATAAACTGCATTAGCGGTTCTACATTTCTCGTCTGAGGCACAATTGCATACAACTCCTCCTCCTCTGGACGGTGCCCCTGTTTTTCTGTTCATTGTCACTGTGTCTTGGAACTAAGAATTTTTAAAGAGTGATTTTGTGGCCTTATTCCCTATTCATTAGAGTTATCAGTGCGGACCTGCTCTGAGGCATTCTGAGCAGGAAGTAATGACTTAATTTGCATCCCACTGTGAAAATTTATTAATCTGAATGAACTTCTCTGAAATTCTATTTGATGAGCATAAGAGTAACGGATGCCTGTATCAATGCTGTTAGTTATGGATTTCCATAGATCTAAGACAGAGCAATATTTTTAAGCTTAGAAAGCATTCTTTTCCAAATATGAATCACTTAAAGGTATTTTTTGGCCTTTTCCTTCTCTAGCATGAATAGCTATAACCTAATGTGAAACTTACATTTGTTAGACTTGACCAGGAGAGATGACTGGAAAGAGCATAGAATTCCTGACTTCTGACAGAAATATGTTTGTATTACAAATTAAAATGACAACTAAGAAAATAATTCTGTATTCTTTACTTCCTAAGTGCAGGAACAGTTTTTGGGGTGTTTTTTGTTTGATTTTGTTTTGTTTAATTATTTTACACCTTAATCGAAGTTTCCTTCTTTTCTAGTTTGAACATATCTTACTGCAGGTACAGCAGCCAAGCCTCACTGACCCTCAGGCTTTCTAAAAATCTGTGATTTCAACCAGGTCTCCAAGATGATCTCAAGTCCTGCAGGCCTCTACATAAACCATTCTTTTAATTTTGCAAAGTTTCTGGACACTAACTGGAATAGGTGGTTTATGGAAGTCTCTTGCAATAAAGGAGTCTTTACAGACTCTTCAGATGTAAAAATAATTCAGATAGAGGTTTTCCTTACCACAACATGTACCAAGATAAACCAACATTAATGAAACATATTACCTTAAATTTTCTACCCTAAATTTTCTACAGTCTCCATTTCCCTATCTCCTCCCCTACCCCAGTAGTCACAGTCCTCTGACTTTCTCATCTGTGATATAGATTTTGTTATATTTTGACAGCATGAAGGATGGTAGGGAAGAATGAAGGAAGGCCTGGGCTTTATGTAGGTTGTATAATTTTTTTTTAACCAGTTCATTAATCCCAGGTTAGCATTGTAAACCACAGATTTTTTTTTTTTTTAGTCTCATACTGGGAAAAAAAAATAAAATTTAAAAATTGTGAATTTGGTGAAATAAATTCCTCTAAGTGGGTGCTTTGTCTTGCAAGTGGAAACATCTAATACAGTAACAATCTGTTAATTGGCACTCCTTCCATGTTTTTCCTTCAATATCCTATCAGAAGAGAAGCTTTGTTCACTGAGAAAATGGAGAAAATGCCTTTTGCTTTCTTTGTCCCTTGAAGACTGGAGAAAACAATTACTACTTCCTCATGAAATCTCCTGTCCATTTAAGCTGGTTGTTGCATACTTGAGAAATATTGTTGTCATTGATAGTATTTGGACTCCAACCAATTTGGGATTGATCCCTGGAGTAAATTACCAAACAAACTCAGAACTCAGAAGCAAAATGAAGGCTACATTTACAAAGGTGGACTAAACTAAACCAGGGCAAGGGACAATGGGTGGATGTTGAGGCATAGGAAGTTTCATGTAAACATGAGGAGTTTTTTCACAGTGAGGGTGTGGAGTCTCCCTCTCTGAAGATATTCAAAACCCACCTGGATGCGTTCCTATATGATATGTTCTAGGTGATCCTACTCTGGCAGGGCAGTTGGACTGGATGATCTTTTGAGGTCCCTTTCAGCCCCTGACATTCTGTGATTCTGTGAAACTATAGAAGTGTGCACCCTCAGCAAGTTTGCTGATGACACCAAGCTATGTGGTGCAGCAGACACACTGGAGGGCAGGGATGGCATCCAGAGGGATCTGGACAGGCTGGAGAGATGGGCACAAGCCAACCTCAGGAGGTTCAACAAGGCCAAGTACAAGGTCCTGCATCTGGGTCGAGGCAATCCCAGGCACAAATACAGGCTGGGCAGTGACTGGCTTGAGAGCAGCCCTGAGGAGAGAGACTTGGGGGTGCTGGTGGACAAGAAGGTCAACATGAGTCAGCAGTGTGCACTTGCAGCCCAGAAAGCCAACCAGATCCTGGGCTGCATCAAGAGAAGTGTGGCTAGCAGTTCAAAGGAGGTGGTTTGGGGAGGGACTTTTTAGGCTATCAGGTAACGACAGTACTAGGGGGAATGGAGCAAAGCTGGAGGTGCGTAGATTCAGATTGGACATGAGGAGGAAGTTCTTTAGCATGAGAGTGGTGAGATCCTGGAATGGGTTGCCCAGGGATGTGGTTGAGGCCCCATCTCTGGAGGTGTTTAAGGCCAGGCTGGATAAGACTCTGTCCAGCGTGATCAAGGATAGGGTGTCCCTGCCCATGGCAGGGAGGTTGGAACTAGGTGATCCTTGTGGTTCCTTCCAGCTCTGACTGATTCTATGATTCTAAGTATGAAAGGCAATAAACATATCCAGGGCGTATTTACATATATTTACAACTGAGCAACAATAAAAGGACCATCCCAATACAATTAATTAAGCTTTTTCTCCTCTGGGCAGCCCAGAGGGACTGCCAGCAACCTCCCCCTGCTGTGTCCCTTCCCAGTACTTCACAGAGAAATTATGTGAGTCAGCTGAGCCAGCAGAAGGCCAGCACAGCAATAAGGTAACCATGCAAGCTAGTAAAGCCACAGAGAGAAAAGAGGAAAAGCGAGTCTGTGCTACCAAGTATTAAGCTATCTAGCAAATGTACAGGATGATATAAACTTATTAGTTATTATTATTCTATGTCCTATCCCTAACTTTATTTACCTTTTACTCAAAGCCTCTGGAAAATTTCTATTCTTTTTTGCTATTAGGAACTAAGCTAAAGTGCTGGTTCTAAACCACAACAATTGCCATGAGTAATTATTTTCAAATTAATGTGAAAAACCAATTCAACTAGGCACAAAAATTATGAAATGTAGAATATTTAATGAAACTGGAACATAGTTTTCTGGGGAAAAAATAGTAAAAATTGAATTTGCAAACAAGATCACCTTCAGAGGTCCCTTCCAACCTAGACCATTCTGTGATTCTATTAAACATAGTGTTATAGTGCTATGTAAAGAATTGCAGAAGACATTGAAGAGGGACGTTGGTAAATCACCAATATTTTTAAAAGCCATTTGAAAATAAATGCAGCACACTGTAGATGTCTTTGAATTTTCAGATTATGGAGATTGAATCAGAATAGAATCATAGAATAGTTTAGGATGGAAGCGACCTCAAAGATCATCTGTGGCTTTCTACTCATGATGGACTCAGGAGAAATAAGAGTATGAATCTTGCTGAGAACTGCATTACTGGAAAAATGAAAACTTGCAAGGTCTTGTAAGGATGAGGAGTAATGGGTTTAAACTAGGAGAGGGGAGATTTAAACTGAATGTTCTGAAGAAGTTCTTTACATTGAGGGTGGTGAGACACTGGAATAGGATATTCGGAGAGATTGTGGATGCTCCCTCCAGGGAGGTGTTCAAGGCCAGGTTGGATGAGGCCTTGAGTGACCTGTTCTAGTGGGAGGTGTCCCTGCCTACGGCACGGGGTTGGAACTAGATGATCTTTGAGGTCCCTTCCAACTTAAACCATTCTATGATTCTATGATTTTATGTGGAGTACCAGCAGTGTAGAATGTAAATGTGGTGGTGCTGCTGGCTGGTAGTTTTAGAAGGCTATAGCAGGAAATAATGCTGATATATTTTATGTTAAAGGCTGTTTGAAAAGTAGGATGCATATTGTTAAATTATTTGGAGAACATGCCTCAAAGTCATCCTGATTATTTTCTTACTAGTGGCAATAAGTAAGACTTCATGAGATTTTGGGGTATTTTTACCCCTATGTAGCTAACGCCACATAGCTAAGATCAACCCATAAGGGACTGAAATTTACATTTGCTTTTTAGCTCAGTATCATCAAAACTTTGGAACACCTTCCTATTTTGAAGAAATGGGCTTTACGACTTTGATTATAAAACAATCTTTGTGTGTTAGATTGAAATCTATTAAGGAATTATATTTAATGGTGTTATACTAAGGTGTTTATATTAATAAATGCATAGTGATTTGAAAATTAAGTGATTTATATAAAAGTATGTCGTAGGTTTACTGCCAACAGAATAAAAACTCTCAAATGAATTGGAGAAAATAACAGAATTATATTTTGGATAGAGAGATGCATGAAAAAGTTACAGAGCAGATGTAGAAGTTATAGCAACCCCCTTGAATTTTGTTCCCATCCCATAACTAAATCTATAAACCCCAATGCTCCAAGTCCTTCTCCCGCCATGCCTCTGCCATTCCTAGGCCCCAAAACAGGCCTACACGCTTGCATATTTACCTGATAACAGCTCCTGCCCAGACACGGCTGGAGGGGGAGGAAAAGGAGGATGAGCTGGCCTTGCTGTGAGCTTATGAAAAGATAGCAGAATTATGGGATTGAATAACATTCTCCTCATAGTCCCCAGAGGAGTTTTAACCCTATAATTCCCAGCCTGGGACAAAGTATTATTCAAGATAGCAATAGCGTACTTGACTCTTCATATATGAAAGCTTCATATCTTCATGTATGAAGGCTGTTCTTTCAAAGACTAGCACATGCTCTTTACAAATTTCAAAGACCCAAACAGTACTGAAAACTGTGCATATAGCAACAGCCTACCCATGTGTACAAATACTTTAATAATCTGTACACATTACATTCATAGTTCTATTAAATTGTGCAGTAATTGTTTAACTTAGGTAGTAATTGATCTACTGAAATATTGTTCTCAGTTCAAAGAGGCACATGGATCTACTTGAGAGAGTTCAATGGAGGACTACAAGGATGCTGAAGGGACTGGAGCTCTGCCTGATGAGGAAAGGCTGAGAGACTTGGGGCTGGTTAGTCTGTAGAGAAGGATGAGAGGGGATCTGATCAATGTCTATAAGTATCTGAGGGCTGGAGTTCAGGAAGGAAGGGACAGGGACAGTCACTGTTCACCAGGATAGAACTAGAAGCAATGGATGGAAACTGCAGCACAGGAAGTTCCACCTCAGCATAAGGAAGAACTTCTTGACTGTAAGGATGACAGAGCACTGGAACAGATTCCCCAGAGAGTGGAGAGTCTCCCTCTCTGAAGATTTTACAGCAGTGTCTGGATGTGTTCGTGTGTGACCTGCACTGGATTCTATGGTCCTGCTCTGACAGGGGGGCTGGACTTGAAGATCTGCAGAGGTTCCTTCCAAACCCTAACATCCTGTGCTCCTGTGAACTGAGTGTGCTGGATTGAGGCTAATTGGAATATTTTACTGAGAAAAAATAAATATTTGGCTGTGAAGAGAATCAGTAACATATATCACTCAGTCTTCTGCTGAGAGAAGCCAGTAGTCAAAATATAAGAGAAGATACTCACTTCTCAAATGCTTCTCAGTTAGTTCTGACTTGCTTCTTCACTTTCTCTCTGGTGGTTTGTGTGGTT
This sequence comes from Psilopogon haemacephalus, assembly GCA_013396835.1. Lineage (NCBI taxonomy): Eukaryota > Metazoa > Chordata > Aves > Piciformes > Megalaimidae > Psilopogon > Psilopogon haemacephalus. The sequence continues at coordinate 14,394 of VWZI01014546.1, forward strand.
GTATGTGTCTTAATTCTTTAATCCTGTCTAAGCTTTTTTCTCTAACATCCTCGTCTTTTTTTTTTTTTTTTTTTTTTNNCGTTTTTTTTTTTTTTTTTTTGATGTCTCATATCTCTTTGGATTTATCACATGAGATTTATGGGGATTGATCTGGTTATTTCTGAAGGGAGGGAAAGAGGGAGAAGGGGGAGGAGGTTTGGGTCGGGAGCCTCCTGGCAGTCTGGCTGTTTTGGGAGAGATTTTGTGTTTCTATATTACTTTTAACTTGTATATAACTGTAAATATTTTTGTATGTTGTGTATATATATGCTTGTAAATTATGCTAAACTGTGAATATAGCTTCCTTAACTTCCAGTTGACTGAGTTTAGTCTGGTGAATTTGGGGTTGGGGGAGGGGGAGAGAGGCGGGTAACTCCCAAACTGTCACTGGTTTTGGTGCCTCAACGTGGGACTAATTTAACTTGATTGATTGCTAATTAAGTGTGGAAGTTAAGATGAAGCTATTTTACTTAATTTGGGTGGTTGCCTGGCCAGTTTCAACTTTCTGCTTTAACCATTGATTGACAGTCAAAAACGGTTCCTTGATCTTTGATATGATATGGGGAAAGATTAAATTGACATTTCTGGAATACGGAGATAGTTGTCTCAGCTGAGTTGGCCTTAATATTACTGAAACTATTACCAACCCTGCTTTAAATAAGTCAGGAAATATTACAAGTCCTTTTTCTCCTCCTGCAGCTTTAATGCGTGTCATCTGGCCAAAACCTGAACTTCCAGACCCCTGTAGTGAGTTTTATACACTTAATACAGTACTCTGCTTATCATATATGAATGTAGCCCTAAAAATTCTTGGTTTAGGACTAATGGTAGCATTGTGTATGAAAAATTTGAACATGGCTGCTTTAAGAAAATGAAAGAGGTAGATTTCTAAAAGCTCAGGAGCTCCTAACAGAAAAAAAACAATTTATTTCATGTTCTGTAAACAATTATTCTAAAATTCCTACGGGGGAGAAGAAGGGGACTTGGTTACCACAGATTCTGGGATGCAGCCAAGAGTACATTATCTACCTGCCATAGCAGGCAGCCAAAGACCAGGTCCAGCTGTTCAAGTCTCTGCTGTTTCTTCACCACAGGCAGCACTTTCTAACTCTATATGAAATTCAAACTCACAAGCAGCAGTTCAGACCCTCAGAGATTCAGACCCACTAGAAGGAAGATCTAAGGCCTTTTTGGCTCCTGCATAAACCCAAGTGAAAATTAAATATTTGACAAAGAGTGATTCAGGAGAGGATTTAGGGAAGGTGACCTCTGGTACACTGGAGGAAGAAGAGGAGAAATACACTTTAAGAGGTTTAGCCAATATACTCAGATCTCAATACTCGGATGAGAAAAGCTATGTGAGATTGGATGCCAAGAAGGAGGATGGCTCTGAGGGGGTTTGTGTGCTCTTAGGAAAGTTCTGGTTCTAGACCAAAGACAACCAGGACAACCAGAGGAAGTGGAGAAAGATGACATCCAGGATTCCAATGATCCTCTCAAAGAGATCAGAGAAGTTAGAAAGGAGTATTCAAGGGAGTCAGGAGAGCCAGTCCTAAGATGGCTGATGACATGCCGTAAAAAGGACACTCTATCTTTCTTGGGTGAAGTGGGATTCTGGAAACTACACATTCCTGGATTCAGTCAAATTGTCAAACATCTGCATGATGTGACTCATAAGAGAAAGAATTTCTTATGAGGGTCTGAACAAGTAGCCTTTGATCAGAAAAAGCGAGAAGTAGTCCATGCAGTGGACCTGTTCAAACTGGTCCAGACATTAAAAACATTCTGTATACTGCTGTGAGTGACAATGGTCCAACTCCAAATGAGACATGTGGTCATCCAGTTGGTTTCTGGGGTCGTGGCTACAGAGGTTGAGAGGTAAACTACACACCAACAGAGAAAGAAATACTAGCAGCTTATGAAGGGGTGAAAGCAGCTTCTGAAGTGATTGGATCTGAGTCACAATTGCTTTTAGCTCCTAGATTGCCAGTCCTAAACTGGATGTTCAAAGGCAAAGGTTCATCACCTCATCATGCCACAGATAGAACCTGGTCTAAATGGATGGCTTTGAGCACACATGGGTAATCTTGATTGACCTGGTCTGGTAGAAGTCATCACCAACGGGCTGGAAGGCACAGAATGTACAAGACCCCTAGAAAAGACAGTAACTCGTTCTAAAGAAGCTCCTCCTTATGGTAGTCTCTCTGATCAGGAAAAGAACTATGCTTTGCTCACAGATGGTTTCTGTTGTCTTGTTGGGAATGAGTGAAGATGGAAGTCAGCTGTCTTGAGTCCTACCAGGAGAGTTACTGAAGTGAGAGATGGAGAAGGTGAATCCAGTCAATTTGCTGAGGTAAAAGCAGTCCAACTTGTTCTTGATGTGGCTGAACAGGAAAATTTGCCTATCCTTTACACCAACTCATGGATGGTCGCCAATCCTTTGTCCAATGCACTGTGGATCACTGAGTGATGGATCGTTGAAATGTATTTCCACCTCTGAGGCAAATGGTTGAACTGATGCTGGATTCCTCTCCAGGTAAATGCAAATTGGGACCTGCATTCCTTTGTTATGGGAACAGAGAAGAAAGCATTAGCAATGTCTATGGTAGCATACCATTTGGCTTCCTTCGATTCCAGCTCATACTGGAGTTCCAGCATGTCTGATACATCTGCGCTCATGGGTGGAGTCACCTCGTTGAGGGCATGGAAGTCCACTGTGAGGTGCCAGTCACCATTAACAGGCCAAATCGGACTGTTGCAAGGTGAATGAGCTTTTCTTGATGACCTTCTGACTTTCCAGGTGATGAATCAGCTGACGAATGGGCAACAAAGAGGTATGGTTAGTTCTGTACTGCCTGTGATGCACAGTTTCAGTAGCAATTGACAGCTTCATGTCCTCTGTATCATGATGTCCCACAACTGCAGATTCATCTGAAAGTTCAGATCTAATGGACAATTTCAATTTACCATCCTGTTTCTACTGATGCTATACCAAAAGCCCATTTATCACCCTTAGGATCTTTAAAACAACTTTGTCTCAAAAAGTCAATTCCCAAAATGCAAGACGTGTCGGGACCAGTTACAATAGTATGCCTCTTCCACTCTTTACCAGTTAAACTTACTTCAGCCTCCAACTTAGTTGACTCTTGACATCCACCAGTGATTCCAGAAATAGTTATAGTCTCTGTCCCTTTGCAATCTGATGGCAACAAAGTACACTGAGCACCTGTATCAACTAAAGCCCTGTGTTTCTCGACTTTTGAACTGCCAGGCTGCCTAATGAATACATTCCAATAGATTTGGTTTTCTCCACTATCCCTGTCCTCCTCCTGGCTAGGGGAAGGGCACCCCTAATGTTGAACATGGCATGTAGTGTGTACACAATGATTGGTGGTGTTGTGAGAGGAATTACAATTATTAGAATAATTGCAATCGCTCTGAGGAGCTGAAGAAGTGATAGCTACTTTTATGGCATTGTTGCCTTTGTTTCTGTCACTCTGCAGTTCCTTGACTCTCTTTGAAAGAACTGAATTAGGTTGACCATCCCACTTGTTCATGTTCTCATCAAATTGGTCATGCAGGATTATCCAGAGTGACACACGTGGTTGCTGGTGTCTAGGTGGAATTTGTCTCCTGGGTCAGAATTGCCTTGCAGAAGGTGGGCATCTGTTCCTGATGGCAGACATATGCACCCATTCAGATGATGAAGGAATGGTATCCTTTTCCAGATTGAATATGGAGGTTTTGAGTTCCTCATTCAGCTTTCTCATGCTATCTTTAATGTCATCCTCTATCCTTGTAGTCATATCTTTTAGATCTCTACCAAAAGTTTTTATGGCACAGGCTAGGGTAGAATATGACTAGCTGTCCTCTATCTGCCTCAGTTGGTCAGTGAACTCACCAATAGTGCGCCTTCCATTATCACCCTTTGATAGAAACTTGATAGCTAGGATGTTAGCACAGGATGAAGGAGCAAGTTTAATAAGCTTATTCACGAGGCCTGTCCCAAGAGAAACATTATCTGGCTCATGTATGGCATAGAATCACAGAGGCATAGAATCATAGAATCATAGCATCATAGCATCATAGAATGGTTTAGGTTGGAAGAGACCTTAAAGATCATCCAGTTCCAACCCCCCGCCATAGGCAGGGACAACTCCCACTAGAACAGGACACTTAAGACCTCATGCAGCCTGGCCTTGAACACCTCCATGCAGGGAGCAGCCACAACCTCCCTGGGCAACCCGTGCCAGTGTCTCACCACCCTCACTGTGAAGAACTTCCTCCTAACATCCCATTCAAATCTCGCCTCTGCCAATTTGAACCCACTGCAAGACCTTGTGAATAGTCCCTCCCCAGCCTTCCTATAGGCCCCCTTCAGATACCGGAAGGACACTATAAGGTCTCCTCAAAGCCTTCTCTTCTCCAGGCTGAAAAGCCCCAACTCTCTCAGCCTGGCCTCATGGCAGAGGTGCTCCAGCCCTCTGATCAAGTTCGTGGCCCTCCTCTGGACTCTCTCCAGCAGTTCCACACCCTTTCCTGTGCTGGGGCCTTCAGAACTGCACACAATACTCCAGGTTGGGTCTGATGAGATCAAAGGGAGAGAATCACCTCCCTTGACCTGCTGGTAATGCCTCTCTTAATGCAGCCCAGAACACGGTTGGCTGTCTAAGCCGCGTGTGCACACTGCTGGTTCATGTTGAGCTTGTCATCTACCCAGACCCCCAGGTCCTTTTCCTCAGAGCTGCTCTCCAGCCACTCACCATCCAGCCTGTATTTGTGCTTGGGATTGCAGCGACCTGGGTGCAGGACCTTACACTTGGCCTTGTTAAATTTCATGAGGTTGTCCTGGGCCCACCTCTCCAGCCTGTCCAGGTCCCTCTGGATG
>VWZI01014550.1:4448-34066 GCA_013396835.1 Psilopogon haemacephalus
CTAGGGGTCGGAGAGGCGGACCGCAGGTCGCGGCACACCTCCTTGGAAGCCGCGGGGAGGGAGGCGGCAGCGCTGCCCCGGCGGAAGCGGTGTCCCGCGGCGCGGAGCAGGCTGGGGTGGGTAGTTGCGTGGGCGGCAGAGACCATTTTGCCCCGGCGAGGGCGGAGGCTTGCTTGGCCTGCGCCGTTTGGGTGGCGGCGCGGCCCGGCCCGGCCCGGCGGAGCCTGCGCCGGNCTTTCCGTGCGGAGCGGCGGCGGCAGCGGTGGGTACGGAGCTAGCGGAGGGGCCGCGGAGCTTCGCGCTGCGGCTGCTGCCCGCGTAGTGCTCGGGGCTGGAGGGGACGGCTGCGGCTCGCACCTCGGGGCCCAGGGCGCGGGTCGGGCGCGGCAGTCTAGGGGTCGGAGAGGCGGACCGCAGGTCGCGGCACACCTCCTTGGAAGCCGCGGGGAGGGAGGCGGCAGCGCTGCCCCGGCGGAAGCGGTGTCCCGCGGCGCGGAGCAGGCTGGGGTGGGTAGTTGCGTGGGCGGCAGAGACCATTTTGCCCCGGCGAGGGCGGAGGCTTGCTTGGCCTGCGCCGTTTGGGTGGCGGCGCGGCCCGGCCCGGCCCGGCGGAGCCTGCGCCGGCTACCAGCGGGGCCTGCTGTGGGGCTGCCCGCCGGGGTGGGAGCAGGTCCTACCCTGGCTGCTGAGGGTTTCGCTGCCCTCATCGCTTTGATCGGTGCCTCAAAATGGCTGGTGAAGGCCAGCGAGCGTGGAGGGGAGGGTAGTGAGAGGTGAGGGCGCCTTAGCTGAGGCCTCTTGTGCGTTCAGGGAGGGTTTGCGCTCCCAGTCGTGTTCCCCGTATGGGGTTGGAAGGCTCAGCCGTCGGCATCGCGGAACAGATCGGCAGCAGAAATCATCGAATCAGCCAGGTTGGAAGAGACCTCCAAGCTCATCCAGTCCAACCTGTCCCCCAGCCCTGTGCAATCGATTAGAGCATGGCACTAAGTGCCCCCATCCAGGGCACCTCCAGGGATGGGGACTCCACCACCTCCCCAGGCAGCCCATTCCAATGCCAATCACTCTCTCTGCCAACAACTTCTTCCTAACATCCAGCCTGAACCTGCCCTGCCACATCTTGAAGCCAAAAGACTCACTGGGACGGATCTTGCCCTCTTTATTTTTTTTATAGGGTCTGGGCTAACCTGGAACCCCTCAAACTGTGACATAGACTCCAAGTGGTCGCTGTAAAATCCACCTGTGCCAAGGAAAATCCTGCAGGCTTAAACCTTTTAATGTAGCTACTTAAATTGTTGCTTCTTTATTTTGTTCCAGCCTCTAAACCTCTGTGTGGATCGTTGTGTTGTGGGGTTTGCTTTGGGCTTTTTATTTTAGTTTGCCTTGGGGTTTTTTTGTGGGACTTTTTTTTGGGGGGTGGGGGTTTTGGCTGCTCGGTTGCTCGGTTTTGGGTTGGTTTTTTTTTTGGTTAGGCAATGAGTAGGATAAAATATTCTCTAAAATTTCCTATGGTGTTAAAATGCCTTTTTTTTTTTTTTCCCATTAAGATGCCTTTTTTCCCCAATACCCCCTTTAGATGCTAATGTCACTCTGATGAGACCTCACCTGGAGTAGTGCATCCAGTGCTGGAGCCCCTGGGACAAGAGGGATGTGGAGATGCTGGAGGTGTGCAGAGAAGGGCCCNNNATGAGAGTGGTGAGAGGCTGGAATGGGTTGCCCCTGCAGGGAGGTGTTTGGGGCCAGATCCCTGGAGGTGTTTTTGGCCAGGCTGGCAGAGGCTGTGGGCAGCCTGCTCTAGGGTAGGGTGTCCCTGGGCATGGCAGGGGGTTGAGACTGGAGAAGAGAAGGCTTCCTGGATACCTTATAGTAGCCTTCCAGGATCTGAAGGGGGCCTACGAGAGGGCTGGGGAGGGACTATTGACAAGGTCTTGTAATGACAGGACAAGGAGGAATGGGTTAAAAGTGGCAGAGTGGAGATTGAAAGTGGATGTTAGGAGGAAGTTTTTCACAGTGAGGGTGGTGAGACACTGGCACAGGTTGCCCAGGGAGGTTGTGGCTCCTCCTGGAGGTGTTCACGACCAGGCTGGGCGAGGCCTTGAGTGACCTATTCCAGTGGGAGGTGTCCCTGCCTGTGGCACGGGGTTGAAACTAGATGAGCTTTGAGGTCTCTTCCAACCTAAACCATTCTATGATCCTTGTGGTCCCTTCCAACCCTGCCTGATTCTGTGATCTTCCCACTTCTGATCTATGTCCTGGTAACTGCCTGAAAGCAACTAAGTCACCAGTGTAAAACATCATCCCCCACCAACTGCATATGATATATAAAAACCACAGAGCAGTCTGACAAAGGCTTAAGTCTACCCTCCTATTTAATAGAGCAGACATATATTAGTGTCCCATTAATATTCAAAGTCATCTCTTTGCATCCACACTGAGGAGATGCTTGCATTCATTTCATGGAGGAAGCTCTTCTGTGCTGAATTAACCTGTTTAGTGAGAACCCAACTCACTCATTAGCTTTACCAAACAGTGCAGCTCTTGAATCTTGGCAAGCTGTTAGCAACACCTGCTAATGGGTGTGCAAAGTAAGATGACCTCGAGGTTTTCCTTGCCTTCAGTTTGTTCTTGGGACCTGGAACAGAGCATTAAGTTGTGCTCGATGGATTCCTGCCTTCCTTTGATCCACGTGGTGCAGGGTGAGGAAGGGTGGAGCAGGCAAGTTTTGGAGTTGTGAATGGCAAAACAGAGCTGGAGGTGTTTCAGCAGTTGCTGGATTTAAATGTGCGGGGCTCAAGTGAGTTCTCTGCACCAGTTGAAATCAGTGCTTGGAAGGGAGTGAAATTTTGAGGTGATAAATTCTCGTTAAAACTCCTCTGGGCTTCATTTAAAAGTGGGGAGCATGAAGTTAGTTCTATTTCAAGTGAATATAGGCTCTGATTTCCATTATTTCTTAAAACCTGGCTCCATTTCTTGCTGCTTTCCAAAAGGCCCTCTGCAAGCTTAAGATTTCTATCCTCAACATTGCTTCTGGGTCCTGAGGAATTGATGATTGTTTCCTAATGGTACTTGCTAATAAGAATCTGCTGATTTCAAGTGCTCATTTTTTTCACTCTTTGTTTTTAGGTATGATGGAGAGGAAGACTTCAGTGCTGCACAGAAGCATTAAGGTAATGCCTCTGGAATATGCAATTTTGTTGCCTGTAAACGTAAGGAAATGTTTTTTTTTCACTGAGGGTGATGGAACACTGGAACAGGCTGCCAGGACAAGGGGTACTGGGTGGAAGCTGAGGCAGAGGAAGTTTCATGGAAACACAAGGAGGAATTTTTTTCCCCTGTGAGGGTGACAGAATCCCAGAAGAAGCTGCCCAGGGTGGGTTGTGGAGTCTCCCTCTCTGGAGCTTTTCAAGAGCTGCCTGGATGTGTTCCTGTGTGATCTGCTCTGGGTGATGATGCTATGGCAGGGGGAGTTGGACCAGATGAGCTTTGGAGGTCCCTTCCAGCCCCTCACGTTTTGTGACTCTTTGATTCTATGAAGCCTGTGTGATCTGCCCAGGGGGGTTGTGGAGTCTCCCTCTCTGGAGCTCTTCAAGAGCTGCCTGGATGTGTTCCTGTGTGATCTGCTCTGGGTGATGATGCTATGGCAGGGGGAGTTGGACCAGATGAGCTTTGGAGGTCCCTTCCAGCCCCTCACGTTTTGTGACTCTTTGATTCTATGAAGCCTGTGTGATCTGCCCAGGGGGGTTGTGGAGTCTCCCTCTCTGGAGCTCTTCAAGAGCTGCCTGGATGTGTTCCTGTGTGATCTGCTCTGGGTGATGCTGCTCTGGCAGGGGGATGGGACTGGATGACCTTTCAAGGTCACCTCCAATCCCTAACAATCTGTGATTCTAGAAGCAGCATTCCTTTGGATAATAAGGATAATAAATTCTTCCATTTCTCTCTTGGTTTCCATGTTACTGTATCAAAACCATTAGGTGCCAGCTGGGGCTCCTGTGTGCAACCACAAGGCAAAGCACTTCCAGTATGTAGCATATTCATAGTCACCATCACACTGATGAGTCACTAGTTGATGATTTTGGGGGTTCACTGAGTTAGGATCAGCCCTTAGGTCAGTTGGTCTTGGATCAATTTCTTCTGCTGTGGCATGTAAATAAGCGTGAGGTTCTGCATGATAAAATCACAGGGATAACTGGAGCTGAATTCTGCTGATCACAGAATGGTTTAGGTTGGAAGGGTGCTCAAAGATCAGCCAGTTCCAACCCCCCTGTGCCACAGGCAGGGACACCTCCCACTAGAACAGGTCACTCAAAGCCTCATCCAGCCTGGTCTTGAACACCTCCAGGGAGGTTGTGGAGCACAGAATATGATTGAAGATTCTGTGCTCCACAACCTCCCTGGGCAACCTGTGCCAGTGTCTCACCACCCTCACTGTAAAGAACTTCCTCCTAACATCCAGTTTCAATCTCCCCTCTGACACTTTAAACCCATTCCTCCTCCTCATCCTGTCATTACCAGACCTTGTCAATAGTCCCTCCCCAGCCCTCCTGCAGCCCCCTTCAGATCCTGCAAGGCCACTCCAAGGTCTCCTGGCAGCCTTCTCTTCTCCAGGCTGCAGAGCCCCAACTCTCTGTGCCTGTGCTCAGAGCAGAGCTGCTGCAGCCCTCTCAGCTGCATCTTGGTGGCCTCCTCTGCACTGGCTCCACCACTTNCCCTGAGGTTGGGCTGGGCACAGCTCTGCAGCCTGTGCAGCTCCCTCTGGATGGATCCTGCCCTCTGGCAGTCTCCTGTGCCACACAGCTTGGTGCCAGCTGCACACTTCCTGAGGCTGCACTGATTCCTCTGCCCATGTGGCTGACAAAGATGTTCCACAGCACTGGTGCCAGCACTGACCCCTGAGGGAGCCACTTGGCACTGGTCTGCAGGTGGACATTGTGCCCTTGATCCCCACTCTCTGCCTGCCACCATCCAACCAATTCTTTACCCAGTAGTGCTCCACCCATCCAGTCCCTGCTTTTCCAGTTTAGTGCCCAGGATGTCCTGTGGGATAGAGGCAAAAGTCTTACTCAGCTCCAGGTAGATGCCATCAGTTGCCCTTCCCTTGTCATCTGCTGCTGAGTTCATCCTAGAAAGCCACCAAATTTGCCAGGCTGATCTTGTTGGCTGTGTGTTGGGGTTGATGTCAGTCTACCTACATGAGCATTGTTGAGGTAATGATCCTGGAAGCTGTGGATGGACAACAGTAATGGGTGGCCACTCATAAATGTGTTTTAAATAGAAGCTTGAATATATTTGGTTCTTTGGACATCTTAATGGGTGCAGAAGGGTCCAGAACCAGTTCAGAGTAGTTTTTCTTTCTAGTGCTTCAACTTGTCAGGTGTTGTAGAGCATCCTAGATCAATATTGACTTCTTGTGCAGAGTGATTGATGGAGGAATGTGAGAAGGAAGTTCTTTACAGTGAGGGTGGTAAGACACTGGCACAGGTTGCCCAGGGAGGTTGTGGCTGCTCCCTCCCTAGAGGTGTTCAGGACCAGGTTGGATGAGGCCTTGAGTGACCTGTTCTAGTGGGAGGTGTCCCTGCCTTTGGCACAGGGGGGTTGGAACTGGCTGAGCTTTGAGCTCTCTTCCAGTCTGAGAGCCTTAGGACACAGAATCATTCTCTTCTAAAAAGACAATTTTTTTTGTTTCCACTTTTTTAGCCCTCAATGGAAGCACTGTCAGGAGCAGAAGATGACTTGGTGCACACAAGTGGATTTTCCTGAAAGCCAGGTATGTTTTGAATGATGAGTGGGGGGGAGGGATAAATTGATATGATAAATGCTTGAGCAAAATAAAGGTGTGATTAAATTAGTAGGTGTGTGATTATCTTTCAAATGGAGGTATTGTCGTGCCTCAGGCATGTTTGACATGGCCTAGAGCTGTGTGGGTTGGGGAGTTGGGGATTAGTTGAGTCACTGTTGGATTTGCTGGTGAAACAGACTAATAGGAAGCATTCAGGAGGAGAAACTTCTTTAGAGTGGGGGTGAGAGTGCCCTGGAGCAGGCTGCCCAGAGAGGTTGAAGAGTCTCCTTCCCTGGAGCCTTTGCAAACCTCTCCTGGTTGCATTCTTGTGTGGACTACCCTGGATGATGCTGCCTTGATGGGGTGGGGGTTGGACTGGATGCTCTCTGGAGGTCCCTCCCAACCTCGAAGGATCTGTGATGCTGTACTGGATGCATTCAGTATGCACTACCCTGGGTGATGCTGCCTTGATGGGGTGGGGGTTGGACTGGATGCTCTCTGGAGGTCCCTCCCAACCTCTAAAGTTCTGTGATCCTGTACTGGATGCATTCCTGTGTGCACTACCCTGGGTGATGCTGTTGTGGCGGGGGGGGGTTGGACTGGATGCTCTCTGGAGTTCCCTTCTGACTTTAATTGTTCTGTGATAATAAATTTAACAGGTTACCTTCAAGATGACTTTTTATTGTGTATTTGCACTTCATTGGGGAACAAATGTAAGATGATGTGGCCAAAAAAAATAAAAATGAAGGGGACAGGGAACAGGTTGCCCAGGGAGGTTGTGTCTGCTCCCTCCCTGGATGTGTTCAAGGCCAGGCTGGATGAGGTCTTGAGCGACCTGATCTAGTGGGAGGTGTCCCTGCCTGTGGCGGGGGGTTGGAACTGGATGATCTTTGTGGTCTCTTCCAACCTAGACCATTCTATGATTCTATGATCTAGAGACTTGTTAATACAAACAACATAAACTGTTTCAGATTTCTTTTTAATCAAAATGTGGATATTTTAAGAGCAATTCCTGTAATAAATTCACTTTTGGAAGCACTAAAAACAACTCCAAAATCTGTGTTCACTTTAATTTGACTCTTCATGCTTAGCACCAATGGTTGGGAGGAGTGGGGGAATGCACATGAGCTGCTAGTGGGTTGTGCTATATTCTGTATGAAGGTGTTGTAATTAATTCTTTCCCTCAGATTTCTGGAATGGGATGAATAGTTTCCAGCAGTGAGAAACCAGTGGTGCCATCCTGATGAAATATCTCCTCACCACTCCAGTACAACAGAGGTAATATTTACTTGATGAAGCAGCTGAAATTTCTTCATTTCCCTGTATTCCCTTCTCAGGATCATAGAATGGTTTAGGTTGGAAGAATCCTAATTTGAGCTATCCTGTCCTTCCTTTTAGGTTGGAAGAATCCTAATTTGAGCTATCCTGTCCTTCCTTTTAGGTTGGAAGAATCCTAATTTGAGCTATCCTGTCCTTCCTTTTAGGTTGGAAGAATCCTAATTTGAGCTATCCTGTCCTATCCTTTTAGGTTGGAAGAATCCTAATTTGGGGTATCCTTTCCTTTTAGGTTGGAAGAATCCTAATTTGAGGTATCCTTTCCTTTTAGGTTGGAAGAATCCTAATTTGAGCTATCCTTTTAGGTTGGAAGAATCCTAATTTGAGGTATGCTGTCCTTTTAGGTTGGAAAAATCCTAATTTGAGGTACCCTGTCCTTCCTTTTAGGTTGGAAGAATCCTAATTTGAGGTATGCTGTTCTTTTAGGTTGGAAAAATCCTAATTTGAGCTATCCTGTCCTTCCTTTTAGGTTGGAAGAATCCTAATTTGAGGCATCCTATCCTTTATGTTGGAAGAATCCTAATTTGGGGTATCCTGTCTTAAGAGTGAGTAAATAAGAACCATTAGCTGGGTATTAAAGTGCTGTGGTGAGGAAGTGTTGTGCGAGTGTCGGAAAGCCACTTGGTGGCATTTGCATTTTGATCCTCTTAGGACTTAACTAACTCAGGCTTCACTCAAGATATAAGCATTTAGGAAAATGTTAATGGTGGAAGGTGGAATTGGGTGTGGAATTGTAATGAGTTTTAATTACATTGAAGCTGTTTTCAGCTCCAGAGCTAAATGAATTCAGAAGGGCTAATAATAACATTACCCTTGCAGCAGCCAAAAGCCTGTTTCTGAGTGCTTTCCTGTGCATTAAGGACTGGGAATGGTTTCCTTAACAAAATGTTTAGCTAAGTATCTGAATTTCTTGTTTGTTGTTTTTTTTTTCAATTAAATTAACTTCAGCTGCACTGTTTTTTGAGTATCCACAAGGGGCTTCTAGTTGAAGTAAATCTCAGCTGTGAGGACAAGTTCTAATTTTTAGATCTTACTGCAGCATCTTTTTATTCCACTGCTTTTCATAGAATCTTGGGTTGGGTTGGAAGGGACCTTCAAAGCTCATCCAGTCCAACCCCTCCCTGCACTCAGCAGGGAATTCCTCAACCAGAGCAGGTTGCCCACAGCCCTCTCCAGCCTCACCTTCAACATCTCCAGGCATGGGGCCACAACCACCTCCCTGGGCAACCTGTTGCAGTGTTCCAGCAGCCTCCTGGTGCAGAACCTGTTCCTAACATCCCATCCCAAGCTGCTCTGCTCTGGTTTGCAGCCATTGCCCTCATCCTGTCCCTGCAGCCCTTTGCAAACAGTCTCTCTGCAACCTTCTTGTGGCCCCCTTCAGGTACTGGCAGGCTGCTGTTAGTCTCCCTGGAGCCTTTGTATTTTTTTTAAGGGAGTCTGGGATAGTCTGGAACCCCTCAAACCATGACAGCAAGGATTGGTCCTGGCTGAGCTTTGAGGTCTCTTCCAACCTAAACCATTCTATGATCCCTGGAGGTGTTTTTGGCCAGGCTGGCAGAGGCTGTGGGCAGCCTGCTCTAGGGTAGGGTGTCCCTGGGCATGGCAGGCTGGTTGGAACTGGCTGATCCTGGTGGTCCCTTCCAACCCTGACTGATTCTCTGATCTCACAAGAGCAGAGGAGGAGAATCTCCTCCCTCAGCCTGCTGGCCAGACTTCTGATGCAGCCCAGGCTATGAGTCGCTTTCTGCTTTGCAAGCACAGTGCTGGTTTATGTAGAGCTTCTCATCAGCCAGCACCTCCAAGTCCTCCTCAGGACTTCTCTATCAGTTTTTCTCTGCCTTTACCTGTGCTTAGGAGATACTTCTGTAGAAGCTGAGAACCAGGGATTAGCTGATTCTCAGAAATGAACTTCTTTAAAAGTTCTCATAGGAAAGGAGGGATAATGCTTGGTTGGCTGAGAATTACACTTGCTTGGTTGGGAATCACACTCAATTGGTTGGTTTCCCTGGAGGTCTTTAAGGCCAGGCTGGATGTGGCTCTGGACAACCTGATCTAGTGGGAAGTGTCCCTGCCCATGGCAATGGGGTTGGAACTGAATGATCCTTGAGGCCCCTTCCAACCCTGATGATTCTGTGATGCTGTCAAAGTTCAGAACTAAGCTGAACAACAGGTTGGCAAGAGAAGCAAAATAAAGCTGCATGTGGCATGACTAAATTCATTTTCACAGAACTTGTGGGGTGATCACCTCATTGCTCTCTACAATTACCTAAAGGGAGGTTGTAGCCAGGTGGGGTTGGGCTCTTCTCCCAGGCAACCAGCAACAGAATGAGGGGGGACAGCCTCAAGCTGTGCCAGGGCAGGTTCAGGCTGGAGAGCCAATGGCATCCTGGCCTGGATCAGGAGCAGTGTGGCCAACAGGACAAGGGAGGTTATTCTGCCTCTGTGCTCAGCACTGCTCAGGCCACATTTTGAGTGCTGTGTCCACTTCTGGGCCCCTCAATTCTAGAGAGATGTTGAGGTGCTGGAAGGTGTCCTGAGAAGGGCAGCAAGGCCGGGGAGGGGCCTGGAGCACAGCCCCAAGAGGAGAGGCTGAGGGAGCTGGGGGTGTGCAGCCTGCAGAAGAGGAGCCTCAGGGCAGAGCTCATTGCTCTCTGCAGCTCCCTGAAGGGAGGTTGTGGCCAGCTGGGGTTGGGCTCTGCTGCCAGGTAACCAGCAACAGAAGGAGGGCACACAGCCTCAAGTTGTGCCAGGGCAGGTTCAGGCTGGATGTTAGGAGGAAGTTGTTGGCAGAGAGAGTGATTGGCATTGGAATGGGCTGCCCAGGGAGGTGGTGGAGTCCCCATCCCTGGAGGTGTTCAAGCAAAGCCTGGATGGGCACTGAGTGCCATTGGCTAGGGCTGGGGGATAGGTTGGGCTGGATGAGCTTTGGAGGTCTCTTCCAACCTGGCTTATTCCTATTCCATCCCCAGGAGGTGTTTAAGCAAAGCCTGGCTGGGGCACTTAGTGCCATTGGGTATTGCTGGCTGATAGATTGGACTGGATGACCTTGGAGGTCTCTTCCAACCTGGCTGATAATGCACTTTGGTCTGGGTGGGGCTAAATGGGTGGGAAGTTGTATTTTGAGTGATGGAAGAGCTTTTATGAACTAAACCTTCTTTTTTTATCTTATAGGAAGACAGTCCACAATGTAGGAACAAAAGATTCTTAGCTGCTTCAGGTATGTAATTGAAAACCTTCTCAGCAGCTACTTCAGATTTAAGGCAACATTTGGCATTTTTTTGGTGTTCTGACAGCTGGTGATAAACTTCCTTGCCACGAGTTGGTGGAGAAACTAATTCTGTGTGTAGCTGGGAGTGAAGAAAACCTCTCCCTTAAAAGGCAAAGGTAGCTCTGCCTGTCCTCAGCTTTCACACCTGCCCTGTGCAGAGCTTTCCAAATGTTTAATGTTAGTCAGAACACTAAAGAAAAAGCTTTAATTTTTATAACCTTAAAAAAAAAAAACTACATTTCCATTTGGGATCTTTACATTTTATCTTCACTGTCTGGGTCTCATCTGTGATGAACATATCCCGAACCTGAATTCTGTGTTGAAAAACAAGAATACGGATCCGGAATCTGAGATGAGACCTCAAGATGTGACTGGGACTTCTTGGGAAGTGTTTAACATCTTAAAGTGCTTCAAAGATGTCTTTTGCAGAGGTGCTCACACCTTAATTACCCCTTAATGAGGGTTTGAACTGGCAGAGGGGAGGTTGAAACTGGATGTTAGGAAGAAGTTCGCTGCAGTGAGGGTGGTGAGAGACTGGCACAGGTTGCCCAGGGAGGTTGTGGAGCACAGAAGCACAGACTGTGATCTCTGATNCTATGATTCTTTGATTCTGTGCTCCACAACCTCCCTGGAGATGTTGAAGGCCAGGTTAGGTGAGGCCTTGAGCAACCTGTTCTAGAGGGAGGTGTCCCTGCCTATGGCACAGGGGAGTTGGAACTGGCTGAGCTTTGAGCTCCCTTCCAACCTCAACCATTGTATGATTCTAATGTGCATGAGGTGTGTGTTGTTCCCTGCCTATGGCACAGGGAAGTTGGAACTGGCTGAGCTTTGAGCTCCCTTCCAACCTAAACCATTCTGTGATTCTAATGTGCACAAAGTGTTGTTGACTTTACAAATTGAACTTTCTCCCTTGGATTTCACCTGGGTGTTCTCTTTTTTTGCAGCTGTGGCTTGGAGCACTGTCAGAGCTGCCTGGCAAAGGTGGCTGAGCTGTAACTGGAAGGAACTGTAACACCTGAGGAGTTGCTGTGTCTTGGAGTGAGATTTGATGCTCCTGAATCTTGGAGTGAGATTTGAAGCTTCCTGAAAACAGCTGCTGCAGTTTTAGTGCCTTAACTGTTTTCAGAAGTTGTGTGTGAACCCAAAATCGCTGCCTGCAAGTTTAAAAGAACTTTTCTTACAGAGAGCAGCTCAATGTTTTGGAAATGAGGGCAGGAAAAGTAGATAAATGAGTGGGCTTCAATACACAGAAAAAAAAAATCCTGGAAGTATTTGCCCTTTTAATATATATATTAGTGTATGCAGGCTTGTGATACAAACTGGTGTGACCCCAAAACGTGGGAACTCATGGGTGGGCTCTGTGGGAGGTGGTGGGGTCTCACAGGAGAAGGGCTCTGAGATGAGGTGGGGGGCTCACAGGAGGAGGGCTCTGAGACGAGGTGGGGGACTCCCTCCAAGGTTGGGGGGAACTCTCTCCCGGGTCAGGGGAGGCTCCCTCTCAGGTGGGGTGGCTCTGGAGGTGAGGAACTCACTCCCATCTGGGGGGCTCCACAAAAAGAGTGCACAAATTCCAACCCCTGAGTGGTTCCTGAGGTTAATGCCATGCAGGAGACAGCAGGAAGCAGAGGAGGGGATGAGGAAGCATAAACCCAAAGCACTTGCAAGAGATCTATTAGAGAAGAGGCAAAGTCTGAGGCTGGCATTGGTATCAAGGGAGAGAGGAATCGGGGGTGGGGGGGGTTAGGGACTGCCATGGCACTTGTGGTGCCAATCTTCTCATGCTGAAGAGGGGAGCTGCCCTTTGAGGGATGTGCTGGCAGCGTTAGCTGCTTGCTGTGTGGGGAGGAGGAGGTCAGTGGTGGGAGAAGGGAGCACACACACTGGATCTTGTTTTGAGCAGGCACTTGGAAGTGTTTCCTCAGTCAGCACGTTTGCTGATTTCAGCCCATTGAGGCTGTCACAGAGGGTTGGGGCGTCATGAACTGTGCACAAAGTCTGTTTTATTTTTGTTTTTTAAAGACGAGCCTTGAAGTGATCTGCCTTAAAATGTACTGTGTGCAGCTCTGCAGCCCCCAACACAAGCAGCACATGCAAGTGGTGGAGCCAGTGCAGAGGAGGCCACCAAGATGCAGCTGAGAGAGCTGCAGCAGCTCTGCTCTGAGCACAGGCTGAGAGAGTTGGGACTCTGCAGCCTGGACAAAAGAAGGCTTCCAGGAGACCTTGTATTAGGAAATGGAACTGTTGGAGCCAGTGCAGAGGAGGCCACCAAGATGCAGCTGAGAGGGCTGCAGCAGCTCTGCTCTGAGCACAGGCACAGAGAGTTGGGGCTCTGCAGCCTGGAGAAGAGAAGGCTGCCAGGAGACCTTGGAGTGGCCCTGCAGGATCTGAAGAGGGCTGCAGGAGGGCTGGGGAGGGACTATTGGCAAGGTCGTGTGATGACAGGAAGAGGAGGAATGGGATTAAAGTGGCAGAGGGGAGATGGAAAGTGGATGTTAGGAGGAAGTTGTTTGCAGTGAGGGTGGTGAGACACTGGCACAGGTGGCCCAGGGAGGTTGTGGAGTCTCCTCTGGAGCCTTTCCAGGCCTGTCTGAATGTGTTCCTGTGTGATCTGTGCTAGATTGTTTGCTCCTGCTCTGGCAGGGGTGTTGGACTGATGATCTCCTTGGGTCCTTTCCAACCCCTGACATCCTGTGAGCCTGTGAACGTTTGGTGAGTTCTTGGTAGTTGCTCCTGGAGGTGTTCAAGGCCAGGCTGGATGAGGTCTTGAGCAACCTGATCTAGTGGGAGGTGTCCCTGCCTGTGGCACAGGGGGGTTGGAACTGGATGATCTTTGAGGTCTCTTCCAACATAGACCATTCTATGATTCTATGAAAGCTACCAAGTTCTTGCCCTTTGTGCTGATGCTAATAAGGAACCTTCTGAGCAGTTATTGCTGTGTGAATAACCAATTGGAGTTGCTGGGATCAAATGAGAGAGGCTAGAGGTAAGTTTCAGAATCGTGAGTAGCACTTCAGGTTCTCACACTTCACAAGAATCTTCTTTGTTCTAAAAATCTCCCTGGGGGTGGTTTCAGATCTGTGCTTGACAGAGGTACCAGAAACCAGAGAATCCTCTCCGGGCAGCCTGTTCCAGGGCTCTGGGACCCTTAACACTCAAGAAGTTCTTCCTCATGTTGAGGTGCAACTGCCTGTGCTGCAGTTTCCATCCCTTGCCCCTTGTCCTGTCCCAGAGTGCAACTGAGAAGAGTTTGGCCCTTCCCTCTTGTCCCACATCCCTCAGGTATTTATAAACACGAATTAAATCCCCTCTCAGTCTTCAGCAGACCAAACAGCCCCAGGTCCTTCAGCCTCTTCACAGGGCAGTGTGAGAAGAGTTTGGCCCCTCTCTCTTGACCTTCATCCCTCAGGTAGTTATAAACATGGATTAAATCCCCTCTCAGTCTTCTCTTCAGCAGACCAAAGAGCCCCTGGTCCCTCAGCCTGTCCCCACAGGGCAGTGCTCCAGATCCTTGGACTGTCCAGCAGATCCCTGTCCCTCTTGAACTGTGTTAGAGTATTTAAGCCTGACTGTCAGTGCTTTCCCCTGTGCCCCCCTCCCACAATTCAGGGGGTGAACTTTGAGTTCTCTGGAGTATGAATTTAACAGGCAAATGGCAATTTCAGGTGAGTGGTGTATAGGTGGAGACCCTCATATGCTCATGAACATGCCTGTGGCAAATGATTCACTTCCTCAGCACTTCACTACAGTTGCTATTAGAATAGAATGGAATCAGCCAGGCTGGATGAGACCTCCAAGCTCATCCAGTCCAATCTAGCACCCAGCCCTAGCCAATGGCACTCAGGGTCCCATCGAGTCTGTTGGAAGAGACCTCAAAGTTCATAGAATTGTAGAATGCTTTAGGTTAGAATGGACCTTAAAGCTCATCCAGTTCCCTGTGCCATAGGCAGGGACACCTCCCACTAGAACAGGTTGCTCAGGGTCTCATCCAACCTGGCCTTGAACACCTCCAGGGAAGGAACAGCCACAACCTTCCTGGTACTCATCCAGTCCAACCTAGCACCAGCCCTATCCAATGGCACTAAGTGCCCCATCCAGTCTGTTGGGAGAGACCTTCCAGCTCATAGAATCAGAATCATAGAATGGTTTATGTTGGAAGAGATCTCAAAGATCATCCAGTTCCAACCCCCCTGTGCCATAGGCAGGGACACCTCCCACTAGAACAGGTTGCTCAGGGTCTCATCCAACATGGCCTTGAACACCTCCAGGGAAGGAACAGCCACAACCTTCCTGGGGCTCATCCAGTCCAATCTCTCACCCAGCCCTCTCCAATGACACTAACTGCTCCATCCAGTCTGTTGGAAGATACCTTCAAGCTCATAGAATCATAGAATGGTTTAGGCTGGAAGGGACCTCAAAGCTCATCCAGTTCCAACCCCTCTGTGCCATAGGCAGGGACACCTCCCACTAGAACAGGTCACTCAAGGCCTCATCCAACCTGGCCTTGTACACCTCCAGGGAGGGAGCAGCCACAACCTCCCTGGGGGTCATCCAGCCCAACCTAGCACCCAGCCCTATCCAATCAACCAGAACATGGCACTAAGTGTTCCATCCAGTCTGCTGGAAGAGACCTCCAAGCTCATCCAGTCTACCCTAGCACCCAGCCCTATCCAATCAACTAGAGCATGGCACTAACAGCTCTGTCCAGTCTGCTGGATGAGATCTCCAAGCTCATCCAGTCCAACCTAGCACCCAGCCCTAGCCAATGGTACAAAGTTCTCCATCAAGTCCTTTCTTGAACACTTCCAGCAGCATTTTCTTTCCCTTGCCTGCTTCCCTTGGAGCATATAAGCTGGAAGAGGGGGAACTAAACTGCTGAATTCCACTTTCTTCCAAACATGGATTTTTTTATTTTCCCAGTCCAGTTTTGCTATCAGGGCCCCTATGAAGACCTACTTCTCTGCCACTGTCTCAAGCTTCCTGCAGGCTGCCAAGGACAAAGTGGGTGTTTGATGCTCAGAAGAATGGCTGCATTGAGTGGGACCAAATCTGCCTTGCTCAGTATTCTGGCTGAGGATGAGCAGTGTAAGAAGCAGCACAATTACAGAGAGCAGCTTGCTTGGGAATTTCCTGGGGGGTGAGAGGGGGAAGAGGCTGTTTCATCTCTCTCTGAATACTGTTTGGCAGTGAATGGCCTCTCTCCATTGGAAAAAGTGGCCTGGAAAAGAGATGGAGGAGGATGGATGTCATTAACTGCAGGGGAAGGGTGGGAAGGAGGAAGGTGTTGCTTGGGAGGGAGCTGGAGTTCATCACAGGATGAAAGGGGTTGGAAGGGACTCAAGGAGCTCATTGAGTCCTGCCCCCCCCCCATGTTTAAAGTTGCAGAGGGGAGATTGAAAGTGAATGTTNGCTGAGCTTTGAGATCTCTTCCAACTTCAACCATTCTATGATGCTTTTATTCTATGATTCTTTGATTCTGTGCTCCACAACCTCCCTGGAGGTATTCAGGACCAGGCTGGATGAGGCCTTGAGCATCCTGTTCTAGGGGTAGGTGTCCCTGCCTGTGGCACAGGGGGGTTGGAACTGGCTGAGCTTTAAGGTTCTTTCCAACCTAAACCATTCTATGAGCTGGAAGGTCTCTCCCAACAGACTGCACGGGGCACTTGGTGCCGTTTGATAGGGCTGGATGCTAGGTTGGACTGGATGAGCCCCAGAAAGGTTGTGGCTGCTCCCTTCCATGAAGGTGTTCAGGACCAGGCTGGATGAGGCCTTGAGTGACCTGTTCTAGCAGGAGGTGTCCCTGCCTATGGCACAGTGGGCTTGGAACTGGCTGAGCTTTGAGCTCCCTTCCAACCTAAACCATTCTGTGTGCCCATTCACTCTTAATTCTTTAAGACCACAAGGCTATGACACTCCTCTGGGCATTTTTTCCCCTCCTTGTCTGAGATTGAAGGATGTAATCATCCAATTCAAACACCTGATGAGTTGTAAAACCGAGGCTGGTGCCTGTAATTGATGTGCTTTGACAACTGTGATTTATTTGCTCTTGGGAAATCAGGAGTGGCCTGCAAATGAGAGTCCCTGATTAGCTAAATTGCAAATCTCTCAGGAGTGACAGCTTCAGGTTGCTGCAGATGTGCAGGGGAAATGCTTCCTGCCCTGCTTCTATGCTTACTTCTGGGCCCCTCAGTTTAAGTGGCCAAGAAAACCAGTGGCATCCTGGGCTGGAGCAGGAGCAGTGTGGGCAGCAGGAGCAGGGCAGTCCTTGTGCCCCTGTGCTCAGCACTGCTCAGCACACACCTTGAGTGCTGTGTCCACTTCTGGGCCCCTCAATTCTAGAGAGATGTTGAGGTGCTGGAAGGTGTCCTGAGAGGGGCAGCAAGGCTGGGGAGGGGCCTGGAGCACAGCCCCAAGAGGAGAGGCTGAGGAAGCTGGGGGTGTGCAGCCTGCAGAAGAGGAGGCTGAGGGCAGAGCTCATTGCTCTCTGCAGCTCCCTGCAGGGAGGTTGTGGCCAGCTGGGGTTGGGCTCTGCTGCCAGGCAGCCAGGGAGAGAACAAGAAAAAAACAACTCTGTGCATTCTTACAGGGTCAGAGAGACATTTGTACGTTTGTTTTCCAAAGGCAGGCTGAAAGCATCAAGTTCTTCACCTGTCCCCTGCAGATCCCAGAACAGCAATTTATTACCCCTAGTGCCCAGCTGCTAGGGTGAAGTTAAAACTCTGCTTGCCTACAGAGCTGGATTGTTGCTTCTAGCAGCACAAAATGCAGCTGTGTCAGTTGCAGGCATTATTAAATGACAGATCTGAGGACAGCTTCTGTTGTCTGCACTGCCCTGTGCAAAACAAAGATCTACCTGGCCCTTGCTGCACCAGCTGAGAAGGGCAACACAGAGCTGAAGCTCTGTGTTAGCTTGAGGTCTAATCCTGGTATCTCTCAAGACCTGGGTGGAATGATAGAGGACAACTGCCAAAAATCCTCCTGGGAAGCAGCAGACAGAGCCTGAGGTGCTGATAGCAATAATGCCCTAGTCTGGAGTTGGTGCTGTGAATGAGAACTTCCTTAGTGTGGGCTACTCCTAAGTATCTTAATAAAGTAGCATACAAAAGGTGGCTCTGGGGTGCTGCAGGCATCCCAGGCTCACAGGATGTCAGGGGGTGGGAGAGACACACAAAGATCATCCAGTCCAACCCCGCCCTGTCAGAGCAGGAGCAGAGAATCTAGAGCAGGTCACACAGGAATGCATCCAGACAGGGCTGGAAAGGCTCCAGAGGAGACTCCACAACCTCTCTGGGCAGCCTGTGCCAGGGCTCTGGGACCCCTCCAGTCACAAAGCTCCCCCCTGAGCCAAAGGGAGACTTTAAGCCCAACTTACTTCTTTGAATCTCCTCCACAATGAAAGGGTCAAATCTGATGTTGTCAGTGCAGTAAGTTTTGTGTATTTTCTGTGCTTCCTCATGCAGTGACATCTTCTCAGTATCTGACAGCTCTGTCGTTGAATTCCTCTGAGAAGCAACAGAAAATGCAGTTGTTGCTCATGCTTAGCAGACAGCATCTTGAAGCAACCTCTGACACCAACTCCTTCTCCAGCAAAGTGGAATCTATAACAGAATCACAGCAACATGAATGTTGGCAAAGCCCCTCAGGAGCACCAAGACCAACCCAGAACCCTGCTCTGCAAGATTCACCTTAAACCATAGCCTCAAGCACCACATCCAAACCACCTTTAAACACAGCCAGCTCAGGTCACAGAAGAACACATCCAGACAGGGCTGGAAAGGCTCCAGAGGAGACTCCACAACCTCTCTGGGCAGCCTGTGCCACTACTCTGGGACCCACAGAGACAAGATGTTGCCTCCTGTGTTGAGCTGCAACCTCCTGTGCTGCAGCTTCCATCCATTGCTCCTTGGCCTATGGCAGGGAGCAGTGAGCAGAGCCTGTCCCCCCCCACCTCTCAGATAGTTATAAACATTGATCCAATCCCCTCTCAGCCTTCTCTTCTGCAGACTAAGCAGCCCCAGGTCCCTCAGCCTCTCCTCCCCAGGCAGTGCTGCAGTCCCCTCAGCATCCTCACAGCCCTGCCCTGGACCCTCTGCAGCAGATCCCTGTCCCTCTGCAACTGGAGAAGCCAAAACTGAAGGCAGTGCTCAAGATGAGGTCTCAGCAGGGCAGAGTAGAAGGGGAGCAGAACCTCCCTTGATCTGCTGGACACACTCTGCCTAATATACCCCAGGATCCAATTGGCCCTCTTGGCCCCCAGGGCACATTGCTGTGCCATGGATGTTCTCCCCCAGCAGTCCCAGGGCCCTCTCCATGGAGAAATGCTGCATGTAGCCACTTCTGCCAAGGATTGTAAACCAGGTGTGCGTGGGGCAGCCTGCTCTCTTGTGACAAGGACCTTGAAGATAAGGTTGGTTGGGCTCACCCATGCTTGACAGGAGTCTGAGGTGGTTTGGATACAGGTTAAGTACCCTGTGGACTCTTACCCTGGGAGCTCTGCCTTGGAACTGCTGCTTTGGACATTTTCTCTCCCCCAGGATCTGCAAGGTAATTGCTAATTAACTAAGTAGACCTAAGACAGCAGCCCCAACACTGGTGACTAATCCATGCTGGTAAGAGGTAACAGAAGTGAAACCTGGGCCAGGTAGCACACTCACAGGCTGCAGAGCTGTGCCCAGCCCAACCTCAGGGCATTCAACAAGGCCAAGTGTAAGGTCCTGCAGCTGGGTGGGTGCAATCCCAAGCACAGCTCCAGGCTGTGTGGGGAATGGCTGAGAGCAGCCCTGAGGAACAGGAGCTGGGGGTGTGGGGTGGTGCAAAGCTGAAGATGAGGCTGCAGTGTGAGTGCAGCCCAGACAGCAACTGTGTGCTGGGCTGCAGCAAGAGCAGCTGTGGGCAGCAGGGCAAGGGAGGGGATTGTGCCCCTTGGCTCTGCTCTCCTCACACCCCACCTGCAGCACTGTCTGCAGCTCTGCAGCCCCCAGCACAAGCAGCACATGCAAGTGGTGGAGCCAGGGCAGAGGAGGCCACCAAGATGCAGCTGAGAGGGCTGCAGCAGCTCTGCTCTGAGCACAGGCACAGAGAGTTGGGGCTCTGCAGCCTGGAGAAGAGAAGGCTGCCAGGAGACCTTGGAGTGGCCTTGCAGGATGTGAAGGGGGCTCCAGGACAGCTGACAGGATGAGGAGGAATGGGTTTAAAGTGTCAGAGGGGAGACTGAAACTGGATGTTAGGAGGAAGGCCAGCGTGAATGAGGCTGTGGGCAGCCTGCTCTAGGGTAGAGTGTCCCTGTCCATGGCAGGGGGTTTGGAACTGGCTGATCCTTGTGGTCTCTTCCAACCCTGACTGATTCTACGATTGTAAGGAGTTCTTTGCAGTGAGGGTGGTGAGACACTGGCACAGGTTGCCCAGGGAGGTTGTGGAGCACAGAATGGGATTCAAGATTCACATTCTGTGCTTCTGTGCTCCACAACCTCCCTGGAGGTGTTCAGGACCAGGCTGGATGAGGTCTTGAGTGACCTGATCTAGTGGGAGGTGTCCCTGCCTATGGCACAGGGGGGTTGGAACTGGCTGAGCTTTGAGCTCCCCTCCAACTTAGACCATTCTCTGATTCTGTGGTTCTGTGATTCTAGTGGGAGGTGTCCCTGCCTATGGCACAAGGGGGTTGGAACTGGCTGAGCTTTCAGCTCCCTTCCAACCTAAACCATTCTGTGATTCAGGCATAAGTTAGAGCTGAAGGTGCATGAGAGCTTAGGTGTGGGGGTAGGAGCTGTGCTCTTTGTGTGCTTTCCAGATGGAGAACAGCTCATGGCCTGTCAGAGCTGCTCTATGGCTGTGGTGTGCTGTGCTCTAGCTAGGAAAGATGCCCAGACCTGGGGCAGAATACTCAAAGGCAGACAGTAGGTCACTAAGGAGAGGGGCTGGAGTGCACAGAGTAACTCACAGGGGGGGTTTGTGGGGACATTTAGAGTCTCTCTCCAGATTGTTTGGAGCTCTGAGCTCTAGTTGCAGATGTCCCTGCTGGCTGCAGGGGTGGGGGTTGGACTAGATGATCTTTAAAAGGTTCCTTCCCACCCAAAGCACTCTGTGATTCTCTCTTCAGTTGGCTTTTGTAAGTGTGCCAGGCTCCAGAATCTAGACAGCTGCTGGGCAGTACAGGGGGTGGAAGGGCAGGGCTGGTGAGCATCCAAGAGGAGATCTCAGAGCAGCAGTAAATCCTCTCCTGATCCTTTCATTTCTGGTTCTGCTTGGCCAGTTGCAGCCTCAGCACATGGCTACCCTGCACTGCACAAGTGGACAGGGGAGCCAGGAGATGGCTGAGATGTTTTGAAGGTGACTCCCACTGAGGAATTCAATCTGTGGTTCTCTGGCCCCAGCCCTTAAGGCAGAAGGCAGCAGGAGGTGGACCTGGAGCAATCTGCTTGCTGAAGCCCTCCCGTGGGAATCTGATGACACCTTGAGTGGGGACACACACACACAAGTCCCTTGTCACTTCTCTGCTGAAGATCTCCTCTCCTCTTTTCCATGGAGCTTTGCCAGGTGCTGACCTAATAGCAACAGTCCTCTGGGGAAGGGCTTTAAAGCATCAGAGGCTCAGGGGAGCTGGACCAAAAAAGGCATCAGTGGTTGCCTCCTGACTCACTCTTGTGCTCTCTGCAGTTGTAAAGCAGCATTTCATTGCTCACTCCAGATTAGGAAACCTCTTCCTGTAGTTCCCTCACCCTTGGTCATGTTCAGAGCTCTCTGTAATTTATGGAATCACAGCATCAGAGAAGGGCTTAGGTTGGAAAGGGCCTCAAAGCTCAGCCAGTTCCCCACTCTCATGCTGAAGAACTCCCTCCTCATGTCCAGTCTGAATCTCTCCACCTCCAGCTTTGCTCCATTCCCCCATGTCCTGTCACTGATAGCCTAAAATGTCCCTACCCAGCTTTTTTTGTAGAATCACAGAATCATAGAATGGTTTAGGTTGGAAGGGAGCTCAAAGCTCAGCCAGTTCCAACCCCCCTGTGCCATAGGCAGGGACACCTCCCACTAGAACAGGTCACTCAAGGCTTCATCCAGCCTGGTCCTGAACACCTCCAGGGAGGTTGTGGAGCACAGAATCAAAGAATGGTTGAGGTTGGAAGGGAGCTCAAAGCTCAGCCAGTTCCAGCTCCCCTGTGCCATAGGCAGGGATACCTCCCACTTGAACAGGTCACTCAAGGCCTCATCCAACCTGGTGCTGGACACCACAAGGGAGGTTGTGGAGCACAGAATCAAAGAATCATAGAATAAAAGAACGACCACCAGTAGATGAATGCAGTTTGCTTCTGCCACAAATTACACTTGGAGAGCTGGGATGCAAAGAGCCTTCTCATTTCTGGGGTGTCAGTTGGCACTCTCCAAAGCTGGAATGCTAAATAAATGGAGATTGAGCTGGATCACAGAATGGTTTAGGTTGGAAGGGAGCTCAAAGCTCAGCCAGTTCCAACCCCCCTGTGCCATAGGCAGGGACACCTACCCCTAGAACAGGATGCTCAAGGCCTCATCCAGCCTGGTCCTGAACACCTCCAGGGAGGTTGTGGAGCACAGATCAAAGATCCCATTCTGTGCTCCACAACCTCCCTGGGCAACCTGTGCCAGTGTCTCACCACCTTCACTGTGAAGAACTTCCTCCTAACATCCACTTTCAATCTCCCCTGTGACACTTTAAACCCATTCCTCCTCATCCTGCCATCACCAGACCTTGTCAATAGTCCCTCCCCAGCCTTCCTGGAGCCCCCTTCAGGTCCTGGAAGACTACTCCAAGGTCTCCTGGCAGCCTTCTCTTCTCCAGGCTGCAGAGCCCCAACTCTCTGTGCCTGTGCTCAGAGCAGAGCTGCTGCAGCCCTCTCAGCTGCA
Organism: Psilopogon haemacephalus; assembly: GCA_013396835.1. Lineage (NCBI taxonomy): Eukaryota > Metazoa > Chordata > Aves > Piciformes > Megalaimidae > Psilopogon > Psilopogon haemacephalus. The sequence continues at coordinate 26,696 of VWZI01014550.1, forward strand.
TCTTGGTGGCCTCCTCTGCACTGGCTCCACCACTTGCATGTGCTGCTTGTGCTGGGGGCTGCAGAGCTGCAGACAGTGCTGCAGGTGGGGTGTGAGGAGAGCAGAGCCAAGGGGCACAATCCCCTCCCTTGCCTGTAATTTATGGACTCACAGAATCACAGAATGGTTTAGGTTGGAAGGTAGCTCAAAGCTCAGCCAGTTCCTACCCCCCTGTGCCGTAGGCAGGGACACCTCCCACTCTTTTGCTACTCCTCCTGCACGGTGGTTACCCTTTGCTGCTCAAGTAGAAATGGCATCTCAGCTGTTCACACAGGCACTGACATCAGAAGTCTGACTTCTTTTGTTTTGTTTTTTTAACCCCCAAGCCTGTTTTCTATTAACATGTCTGTGTTAACCTTCTGTTTTATACTGTTGAAGTACATAACATCAGTTTTGTTCTTCTGCACATGTTCCATTTGTCCTCCTTTGCAAGAAAAAGTTAGAATGAGAGAATGGTTTAGGTTGGAACAGACCTCAAAGCTCAGCCAGTTCCAACCCCCCTGTGCCATAGGCAGGGACACCTCCCACTAGAACAGGTCGATCAAGACCTCATGCAACCTCCAGGGAGGGAACAGCCACAACCTCCCTGGGCAACCTGTGCCAGGGTCTCATCACCCTCACTGGAAAGAACTTCATTGTATGGGCTGGGCTGGAAGTGACCTCCAAAGGTCATCCAGTCCAACCCCCACCCTGCAGCCAGGGATATTTTCAGGTAAATCAGGTTGCCCAGAGCCCTGTTGAGCCTCACCTTGAATATCTCCAGGGATGGGGCCACAACCACCTCCCTGGGCAACTTGTTGCACCACCCTCCCAGTAAGGAACTTGTTCCTAACATTAGATAGGGCTACAGTGGGCTGAGGAATGGGCAATTAGAGAGAATCCAGAGGAACATTTGCACATCCTTCTGCAGGAAGTGGGAAGGCTTTGGGCTAGATGATCCTTGTGGTCCCTTCTAACCCTGACTGATTGTATGGTTCTATGAAAGGAACAGATCAGTGACTGTTGTGCTTGCTGCAATGCCAGGGTGTTTGTAACCTCAGCCTAAAGAGTCAGGACCTCCATGCAGGCTCCAGGGGTAGAACAGAATCATAGAATCAGTCAGGGTTGGAAGGGACCACGAGGATCAGCCAGTCCCAACCCCCCTGCCATGCCCAGGGACACCCTACCCTAGAGCAGGCTGCCCACAGCCTCTGCCAGCCTGGACAAAAACACCTCCAGGGATCTGGCCCCAAACACCTCCCTGCAGGGTCAACCCATTCCAGCCTCTCACCACTCTCATGCTCAAGAACTTCCTCCTCACATCCAGCCTCAATCTCCCCACCTCCAGCTTTGCCATTCCCCCTAGTCCTGTCACTCCTTGACACCCTAAAAAGTCCCTCCCCAGCTTTTTTTAGGCCCCTTTCAGATCCTGGAAGGCCACCAGAAGGTCCCCTGGGAGCCTCCTCTTCTGCAGCCTGCACAGCCCCAACTCTTTCAGGCTGTGCTCACAGCAGAGCTGCTGCAGACCTCTGAGCATCCTCGGGGCCCTTCTCTGCACACCTCCAGCATCTCCACATCCTCGTGGTTTAGGTTGGAATGGATCTTACAGATCATGCATTTCCAAACCCCTGCCATAGGACGGGGACACCTCCCACTAGAGCTGATGGGGCAAAGGCAAAGACAGGGCAAGCAGAGACACAATTCAGACCTTCCTGGTTGTGCTCCCCCAACCTACACTGATTTACTCCTGCAGGCTTTAAACTGGGCTGCTAGCTCTGTAATTAACATTCAGATGGGAGTTTCTTCCATTAATTAGATGAATGAATTCTGGGGTTTATGGATGTACTTTCAACTTCCAGTGGCAGTCAGTTCCTCAGCTTGCTTGCACGTGTGGAAAGGCAGCTCTTACTTTGCTGTCTTCCAGCCTGGCAGTGACTGGCTGAGGAGCTGCTGGCAAAACTCTGAGCTGAAAAGGATGCACGAACAAGGTGGAAGAGGGCAGGGGAGGCAGGAGAAATTTATCACCAGAGGCTGAGCTTGCAAAGCCCAAAGTGCATCTGGAAGTGCACCTGGAAAAAAGATGCACAGAGGCATCAAGGGAGGCTCCTAGGAGTATGTCAGGAGCAAAAGGAGATTAGGGAGAACACTGAAAGTGATGCCAGAGGACATGGAAAAGGGCAAAGCACCAAAGTACTTCTACCTCATCAGGTTAACGAGACAAGTGCAAGGTCCTGCAGCTGGGCCAGGACAATCCCAGGCACTGACACAGGCTGGGCAGGGTCTGGCTTGAGAGCAGCCCTGAAGAAAAGGACTTGGGAGTGCTTGTGGAGGAGAAGCTGAAGATGAGGCAGCAGTGTGCACTTGCAGGGCAGAAAGGCAAGCAGAGGCTGGGCTGCAGCAGGAGCAGTGTGGGCAGCAGGGCCAGGGAGGGGATTCTGCCTCTCTGCTGTGCTCTGCTGAGAGCCCACCTGGAGTAGTGCATCCAGTGCTGGAGCCCCTGGGACAAGAGGGATGTGGAGATGCTGGAGGTGTGCAGAGAAGGGCCCCGAGGATGCTCAGAGGGCTGCAGCAGCTCTGCTGTGAGCACAGACAGCCAGGTTGGAAGAGACCTCCAAGCTCATCCAGTCCAACCTATCCCCTAGCCCATGGCACTCAGTGCCCATCCAGGCTTTCCTTGAACACCTCCAGGGATGGGGACTCCACCACCTCCCTGGGCAGCCCATTCCAATGCCAATCACTCTCCCTGTGAAGAACTTCTTCCTAATATCCAGGCTATACCTCTCCCACCACAGCTTGAGACTGTGTCCTCTTGTTCTGTTGCTGGTTGCCTGGGAGAAGAGTTTCTGTAGTAGCTCAACCCATCTCTGGAAGCTGTGGAGCCTGTGACTGCTAGAACAAATTAAAAGAGACTTAATTAAAACAGGTAGTCCCCCAAGGAGCCTTATTTTACCACCAGTGGCCCAGCTGTGCATTGTCTGGACTAAAAGGTGAGCTGCAGACGCCTTCCTGAAGTGAGGGCTCCTTCTACACAGATATATTAACAATTTGGCAGCCTTACTGAGGAGGCCAAGGGCTGGGAAAGGGGCTGGAAAACATTGCAGAGAGTCCTGGGTCTGGCTGGACCATCTCAGAATTGTGCTGTGACAAGCACAGTTAAAAAGGGGGGGTTTGTTCTGCCATTCCAAGCAGTGACATTTGCTGTGTGGCCAGAGCAACCCACCCCTCTCATGCTGGTGCATTTCAGAGCTCAGGCACCACCAGTTCTGGAGCTCAGCCTAAGTTTTGCAAGGTGTGAGCAGTTGGGATGTTAGGAAGAAGTTGTTGGCAGAGAGAGTGATTTGCATTGGAATGGGCTGCCCAGGGAGGTGGTGGAGTCCCCATCCCTGGAGGTGTTCAAGAAAGGACTGGATGGGGCACTTAGTGCCATGGTCTGGTTGATTGGATAGGGCTGGGTGATAGGTTGGACTGGATGAGCTTGGAGGTCTCTTCCAAGCTATCCTATCCTATCCTAACCTATCCTATCCAATCATATTCCTAACCAATCATATTCCTAATCTATCCTATCCTATCCTATCCTATCCTATCCTATCCTATCCTATCCTATCCTATCCTATCCAATCATATTCCTAACCAATCATATTCCTAACCTATCCAATCCTATCCTATCCTATTCTATCCTATCCTATCCAATCATATCCTATCCAATCCTATCCTATCTTATCCTATACTATCCTAACCTATTCTATCCAATCCTATCTTATCCCATCCCATCCCATCCCATCCCATCCTATCCTATCCTATCCTATCCTATCCTATCCCATCCTATCCTATCCTATCCTATCCTATCCTATCCTATCCTATCCTATCCTATCCTATCCTATCCTATCCTATCCTATCCTACCTTTATTCTAATCCAGGCATGAGCACTTGGGACAGGCTAATGTCTGTGGTGCTCAGAAGGCTGCAGCAGCTCTGCTCTGAGCACAGGCTGAGAGAGTTGGGGGTCTGCAGCCTGGAGAAGAGAAGGCTGCCAGGAGACCTTGGAGTGGCTTTCCAGGATCTGAAAAGGGCTTACAGGAAGGCTGGGGAGGGACTATTGGCAAGGTCTTGTGATGACAGGAAGAGGAGGAATGGGATTAAAGTGGCAGAGGGGAGATAGAAAGTGGATGTTAGGAGGAAGTTGTTTGCAGTGAGGGTGGTGAGACACTGGCACAGGTTGCCCAGGAAGGTTGTGGAGCACAGAATGTGACCAAAGATCACTCTGCTCCACAACCTCCCTGGAGGTGTTCAGGTGTTCAAGGCCAGGCTGGATGAGTCCATGAGTGACCTGTTCTAGTGGGAGGTGTCCCTGCCTATGGCACAGGGGGGTTGGAACTGGCTGAGCTTTGAGCTCACTTCCAACCTAAACCATTCTATGAATGTGGTGCAGTCTTCACAGGGATAAGGAACACTGAAAGTAAGATTCCTGCTGAGCCTTCCAGGCTCTCATTTGTTTTCTTCCCTCTCTACTTGGCCCTGGTGAGGATCTAGTCAATGTCTATCAATAGCTGAGGGCTGGGGGATAGGAAGGAAGGGACAGGGACAGCCTCTGCTCACTTGTGCCCTGGGATAGGAGAATGGAAAATGAATGGAATCTGCAGCACAGGAAGTTCCACCTCAACATGAGCAACAACTTCTTGACTGGAAGGGCACAGGCTGCCCAGAGAGGTTGTGGAGTCTCCTTCTCTGGAGACTTTCCAGCCCTGTCTGGATGTGTTCCTGTGTGACCTGTGCTGGATCCTCTGCTCCTGCTCTAGCAGGTTGCACTGGAGACCTCCAGAGGTCACTTCCAACCCTTAACATCCTATGATCTGATTCTCTTTTTTCGTGTATAATTCTTTAACTCTACCAAAGGAGCTCAAGAGCAAAATCTAGACCTAAGCTGGTAACAGTCAAATTTGTTTTCCACTGCTTTATCTGTGCAACTCTGTCATTGGTCCTGTTACAATCCCTGTTTTTTTACTCTGGATGTGCTCTGGAGGCTCAGGTCTCCAACTTGGGTGTCAGTGAGACTGCAGTGGTTGCAATTGGACTAGAAGCAGGCAGAGGGTTCAAGTTCCAGGAGAATTTAGAGATCAAAACAAGTTCCATTGTGGGAAGAAGTTCTCACACTTTAAGGCTCCTGTACTAAAACTCCTTCTGTAAGTCACAGAACATTCCAGTTAGCCTCAAAGCAGCACAGTATCTTAACCTTGCAAACAGTGCCCAAGGTGAGAAAGGACCTGGGAAGAGGAAGAACTGATTTTGGGTGCATGCCCGTGGAAAGTAACACAACAATATCAGAGGAAGTGATTCAGACTTCACCCTTTTGGAAGGTGAAGCCTAAACAAATCAGTGGCTCTAACTGCTGCTGTGCTCGGCCATTATAAATGTTCTGGAGCTGCAAATAACACTATAAAAATGCCCAGATTGAAGGAAATCACAGAATGTCAGGAGCTGGAAGGGACCTCCAAAGCTTATCCAGTTCAACCCCTCTGCCAGAGCAGCATCACCCAGAGCAGATCACACAGGAACACATCCAAGGGGGGCTTGAATATAGAATCACAGAATCACAGAGTGTCAGGGGCTGGAAAGGTCCTCTGAAGCTCATCCAGTCCAACCCCCCTGCCACAGCAGCATCACCCAGAGCACATCACACAGGAACACATCCAAGGGAGGGAGAGGTTGAATATAGCATCACAGAATCACAGAATGTCAGGGGCTGGAAGGGACCTCCAAAGCTCATCCAGTCCAACCCCCCTGCCACAGCAGCATCACCCAGAGCAGATCACACAGGAACACATCCAGGCAGCTCTTGAATAGCTCCAGAGAGGGAGTCTCCACAACCCTCCTGGGCATCCTCTTCCAGCCTTCGGTCACCCTCACAGGGAAAAAAATTCCTCATGTTTCCATGGAACTTCCTCTGGCTCAGCTCCCACCCAGTGCCCCTTGTCCTAGCATTGGGCATCACCCAGCCTCCTGCTGGCCTGGCTCCAGCCTCCTGCCACTCACCTGCACATCTTTACAACCATCCCTGAGGTCTCCCCTCAGGCTCCTCCTCTCCCAGCAGCTCAGCCCCAGCTCCCTTAGGCTCTCCTCCAATGGAAGATCTTCCACTGCCTTCAGCATCTGTGCTGGACTCTCTCAAGCAGTTCCCTGAAGTCCTTTTTTGAAGTGAGTGTCCCAGAACTGGACACAACATTCCAGATGCAGCCTCAGCAGGGCAGGGGGGAGGGGCAAGAGAACCTCTCTTTTAATCCATCCTAGAATGGCACTGGCCTTGGCCACCAGAGGACATTGCTGGCTCATGGCCAACCTCCCATCCACTAGGACCACTCCAGGTCCTTTTCAGCTTCACTGCTCTCCAGCAAATATAAAGGTTAGGTGCCTGCAAAATGTTCTTTCCATAATGTTTTGTTTTTTTTTTTTGCATTAATTTCTACACAATAAGGGGGAAAAAAAATAACAATAAGGGGGAAAAAAAATACCAATAAGGAGAACTGGAATACTGATTTTTGGGATTTCATGGATCTTCACTGTTGTCTTTGTCCTCCTGATACTTGAGCTCATAACCTGAGCTATATTTAGTGGAGCTGAAATGTCAGGCTCTTTGCTTCCTCCTCCCTACAAAAGGTGACAAAGGGTCACTTAAGCTGCCCTCTCCTTGACTCTGGGTGGGCTGTGATTTTTAAGTAAGGCTGCAAATATCTTCACTGCCTTTATTCTGGTCTTCAATTATTTATTATTATTTTTTTTCCCCCTTCCATAAAATTTTGCACTAGAGGGAAGTGCATAAAAAAGGTTCCTCTCTAAAATGAGCCTGAGAGCAGGAGTTTGCCCAGCTGTGTTTAGCTCCACTGATGAGAATCTGAAAGGCTGCAGCAGCTCTGCTATGAGGACAGGCTGAAAGAGTTGGGGCTGTGCAGCCTGGAGGAGAGAAGGCTGCCAGGAGACCTTGGAGTGGCCTTGCAGGATCTGAAGGGGGCTACAGGAGGGCTGGGGAGGGACTGTTCACAAGGTCTTGTAATGACAGGACAAGGGGGAATGGGTTCAAACTGGCAGAGGGGAGATTGAAACTGGATGTTAGGAGGAAGTTCTTTACAGTGAGGGTGGTGAGGCACTGGCACAGGTTGCCCAGGGAGGTTGTGGCTTCTCCCTCCCTGGAGGTGTTGAAGGCCAGGCTGGATGAGGTCTTGAGCATCCTGTTCTAGTGGGAGGTGTCCCTGCCTGTGGCACAGGGCGGGGTGGAACTGGCTGAGCTTTGAGGTCTCTTCCAACCTAAACCATTCTATGATTCTATGAGACCTTATAGCAACCTTGCAGTATCTGAAGGGG
>VWZI01014551.1:0-70656 GCA_013396835.1 Psilopogon haemacephalus
GGATCTACCACATACCCTACTATGCACCAGCTTCAGGAAAGATCAGACACTACAATGGTTTGTTAAAGAAGAGCCTAAAAGCCATGGGGGGGTGGAACTTTTGAAAACTGGGACAAGTATTTAGCACAAGCAACCTGGTTGCTAAACAGTAGGGGTTCTGTGAACAAAGCAGGACCTGTCCAATCAGATTCGGTACAAACAGTGGGTGGTGATAGAGTTCCTATTGTACGTGAAAAGAATCTGTTAGGGAGAACTGTTTGGGTATTTTCTCCTTTGGGTGAAGGGAAACCTGTCTGAGGAATGGTTTCTGCAGAAGGTCCTGATCATACATACTGAGTAATGCAGGAGAATGGTGAAATCCAGTGTATTCCACAGATAAATCTAACCTTAGCTGAGAGTTTAAATTCAGAGTGTTAGGAGTTTTCTGTTCTAAGTTTTGCCTGGCGTCCAACACAAGGGACCTACATTACATGAGCATGAACCCAATGTCACCTGGGAGTCCCTGGTCTCATTTCATCTGTGAGGAGACAATCTGTCTCCTGTTTTCTGAGCTTTTGAATCACCTACATCCAAGACACATCTGGAACAAACTAAGTTTGTAAATATTCATGATTGTAAATATTATATTAGGTTAGATAGATAATTCTCAATAAACTCTGAGTGAAGTAGGCAGAGGTGGATTGTGCTGGTTTGAACTAATTGTAAAATTTGAGTAAGAAATTAGACTATAGGCTGAGAAATAAAAATACATGATGTCACTTCATTCACAGCTTTACTGAGAAAGAAAAAAAAATTGTTTTAAGCATTGTATCCCAGATATAGATAAGTCAGAGTGCTCCAGGCCTCTCTGGGCTGTGGCTGCTCCTTGCATGGCTCCATTTCCCTGCCTTTTGTAGCTAATTCTGAATAATTCCACTAACTTCTTTTCCTACTGCTAATCTCCCTGGCCTATCTACCTTTGCCTATCTTCTGCATCAACAGATGGTGAGTTAAGATTGGGGAAGGGGGGAAAGGTGGTAGGGGTGGTTAGAAAACCCCTCTTAGGGATTTTGATCTCTGGGAGGGGTGTGATGTTTCTGTATTACCTTTTCACTGTACATATCTGTAAATATCTGTTATGCATTGTAAATATCTGCTATGCATTGTAAATATCTGCTGTAAATATAAAGCTTCATTTACCAACTTCCAGACGTTCTGAGTTCTAGCCTGCGTTATATCAAAGGGTGGGGGGTGGGGGGAGTGGGCAGGTAACTGCTAAACCACCACACCCATCATTTCCTTCCAGTCCTTAAGAAGTGAATTTTCTCCCTCCTCATATGGCAAGAACATCCTGAGGGTGAGGAATAAACCCCTCCCCTCAAGAGGCTCCCACCATACCAGCAAAGGACATCACAAATATCACTTATAAATTGACAACACATATATTAAGCACACCACACCAACAGCAATGGCACATTAGATCTGTTTTCAAAACAATAATGGAACAAAATTTGTCTTCTCAGAGAGCCTCCAATCTGAAGTGATAATAATCCCTGTTTATCGAAATTGCACTCTGAACATCTCAAGTGCAAAACTCAGTTTGACTAGCAGAAATCTTGCAGCGGGGGGCAGTGGTGTAATTATGTCAACAGTATTAAATATCTTTTATAAGATATTTAAATTAGAAAATAAATCTCCCATGAACATAAGCAGGTAAGATCTATGTGAGCTAACTTTAGACTTGAGAGGTAGGTTTTTAAATTACATCTGGAGTCACTGGAGAGAGATGCACTCCTCCAGCAGATGAATCAGAGCACTTACAGTTAGGCTGCTATTCTGAATCACTCTGTTCAGGTATTTCTCTTTATTTATAGGGAAGATAAGCCTCAGAAAACCTCCTCACATAAGTTAAAGCAAGTGCCAGTGCCTTTGAGGGTTCTGTTCAGGTCATTCAAATCTGAAAAATTACTAAAAATTAGCTAGCAACTTAATTGTTATTTAAAAATATATATTTAAAGAAAGTGAGGTTTAAATTCCTAAATATGTGTTGGCCCATTTACAAGTGTTGCTATATAGATGTTCCTCTGAAAAAAATATCACCTTGAAAAGAGAAGTTTCTTGATTTACCTTCATATCAATGAACATGTGCATGTAGGCAAAGTGAATGTAACTTTTGGAATAAAAAAAGCTAAGAGAGATTGAAACAGAATTTCCTACTTTATAGAAGAAAATTATTAATTCAGCTTCTGGCACTGTTGAGTGCCACAAACCCCAAATGCACCAAAATCCTGTAAGATAGAGGTAGCCATAAAAGAATTATAATTTGAAATGGAAAGCTTGAATTATTTCTGTAAATGAGCCATTGTATTTTGTATTTTCTTACTGTTCTGAAAGATTTGAAGTTATAGGTTCACGCACATTATATGGCATTATTTTTGAGAGAAAGGATTACTTTGAAGAAACAGCAGAGCAGGCAGTAACACTGTGGAAGTAGCTGCTAAGCAGTTTTCCCAAATGATGTGTGCTTCTTTGCTTCTGTCTCCATTAATTCTTGATTATGTAGCAACAACTGGCTTTCCAGAGTTGAAATCCAACATGTCCTTTAAAACTTTGCTGCATTACACAAACAAATCAGAAAGAAATTTGAGTAACTTCATTGTAGTCTGAAACTGTAAGTAGTGTGTTTCCACTGGCCTTCCTAAGTGTCTGGTATTCACATTTAAATAAATGTACAAAGTAAATTAGTAAAAAGCTGAAGCCAGTACTGCTTATTTTAGAAATAATATGTCATCATTGTTCACCAGGGAGAAAAATAAGGATGCTAGAGGCTCTACAGAATTCTACACCAATAATACTCAAGACTTGCAGTGTTTGCTTGTCTGATTTTCTATTAAAACTAATGGTCTCTGCTCTTACAAGTGTGCTTAATGGTATTTCTGCAGAAGCAAAACTACTGTGTTAATTTCTTCTTCCTGTTAAAAATACCTAGGCAAACTTGACTTCCAGTTCACACTATACTGTAATGCAATTCTCTCTTGCAGTTCTCTACTGTGGGCATTGTACCAGTTTCCAGCACAAGACAGAGAGATTAAGAAATGAGATCTGATAGTGAAAGATGATAGAAGTCTTGAAAATGGACCCCTGAAGTGGCAGTCTGGAAATTAAGGTAGCATTGCCACAGTGTCAAGATTCAGGATGAATCCCTTTGATAAGACCAGATCAGGTTTTAGGGTCTGTGTGTTGGGTGTTTTAAAATTGTAGTAGATTTCATAGTGGTGCCTCTAGCAGATCTCAAGGTAGGCAGGTGCCTACTTCTCACCTTTACACAGTGAGAAGTTCTGCATCAAGGCCTCAGAAGCAGTTATGTGGAAGCAGCTGTTGGCAAATTGTAGCATAATCTCCATTTCAAAGGTATTTTTGAACTGACAATCAAGATCTTGAGAGAAAAATAATGACCTACACAGACAAAGAAACTACATGTATTTTAGAGTATCCATGTAGAGTTATCACCTCATTCTTAGCAAAACCAGTGAAATTCTGTTTTGCTTGGACAAATTCCTCCATTTGGAGTTTTTATGCTAGCAGTCAGAGTTATTGTTGCTGTTCAAACTTCATCTTTACAAAACAAGTAGATATAGCATTAAGCATTGGAAGCAACTCAGATCAATACTTTGACTAAATAAGGAATTTTTCATTCTTAATAAATTAAATATATTTTTCCACTTCCTACCTATTAATTATGTTGTGAAGTTGAAACCATCAATCGCACATCCATTATTTGCTGCCTAAATGCTGCAGTTGCTGTTTGCTGAAGCAGTACAGGCAAAGCTGCAGAAAGCATCACATTTTCTTAGGCTCTGTATGTCTTGTTTCTTTATATGTAGACTGGCATTCTACTTCCCTGAATATAAAAATCAAAGCACTTCTGTGGAAATATTGTCAACGATAATTTTCTTATCATTACAGTTCATAATTAGAAACCTCACCCTATGGAAATTAATACAGAGATCAGATATCAGTGCCAAGCAAAGGACTAGCTGAGTTAATATGACATGTCATTATCCTACCCTAGTTACAGGTATGGGAATTAATTTGGAGAAAATTTTCATTTATGAACACCTGCACCTAGATAGCTGTCTTTTATTTCAGCCTTGTGAGAGTTCTTATTAACCTACACTGCACCTTATCTATGTGCTGCAGGTTAGAGATTTTGGCATTAGTTATTTTAAGAGTGAAATAGCCCTTAGAAAATGCTATTGCCTTATGATAATTAAGTTGCATTTACTTGGGCATTATGTACAATATTCTTTACTGTGAAAGTTTAGGAAGTACCTAGTAAGCCATAATTTTCTGTGGTAGAAATAGGAACATGTAAGAAAAGCTGTTTATTTCCACTGGCTAACTGGATTCAGCTAAGAATTATATGGTTGTACTGAGCCAAATGTATTCACATCACTTACTGCAAAGTATGTGCAATTATACCTCCTTAACTATTGAATAAATTTTTTTTTCACCCTGAGCATTCATGTTTTGAAGTTACTGTACAACCCGTCTTTCTAAATGTCACAGGGGACCTTGAAAGCATGTGGATAATTGAGGATTTGAATATCTGAAGGGCACTGCCGTGTAATATGTCTATTCTGGATGACATGACCTTCTGGTAGAAAATAGAATTCTGGATGTTTACAATAGCCATGACCCAGTGCTCTTCCAGCTGATTTCTACTGTAGAATAGCTACTTGGTGAAAACTTTCTCTCAGGCAAAAAAAAAAAAATTTTTTTTCTAATTCCATACCCACAATCCAATTGAGTCTGTGCATGTGAAAAAAGCAGTAGTTTGTCTTGGATATTTTCTCTATTACACTCATGGAAGCCTCCAGGGCTACTATAAAAAATTCTAGTATGAAGAATGTTGGAGAAAACTTTCCTTGGAGGAATGTTCATTCTAAAATAACTGGTCAGTGTATTAAAAAAAAAAATTTAAAAAAATTGGATACTTCCCTGGCTCCATTCTTCCTGAAATCTTGGAAATTGACTTCTGTCTTCTAGCAGTGACTTGTGCATGTGTCACCACCTGTCTCAGCTTCTGGAGAGTTACTCTGTTTTCTAGGTAGAAAATTATTGACTTACGATACCTGTTTTTCATGTAGTGGCTCAGATGGAAGCAATGAAAACCAGCCAAGCAAAGAACAAGACTGATGTGATCTGTGTGTCATGTAGAGGTGGCAGATAAATTTTAATTCCTTACTAGAGCAGCCTGTGCTGTAACAGGCTTTATGCAATTTCTGAGCATATTCCAAACAAAATTATACTTACCAGGATCTAATAGTTACCATTAATAAGAGTTATTAATGAGTTCTCCTTAAAAATGACACAAAGAAGTGAGTGAAAATTTTCCAGGAAAAATTTCAGTCCTCCAATTACCCAAATATATTCTGTCCATCAATGTACAGCTACATTTTTTTTCTTTATATTAGAACTTATTACGGGGAGAGGAGTATTCATTCTTTGACAAAGGAATCCAGTCAAGCCAGGTCAGCTACAATACCTTTACAAGTTCCATTTTACCTTTGGTTAGAAAAAAATGCCAATTAAAAAGTAGATGATTTATAGTCTTCTCCAGCCACTTATTATTACCCCTTAAATCTTCCAGCAAGAGACAATGAAGCATGGAATGTCCAGCATTGACATTATATTATAGTAAAGACAATCTGTTAAATCATACATATATTGTAGTTAACTCTAATTTAGAATATAAATCTTTGTGACAAGTGATTGTGACATCATCCTCCCCTGACTTTCATTGCAAGGGACTGGAGCTTAAAGATACTGAAATGCTTTATGTCCCAGCAACTCTTTTAAAGTCAGCTGTGGGAAGTACTTGTACACTGCTCTGTGAAGGTACTATATGCAAGCTCATCCTGGTTCAGCACTCAGTGCTAGTAACCCTATTTTTTCTCTATTTGTTTAGGAGATTCACAGAAGACTGTCTTATCTTTTGACTTCCCCAGGTTCTCCCTCTTTCATTCTTTCCAGATAGAAGAATCTATGTTGCTACCAGGGTATGAGAGCTTTTGTGATATTCTTCTTTTTCTCTATTTGATTGAAATATTTTAAACTCACTATGCTTGTGGAGCCATGTGATAAGTAATTAAATTGCAATGTTAGTGGTTGGTTTTGCCAGACTCTCTAAAATAAACAAAATGAGCATCCCAGCATATAGGCGTGCTCTGGTTAGTAAGCAAAAGAAAATAAATAATGTAAAATTCTGTATTGTTTTTCTGAGTACTGTAACTTGGTAGAAAGTGTATGTATTGCTTACCTACTGGGCAACTGTCTCTGTGTACCCAGTACTTAATTTATGTCCTAGCAGAAGGAGGTTTATATTGGGTATTAGGAAAAAATATTTTCTGAAAGTTTGATTGTATATTGGAATAGGTTGCCCAGGGAGGTGGTGGAATCAGCACTGCTGGCAGTGTTCAAAAAATGTGCAGACATTGCACTTCAAGATATGGTTTAATGGCCATGATGGACTTAGATCGATGGTTGGATATCAGAGGTCTTTTCCAAGTGAAACAGTTAAAAAGTTCTATGGTTCTATTTAAAGAATCAGATCTATTTATGACTGTCATAGACTTTGTGAATTTAATACCAGCAGGTGATATTGCAGTATCTCTTTAAAGCTAGGGCTTTTCCTCTTACAGCACAATGTAATTCTGATAAAAATAATATATTAAAAAATATTTCAGATTTATAAAGGAAAATATAGTGAAATACAGTTTCGAGATTGCACTTAGACAAATGTAATATTTGACAGTCAACTGCTTGTAAACGAAAAGAAATATGTCAGAGCAAGGGAGAGGAAAATAAATTCTAAATTTTCCTCTACTGGAACATGGAGGTCATTCAAAAATCATAGTTTTTGTTGTGGAAAACAAAGCAAAAAAAAAAAATTTATGCCTGTTGCAACTTCTCAACTAGAAATAACTACTCATTAAGCTGCTTTAAAAGTATATCTGTTTGAGAATTGCCAGTGTCAACACTGCAAAGGAATGCTTTTATGTTGTTGAAAAGTTCTGACAGCTCTAACACAAAATATTTGTGGCTAATTTCTTCCTGAGAAGCAAGTGTCAATATCAGAAAGCATGAGAAGTTTCTGGGGGATAATGACTATGTCCTCCACCCTATCTGAGACATCTTCACCTGTAAGAAATATTGTGGTGAAGGGCAGTTGGCTCCATCCTGTTAGCCATAAATTGACACAAGGAGTTGCCATGGAAAATACACAACACAAATAAAACCCCAAAGCTTTTTTTTTCTTCTCCCCTCCCCCCATTTGTCTACTGAATATCAATTGAGTCATATTCTTCCATCCAAATGTTTTTTATTGAAGTGTAGCCTAGTGAAAGCCAATGTTTTTGCACCAGAGCAAGAGAGAAAAGAGAAAATAAGGACAGAAATCCATTTACATTCATAAAATACCATCCAGACACACTGATATTTTGATATATTAGCAGGAAACAATTTATTCATTACAGAAGTGATTTTCAGTATGTTTGAGAATGAAACACTTGCCATTGATATCACCTGGACTTCTAAACACTCGAAAGGTCTGAAAAATGAGGCTTTTTTTATATCTGTCTAATTTTTGCAAACCTATTCCAAACACAGTGAAAACTGTTAGACGAGTGTCAATGTTTTGTAGGTGCTCAAACTTGGCTGAACACATTGTGCAATCTCCCTCTTTTCCTTGAAGGGAAGTAATTTAGGTACCCTGTACAGTTTATTTTAGTACATTGTTTTGTGTCAACCTCAGATAACCTACTTTCCTATCTAAAGAAACCCAAAGTTAATGCTTTTGTGGTTGGATGAGAAATGTTTCTAAAGTTTAATCCTCTTGCATAGAATCTGCAGTAACAATCTGTTTCTGAGAGATCTGTAGGCTGGCAAATCAATTGATTTCAAGTCTTTTGAAACAAGCATTTCTACCTTCTCTCCCATTAGGCTCAGAACAAGGATGTCCCAGCATTTATACAGATTGAGGTACTAAAAGAAAGGCAAGACTTTTTGAAGATAACCCATATGCTTCTGTATCACTGGATAGAAGGAAGCCAGTGGAAATCAATATAAATGTTTCTGACTGCAACCCCAGTTTCTCAAGGTAACAAATTAAATGTGTATTCAGTCCTATTAAAGCCAATGACATCAAGCCTATGCTAGAATATATGCACATCCCAAAATATCTTATGAAAGGAGGACAAAAATGTTTAGGCCAGACTGGAAATCCTAACACCTAAATCTGAGATTTCCCTTTTATTTATGATGGTATAAAACCAGAGCACTATGGATCAGGCAGATATAACCACAGGTGTGGTTAGACATTTGAGCATTAAACTTGGCACCACCAAACAAAAAATGGTTTCCTCATGTTCTTAAAGATGCATTGCAAAAAACCTGTCAAGTATGGATATTCGCAAGCTGAGAGAGAAAAAGGAAAATCTTCAGCAGCACAAGTATCGCTAGTTGCTCATGAATGAAAACCAGGGACAGGCAACTTAGGTTTTCTACACCAGCTTTGCTTTTCCTAAAATTACTGACTTCATACTTAGGACTATATAAATATATTTATGTCTACATCCAGAAGAGAGACAAGTGCCACTAAATTTTTCAGTTATGGCTGTACAGTGTCCCCTTCCATGACTGCTCTTATAAATCCCTTTCTGAGGTCTCCAATGTTCAGGGAAATACAGCGCTCAATAGAGCAAGATCTGTTGCTCTGCTTCAGGTCAAGTATACCAAATAACACTTTCAGAGTTGTCCTCATGGCACTTGGGCTGGAGTAGGTTAGAAGTGAGATGCTCAGCACATAAGGTGTCCAAATGGTTCCTTTGAAAGACTGCTGCAGGAAGAAAGACTGGAGTATGTTTGGCTTCCATCTTAGAACTTAGGTGAACACATTTTACTTACACCTTGTTTTATGTGGATAAGAGGATAATGCACCATTATTATACATAAAATATTCAAATGCTTCTGCAAACACCTTTAAACTGAAGATTATAGGAAGTATAGGCAGTGAAGGAGAGCTTACCATTTTTCATCCCAGATTTCTTTACCTTTGTTAGAATTTGTGCTTTGGGCTTTTATTATCCTCTGGGGTATCATCCTAGTTCTCTGAATCTCTCCATAACACTAAATTGTGTGCATCTCTTTCATGAAGAAATGCCTCTGAATCCCATTCCACAGAAAGGATTACCCAAGTACTCAAATATGCGGAAGTAATGAGTGTAAGTCCATGGACAACTGCAGTATGTGCATGCAAATTTCTAGCCTACTGCATTACAGTGAACTGTGCAGATGGCCAAGGATTTCAGCCAACAGCAGAAAGTTTAAATGGATTAAACTTTTACAGCAGACTAAGGTGATTAACTATCATAAAGGTTTTAGTTATGTTATTGAAAATGATCCTGTTAAACTGCATCTTTATAATCAACTATGCCAATGTGTTTTATTAAATCCACTTGAATGGTAAATGGCTTTTTAAAACATGGATAAAAGAAACCTAGAAAGTGCAATTGGCCTTCCAGTCCTAAGACCGGCCATGCCAACTGCTCATGATTCAGAAAGTCAAAAGAATTTCCAGACCATATAAATATAAAATACCCTGCTGCTAGTTCAGAGACTTCAGAGCAGAAGGAAACTATCAGACTTTAAATTCATCTTCCTCCTTTCAGAAATTCCTGAAGCTTTTTTGTTGTTTCTGAAGCACAGTATCCTCAATGCCTTATTAAGTCTCTTTACTAAAAAGTCTGTAAAGATACCAGCCTTTTTTTTTACCTTTTTTTTTTTTGCATTCTTTTATTTATGTAGATTCACATGCAAACAGAGTTAAAAATTCATTATATTGTAAACTCAGGTGTTCAAAAGTTACAGTAAGCTGAAGTTGTATGTAACAGGTAGCAGTAAGATTCATTGACTCCCTTTTGTACACAACCTGATTTGTGAATGAGTTCAAGGCACTTGCTAAAAACCCTCAGGTAATCCTGTAGCTGAAGTCTCTACCATAATATGTAGGTGCAATGGGGGCAGGAATAAGGAAGGGGCAAGCTGTAGCTTATTGTGTGGGGCAAGGTTATACACTCAATAGCAAGTTTGACTCTTTTTCCTTTGATACAACTGATCTCACATTTCTGAGAGATTCTTAGTACAGGCTGTTCTGCAAGAGCCAGTGATTTGGTTTATAAGGTGACAGCTCCACAAAATTGAAATAGAATTATTTCTTGGGACAAAGAAAAGGCTTTTTTTCCCCTTCCCCTTTTCCTTCCTTTTTTTCTTTCAAAGCCTTGGTGCAAGCAGTAGAGATGTTAGAGCTTCTCAGAAAGAAGAATTTTAAAAGGTCATCTGTATCTGCTACAAGGGAACATGAGAAAATCACAGAATTTTCCTTTTGTCATTAATGCAGAGATTTTCAGAATTACTTCAAGGATTTTCACCTGATGGAATATATTTAGCACAGGAACAAGCACAAGTGGGGGCTCACAGATATTCTTTCCAATCTTTACTACTTACTTAGTTTATCTGCTTCCAGACCACCCTACTTCTTAGCAGAAATTACAGCTTTGTGGAGACATTTCAGATTTTCCTGGATCAGTGGATCAATGCATACATACATGTATTACAATTCCCCATAATCATGTACAGCCATGAATATGTATGTACATACATATAAATGTATAATATAATAATAGAATCGTTGCAGGTGTAAAAGAGCATCTGGGAGAGCTAGGGTTGTTCAGTCTAGAGAAGAGGAGCTGAAAGGACACCTCACCACTCTCTACAACTACCTGAAATTGAAGTGAGGAGGGGGCCAGATGTTTCTTGATGGCAAGAAACAGGTCTAGAGGAAACAGTTTCAAGCCGCACCAGGGGAGGTTCAGGCTGGATGCTAGGAGAGAATTCTTCACAGAGTGGGTTATCAAAGATTTGGCCTTGGGCCATCCACCCAGCCTGTCCAGGTATCTCTGAAGACACTTCCTACCTTTAAGCATATCAGCATTCCCTCTGCAAACTCACCAAGGGTGCATATAATCCCCTCATACACATCAGTGATAAAGATATTAAAGAGAACTGGCCCCACTACTCAGCCCTGGGGAATGCCATTCATGACCACCTGACAGCTGCATTCACCACCACTCTTTGGGCCCAGCCATCCAAATCGATTTTTACTCACAAAAACGTCCACACATCCAAGCCATGAGAAGCTGGTTTCTCCAGGAGAATGCTGTCAGAGGCAGTGTCAAATGCTTTAATAAAATCCAGGTAAACAGCATCCACAGCCTCACACTCACCTTCATGTACGACGTGGGATACTTTGTAGAAGTTGATCAGATTCATCAAGTAGGACTGTTCCTTCACGAACCCATGCAGACTGAGCTAGATTACCTGCTTGCCCAGCACATGCAGTATAATGACACTCAAGATGATCTGCAACATGACTTTCCCCAGGTCTGCAGCTCCCCAAGTCGTTCCTCCAGCTTTTCTTGTAGATGAGAATTACATTTCCTACTCTCCAGTCAACCCGGACCTGCCGGGTTAGCCAGGGCTACTGCAAAATGGTGGAAAATGGCTTGGTAAACACTTCTACCAGCTGCCTCAGTACCCTTGGGTATATTCTATTTGGCCTGATAGACTTCTGTATGTCTAAGTGGTGCGGCAGGTCACTAGCCACCTCTTCTTGAATTATGGGCAAAGAAAGTATTGAGTCCTTCAGCCTTTTCCTCATTCAGCAAAGGACAGAGATTCTCTTTAGTCCTCCTTTTGTTGCTAATACATTTATAGAACCATTTCTTGATCTCCTTAAAAGCTGAAGCCAGACTAATTTCTAGCTGGGCTTTGGCTCTCTTACCTTTGAGTTTTCAGTCAAAACTCCATGGTACAGAAGGTAGGTTATTGCCCCCTTCCCTTTCCTATTCCCCTTGTATGGAAAAGGTAGTTGGGGGAAGTAAAAAGAGTAAATGAAAGACTTGAACAGAAATTAGAAGTTAAGAAAGTAATTTTAAAAAATAAAAGGTACTTAGTGAAAAAGGGCACACAGAGATATTGGGGGAAGGGAGGAGTACAGGTATATACAGAACAAGTTCATGGATGGCAATGGATTGTCTGGAGATAGGCTTGACCATGTGGAGTAGGCCCAACCATATGGCAAGCAGGCCTGACCCCATGGTCAGCAGCTCTCAGGCAGGCAGGAAGGCGAAGGGCAAAAGAGAGAGAGCGAACCAGAAATTCCTCCCCCTCATATAAAGGGCAGGCAGGAAATAGGAGAGAATAATATGCCCTGGGGACCCCTCCTGTGAGGGGTCAGGTTTCCCACCCATTTGTCCATTTGGCACATCTTTTCTAGGTTTGATTCTCTCACTTTGCAAATATGGCAGAAAAACAGCAACTATTTGCTGAGTGTGGCACTTTACAAAGACTAATCCGTAAGACTTGGAGTTAGCATTTTCTCATGATTTGTGTCTGTGAAAGTTGCTGTTAAGAATGGTGAACAGATTACCGAAGTGCATGTCCTCAAGGTACCCAGCAGGAAAAGTCAAGCCAGCTGCCAGGGTACAGTTTTGAAGCAACCCCTCGTGATGACAGTAATATTAGTTCAGGGAGAAGTTGAGCTCTGCAAGTGACACAACATCAAGCTATCAGCTTCTGCCAGCCAAGGTTCTCAAGAGGACTGATGAGAAAGGGTACGGTGATACTCTTAGGTGTGAGACCAGGGATTTTTACATTGCACTCTCCAAGTGCCACATTCCTCTTTGAGGAATTTGACTTTTTGGATAGGTTCAGAAATAATGCCTGTGTTGTCCTTTTATTTACACAAGTAACCTTAAAAGTTCTATGCATGGTCTTTGCTGGTTGAAGAGTTTCACTATGTATAAAATTTCTTGTTGCTATGACAGGCTGGACTTTTATTTATGTCTTGCTGGCATGTGATTTGAAAAAAAACAACCACACAATTAAAAGACTTGTACAAACAAAAGTGTCTCATAAGCAGAGGTCACTTTTAATGCATATCTTTGTCTTCCTGAATTACTCCCGTATACTATCTGATTTCACTAGGAACATTGTTCTGAGCTATAGAAAAATACCATATGTCACAAAATAAAGAGAGAGTGAGGCAGGAAATTAATAACAATGTATATTATTTATTAATCCAAACCCCACCTCCATGTAACTATATACAAAGTCATGTACAGATTTGATGTTCAGTTGGAAATATCTNGCAAGCAAGAAGCAGGCTTTCCCCAGAGACTGCAGGAAATATTTCAATTTTAGTCACGAGGCAGTGTTGGTAGTTGTGAGAATTCCTTCCTCTTATGGTCTCCTTTTCTGGCAAAAGCCTTCCACAACTGTGGTTTACAATCTGCATGCACAGTGCAAGAAGCCAGACAGAGCAAACAAGAGCACTTTGCAGCAAAGGAGCCTTTTGCAGTGAAGAAGAAGCTTTGCAGCTAGGGAAAAGGCAAGTGTGTGGTTTTTGGCTCACTCTTTTTTAATACCTCTGAGGGTAATTGCTGTCAGAATGTCACCAAAAGCAGGAAACTCAGCCTATAGCATACCTGGACTTGCCAAAATGTGGGGTTCTGACACATGGCTTGGAAAAGGGTCTTTCTCCTGCCCTCTTCACACACTTGCTCCCCACTTCCTCCCTCCCTCCCCCATCCTGACTCCACAACGAGGAGGGAGAAAGAAGGATTTTGAGTGCACTACCACACCAGTGGTACTTTTCCAAATAACTGTTAAATGATTCTGTGATACCACAAGCATAGGACATACCAATGGCAGCAAGCTGTCTTCTGTGCAGAGAAATAAATATAATTTACCTCTCTACTTTTATAGCTCCATAGTGAGGACATACTTTTTGTTTGAGAAAAAATCCACCGTCATCATAAAGTGTTTTATATCTTTGTCTCCTACCTAGAGAGAAAGTTGCAACGACTGAAATGACTAAAAAAAGATGTAGATCATCAAGTTTACATTCTTATTGCAAGGCAGGATTAGTAGCCTCTTTGACATTTCTAAGAGGTATCTTGCTGTATTGTTCTTCAGGTGTCCTAGGCCTCCTCTTAGTGTGTCTTGCTGGTTTTGCAATCTGTCTAAGGCCAGCACTTCAAAACTCCCTCTGTTAGAAAGATTTTCTTAACATTTAACCAAACAGTCTCTTATCGAAGTCCCTTTCTTCTCAAACTAATGCCATTGAAGAAGATAGTTTCTTCTCCTTTAGGAGTAGCTTTGGAATATTGAAGTCTATCAGATCCATCTTCAACTGCAGCTTACCAAAATCAGGTTCTAAACCAGTGCCATTGCATTTGAAAGAAAACATGAAACCACATATGCATGCAGCTCAGAGTTCAGTATTTAAGGAAGTAAAAATTAGCAGTGCACCAGCCATTAACAAACTGTAGTCTAGTGAATGGCATCTAGAAAAAGGAAGCCTATTGTCGGTAGGGTAAACGTGCTTGCAAAGGGGCCAGAGCCTCAGCCCAAGAACTCAAAAGGTTCTAAAAATTGGAAAACATTTGGGACTGCTGATGTTTGGTTACTGATGCTCAAATCAGATAATTTATATCTAGGTTGGCTGTGCTTAATATACATTGCGGTTACAGGATGTGACTGAAAACATACGAGATTATTTTGCCAAAGCAAGGAGTATCCTTCTTTGCTGATTACATTTTGTTGCCCATACATTTTAACCTATATACAGACTGACCTAGAGGTGAATTCTTCCAGCTGTGTATTGGGCTAAAAGGTTATAAAACAGGAAATACAACTAGATTAGTAGAACAGGAAAAATAAAAGCTTTAAAAACTAAAGGAATATACCATAGTAAAAATATCAAGCTTCTTAAAAAAAAACAAAACAAAGATGTAAAATAAGAATTAAGAGATTAAAAATAGAAGGCAAATCACATCCTGGGCTGCATCAAAAGATGCATTGTCAGCAGATCCAGAGTCATGATTCTGCCACTTTCCTCTGCTCTGTTTAGACCGTACCTGGAATACTGTTCCCAGGTCTGGAGCCCTCGATATACAAAGGACATGGACCTAATGGAGTGGGTCCAGAGGAGGGCCACAGAAATATTCAATGGGTTGGACCACCTCTGTGTGGTGGTTTGGCAGTTATCTGTCCCTCCACACTTTGAAATAATCCAGGGTAGGATTCAGTTGGCTGGAAGTTAATAAATGAAGCTTTATATTTACAGCTTTGCACAATATACAAGCAGATATTTACAATGTATAACAGATATTTACAGATATATACAGTAAAAAGGTAATACAGAAACACCACACCCCTCCCAGAGATCAGAAATCCCTAAGAGGGGTAACCAACCACTCTACTACCTTCTCCCTTCCCCAGTCTTATCTCACCATTTGTTTCATGCAGCAGATAAATAAAGGTAGATCAGCCAAGGGGATTAGCAGCAGGAAAGAAGTTATTCAGATCCAGCTACGAAAAGCAGGGAGAGCCATGCAAGAGCAGCTGCAGCCCAAAGCAGTCTTACTTGTCTATATTTGGGTTGCAACTCTTAAAACAGTTGTTTTCTTTCTCAGTAAACCTGAGTGAAGTGGCATCCCCTTTCTCAGCCTATAGTCTAATTTCTCATTGTGTTGGTTTGAGCTAATTGGAGAATTTGTGTGAGAAATTAGACTGTTGCATGAGAGTGAGAAATTAAACACTGTGTCACTTCACCCAGTTTGACTGAGAGAGAAGAAAGAAGATTGTTTTGAGAATGTTCCCAAAACATCCAGATAAGCCAGTGTGCTTGCGCAGTCAGTCAGCTCTGGGTCCCTGCTGGCTTCAGCAGCTTCTTTCCTTTGTCTCTCTGCCTTTGAACTAATTCAGAGTAAAATCACTAAAACCATTCATTCCTTCCTGCCACTAATCTTTTTGACCGATCTTCAGCTTATCTGCAGCATCAAGTGGTGAGATAAAGCTGGGGGAAGGAGGGAAAGGTGGTAGGGGGGGTTTGGTTTCCCTCTCTTGGGGACTTTGGTCTCCAGGAGGGGTGTGGTGTCTGTATTTCTTTTTTACTGTATATTTCTGTAAATATCTGTTATATCTTGTAAATATTTGCTTGTATATTTGCATTGCTGTAAATATAAAGCTTCATTTATTAACTTCCAGTGTGTTTTTCTGAGTTTTAGCCGGGGTTCTAAAAGGTGGGGGGGGCAGGTCACTGCAAACCCACTACACTAATTCAAATCCTCCAATTAGTTCAAACCAGCACACTCTGCTACAGGGATAGGCTGAAGTAGCTGAGAAGAGGAGGCTTCCAGTACCTGAAAGGGGCCTACAAGAAGGCTACTATGAGGGTGGTAGAACACTGGAACAGGTTGCCCAGGGAGGTGGTTGAGGCCCCATTCCTGGAGATATTCGAGGTGAGGCTTAGCAGGGCTCTGACAACATGATCTAGCTGAGGATGTCCCTGATGACTGCAGGAGGGTTGTACTAGATGACTTTTGGATATCCTGTCCAACTCAGACCATTCTATGATTCAATGATTCAATTAAAGGAAACTCTTCTCAAATTAGGATGATAAGAAAATACATAAAAAGAAAGAAAAACAAAACAACCAAACAAAAAAAAACAACTAACCAAAATAATTGAAACCTCCCAAAACAAATCAAAACAAAACAACCCAACAAAAACCACCAGCTATGGCTGTTTAGAAAACAACTTAGGAAATAACTTAGAAAAGACTTATGTCTCTTTCAAATAAAAGTCATCAGTACAACTGAATTTTTATAGTTCACACACAGTAAGCAGATTACTAGAGCCTGTAGAAAACAATTTTTGTGATGGAGGAAATCTTAAAAAAATCACGTAACTGAAATTTTAATAGACTTTTTTTACTTTCAGGTTCTGATAAACCATTCATGAAAGACTTAAGGAAAAATCCATTTTACTCAAAAACTAAAGCTTGCTATAAAAATGAAAAGGCTATTTTTTAACTTTGGAAATTCCTCTGTATCTTCTTACTGCAATATTCTCTGTCTGGTTATCTTTAAACATGTCTTAAGCTATATTATATTTTTTTTAGTCATCTTGTGGTGAATGTAAAGTATACTATAGTTAAAAGTCAGAATGTTAGACTGTTAGAAAAATGATCTAACTGAACAATTTAGTACGATATCTACAGAATTTATTACTACAACCCTACAAATACTAAATTATATTAAAAAGATCTGCCTCCTTCATCAGATATGATGCACTGGCCATTTGAAGAAAATATGTGGACTACAGGAAACCTGCTTAGTTTAGGGAGAAAAGCAGAAAGGAAGAAGAGGGAAGCAGGGAGAGAATTTCTAAAGTTTTATATCATAAAGGGACTTTATTTTTTTTTTTTAACTGAATACAGAAAAATAAAACTGAAACTTTTCCCACTGAAATCACCAATTTAAATTTTTGGTAATCTGATCAGACTCATGTTGACATTCCCATAAAACTATTACATGAACCAAAGAGAAGATAAAGGACATTTTAAAGGCTCTGCATTTTATAAACTAATTGTCATTCCTGTTCATCTGTTGCAGAGGCAGTATTGACCAGGTTGTGATACTTCAAATTTTAAAGAAATTAATAGCTCCAAGAGAGGGTGTGAGGAAATCTCTTGAAAGGTTCTGGCATTTGGAAATAATGATTTGATTTGATTCCTGCAACTTCATGTAACTGTAATTAATTCTTTCAAGTTTTGTAAGAGGAACTATTTACTCTTAACTCTACTTGAGTTTAGCAGATAGAATCACTCAAAGCCTATTCTGCAGCACCAAAACATCAGGAAATTAGTAAATTGTATGAAAGGAGTTGGTACGAACATATACAGCAAGATATTACTGTGGTAGACTTTGAGAGTGTCTACAGCAGTGTTAGAAATTTTCAGGGGACCCTCCATTTGTCTCCCCTTACTGTGTTTGGATTCTTGGCACTGGTTCTGAGAGTGAAGGAGTAGGATTCCTCCTGGACAAGAGTGGGGTCACATGCCCCAGGAGTTACCATCCACAGTGCTCTGCCTGCTGATGAGAGCACAGTACACGGGGCCAGAGTGGAGAGAGCCTAAAGGAGAAGCTCTGTGACCCTGCAATGTTCTCCCCGGAGGCACAGGCTCAGCTGTATCCCCAGCACCTCCACTGTTGCGTGAATCAATTAGATAGGCACAGCCTTTATTTTGATCAGTGTTTCATATTTTGTCTTTGTTTAAAATGGTGTAATTTTGTTTTTTTTTTTTTACATTGAGTGACGTGTGTTTATTCAAATATATCTTAAAGCAGTTACTTCTATGAGACAACAAAGAGAAGTCTACCTGAACTGAATTTCTTGAGTGTGCTCTAGGTAGCTATCAGATCTGGGCCTGCTGAAACACATTTCCTGATTAGGAGTACATGAAAAATCCCTCATACCTAAGGATCTTTTTAGTACTACACAGAGAGTACTTCAAATCCTGGGTACTTCGGCACTTGAACCCAGATGAGAGGAAACCTCCTCCTGCAGGATAAAATCTTTACAATGTAAAAATACAGATTGAGGATACTTTCAAGTTTCTGTATGAATTTCTCTTATGAAAGGCAATCTAATTTGCTACACCACAAAACCTCTGGTATAGTATATGTTGTAAAGAAATGATTGATATATTCACCTGATTTTTTTTCCCTGCATGTGATTCTCATCCAATTTTTTTTGGTATATGCCTTTTCACAATGAGGATAATACAAATATAACAAAGGACAGCACACAACTACTGCTGGACATATTTAGTCAACCTCAGCATAAGGGGAGAGAGGACCAAAAGGGTCATGATCTAAGGTAGGTAGCTGTGCTTCCATTATGTTAGTTTCAATATGTTTTTCCATTCATGTTTTTGTATATGCATTAAAGCCACTTCAGAGGATGAAATTATCAGCTCTAATAAGCTGTATCAAGTTTGTTTCTGAAGCTGCTGGCTTACACTCATCTCGGCCTTACTAGTATGTTTTATGAAGTAATTTACTTTAAAAAACCAAAAACAAAGCAAGCACTTTGTTAATATTCATTTTATATAATAGATGTCCTGAAACAAACAGAAAGGAATAAGTAAAAAACCACATAGTGTGTATGATAGTGCACTTCTCTGCAAATACTCTGCTTTTACATTAATTCATTTCACTCTTCAGTCTTGTCCATTTTAATTTTATTAATAGAATATGGCATTCAATCCATGTGAACACTATCTACATATTATATTCAGATAGGAGCAGGATAAGCTCTTACGATTGCATGGCAGAAAGATAGAAAAAAATATTGATGGAATTATAATTTTAAAAATATGTATTTTGTATTAGATAAGAATCTAAGAGTTGCAAGAGGTTAAAATTGAGATTCTGTATGTATAGATAAATTCTGATAATGAGAAATTTTAGTGTTAATTTTTTTCTTTCTCTTTTGAAACAGAAGACACTAAAATGTCCACACGTTAGGTTCTATTTATGTCTTCAGAAGATATTAAATCAAAATGTAAACAAACTAATAAAAGAGATTAAACAAGCAGGTGAAACAAGCAGCCTCATCTATGCAGTCATAAGGGATTATTTTAACAGACAAATTAGCTGGTCTTATTTAGAATAATAATCACTACAAATAGCATCAACTGCTGAAACATAGCTTATATGAAAGCTTAAAGATTAAAGAGAAACTGCATCAGGTTCAAATCTTGTATATTCTAAAGCTATTTTACACCACTTGGATGACACAGGGAGAATTTGAATTGCTGATTACAGAATCAGAGAATGTTAGAGGTTGGAAGTGACCTCAAAAGATCATCTAGTCCCATCCCTCTGCCAGAGCAGGATTACCTATACTAGATGAAAAAGGAACACATCCAGGTGGGTCTGGAATATCTCCAGAGAGGAAGACTCCACAATGCCCCTGGGCAGCCTGTTCCAGTGTTCTGGCACTCTCACAGTGAAAAAAATTCTTCCACACGTTTCCATGGAACTTCCTATGCCTCAGCTTCCACCCCTTGCCCCTTGCCCTGTCATTGGGCATCACTGAGCAGAGCCTGACTTCATCCTCTTGGCATTCACCCTTTACATATTTATAAACATGAACCCTGTATTACCTCCTTTTATATAAGGTCACTTTTCAATATAGTATGGATGCAGAAAGTCTAGAGTGTACACCCCCAAAAAAATGAACATGTCCGTGTGACACAGATTTTTAAGTCCATGTCACAAGAAGTGAATTTAGGTCACGATTTTACAAAACATGAAGCTCCTTTACAGAAGATTTCTGAAAAGTGCCCACAGATTTGCAAAACAACCAGCTGCAAACTTAATATATTTATCTTTACTAATGTTTTTATATTACATCTCAGACATTTTATTTTATCAGAGGAGACACATTTACAATAGCTCTACTAAGTAGTGAAGCTGCTTTTGACTAAATTGGGTAAGCTGCAGAATATGTATGACACGACTGTAAGTTAAAAGCTCAGCCAAGGCAATATGAGGTATTCAGTCACTGTGTAGATGTAGATTTACTGACAGGTCTAGGAATCTGAGAAATACGTGGGTAGCCAAGAACATAATAGGAAACTAATCTTGTGGAAAGACATGCAAATCAATAAAACAAAACTAAAGTTCTTTCTTCTTGAAGTGAATTATAGAATAGCCATTATTCATGGCTGGGGTCAGAGTGTGAAAACTACAGTATATATGCATTACTATCATGAGTATGGAACTGGCATAGTAAAGGCAGTTTTTAATATCCAATGAAAAGTGTAATTACATAATTAATAATTCATATGTAACAAAGACTAGGTTAGAATTAAATAAAGGATTAAAAGAGAGAGGCTATGCTTTCGGTAGATATTTAATAACTCCAAGTTTAAGTTCAGAATTAGCAGAAAGCCTTCTTGTTTATGAATTTTGCAGAAGATTTATGGTGGATATAAAAGAACAAAAGCTCAAATGAATGTTGCACAGTGTAGTGGTTTAGCAGTTACCTGCCCCCGTACCTTTATAAACCCCAGCTAAAACTCAGAAAACACTGGAAGTTGATAAATGAAGCTTTATATTTACAGCAATGCACAATATACAAGCAAATATTTACAAGGTATAACAGATGTTTACAGATATATACAGTGAAAAGGTAATACAGACACCACACCCATCCTGGAGACCAAAATCCCTGGGAGAGGGTAACCAAACCACCCCCTACCACCTTTCCCCCCTTCCCCAGTCTTATCTCACCACCAGTTGATGCTGCAGATAAGCTGAAGTAGATCAGCCAGGGGGATTAGTAGAAAGGAGTTAGTAGTTTTACTCTGAATTAGCTACCAAGACAAAGGAGACAAAGGAGACCATGCAAGAGAAGCAGCCGCAGCCAGAACAGACAGAAGCCATCTGCTATCTGTTGTTTTTAGAACAGTTCTTAAAAACAACTTTATATTTTCTTTCTCAGTAAAGGTCTGGGTGAAGTAATACACTGTGTTTACCTCTCTCAGCCAATAGTCTAATTTCTCACTCAAATTATCCAGTTAGCTCAAACCAACACACAGAGGAAAAAACAGAGAAATGATTACAGAATCAGAGAATGTTAGAGGTTGGAAGTGACCTCAAAAGATCACCTAGTCCAACCCCTCTGTCAGAGCGGGATCACCTATACTAAATCAAGAAGGAACACACCCAGGTGGGTCTGGAATATCTCCAGAGAGGGAGACTCCACAACGCCTCTGGGCAGCTGCATGTCAGCCCTCCTCATTTTGTAGCATAAAGAGGTGTACATGTAAATCCACTTTTTAAACTCCTGAATTCAATCAACAGTCTTCTGCATTCTCACTTTTCTTTTTCCTTTCTTTAATTTATTTTTTTTTAATATTCTGGAAATAGTAAACTAGGAAAAAAAAAATATGTAATTTTGTTCCCTGTTCTTCCCTACACCTCTCTAAATTGAGAAAGAACACTATGAAACTTGAAAATTATGCTATAAACTATGTCAGTAAAGCACTAGTTCTCTATAGTGATTTGCTTCTTCAGGTGTGTCATTGACCTTGTACAGGAAAGACAAAAGAAAAGAGAGAAATAGTTATTTGATTCAGTAGGATGAGTTTTCTTCTTGACTTTTTTTTTTTTCTTCTTGTTCTTTTGTTTATAAATAAGGATCGTGAGAACTATTTCTTGTAAGGAAATAAATGTCAAACAGCTGTGTCTGCACATTGTAAACATTGTTCTTTCTCCTTTCCCATCAAGCTTCTTAACAGAAAAACTTCCTGGTGACACTTTCTTAAGATGTTCAAGTGTAGGAAAGTTGACAGGCACAGGTTTTGCCACTAATCCCTTTGACCAGACAAGTGGGCTAAATAACCAAAAAATGAATAAGTTAAGCCAATGCAGAATAAAGCAACCCAACAATCAAAGAGGTGCCATGTTAACTATCTAGCTAGAACTGCTATATAGCTTGCCTGCATCCAAATGACCTGATGAGGCTCACACATAACAGCAATGGAGAGGCAGATGCTGCCTGATACAAGCAAGGTGTCCGTTTATTGAGTGCAAAGCACTAACTTATATACCCTAAAATCCAAAGCCTTTTATATTATGTCAATAGTAATTGGTTAGCACAGTTGTGTATAACAAGCTATTGGCTAGTAATAGCTTACCAAAATGCAAAAGCATATTCAGGCAAAGCTTACATTCTTTTTACTTGGTTTGGAGACAGTAGCTATCTCTAATACAAAACATCTCCCGAGGTTCTGCTCTTACATATTTTCAGTCCTTCACACTTATCTTTCTGTGTCCTAGCAGCAGTTTTCCACCAGCTCAGTGGCACCATGTACCCATAGCTTTCATTTCACTAAACTCAAAACATCCTTGCACCAGTCTCTGAGCAAAGGCTAACAAAGGAATTCCTACATACACAGACACTTCTCAGGGTGAAATATGCTATATAACTTGACTGTCCAACTGGTATCATTTAGAGCAATATCCCTCTCTCTAATAGGACTAAGATTTCTATTATTCATACAAAATGCTGTATGAACATAACTTGAAACAAGCCATCAGGTAAAGGTTTTTACAGAACTTGCTAACCGCAAAAGTCCAGAACATCAGGAGTTACTGGTTTTAACAGGAGTCAGGCATTTAAATATATCTGAACATTTGGTCTTAAATCAATGATGTCTTCAATTTATTTATACTGTGTGCAATTCTGGAGCCCCCAGCACAAGAAGGACATGGAACTGTTGGAGAGAGTTCAGAGGAGGGCCACGAAGATGATCAGAGGGCTGGAGCACCTCTGCTATGAGGACAGGCTGAGAGAGTTGGGGCTTTTCAGCCTGGAGAAGAGAAGGCTTCGGGAAGACCTTATAGCAGCCTACCAGTATCTGAGGGGGGCCTACAGGAGGGCTGGGGAGGGGCTGTTCACAAGGTCTTCTAATGACAGGACGAGGGGGAATGGGTTCAAATTGGCAGAGGGGAGATTTGAACGGGATGTTAGGAAGAAATTCTTCACAGTGAGGGTGGTGAGGCACTGGAACAAGTTGCCCAGGGAGGTTGTGTCTGCTCCCTCCCTGGATGTGTTCAAGGCCAGGCTCGATGAGGTCTTGAGTGACCTGATCTAGTGGGAGGTGTCCCTGCCTATGGTGGGGGGTTGGAACTGGATGATCTTTGAGGTCTCTTCCAACCTAGACCATTCTATGATTCTATGATTCTATGATTCAATTTATTCTTAAGCCAAGAGCCTATTGCATGCACTTGCACTTGCACTTGCAGTCTAGAAGGACAATCATATCACAGGGTGCATCAAAAGAATTGTGGCCAGCAGATTGAGAGAGGTGATTCTGCAACTCTGATCTGATGAGACCTCACCTAGAGTACTGTGTCTAGCTCTGGGGCCCCCAGAAGTACAAGAAGGACATGGACCTGCTGGATCTGGTTCAGAGAAGGATGAAGATGTTCAGAGACTGGAGAACCTCTCCCACAGCCAGAGAGTTATGGGGTTGTTCAACCTGGAGAACAGAAGACTCCAGAAGACCTTATAGCTGCATTTCAATATGTGAAGGGGACCTACAGGAAGGCTGGGAATGGACTCTTTAGAAGGCCTTGTAGTGATAGGATGAGGGGCAATGGTTTTAAACTAGAACAGGATAGATTTAGGTTGGATATATAGAAGAAGAAGGTCTTTTTCAATGAGATAGGCAAAATACTGGGACAGATTTTCCAGAGATGTATTTGAGGTCCCATCCATGAACACATTCAAGGTCAAACTTGATGAGGCCCTGAACAACCTGGTCTAGTTGGAGGTGTCCAAAGTCAATGCAAGGGGGCTGAACAAGGTAACCCTTGAGGGTCCCTTCCAATCTGACACATTCTGTAGTTCTGTGATTCTGTGATTTCAAGCTATAAAACTAAATGTGTTAACACAAAACTAATGTGACCTCTTCTTATATAAAATTGTCAGTAGTGTGAGCTATTTTTAATGGCATAACAATTGTACATTATATGTAAAATCTTCTATTTTAAAAAGACCTTGTCCTCTGAATTTGCAATGTTTTGCTTAGAGTAATAGAATCAGTTAGGGTTGGAAGAGACCACAAGGATCATCTAGTTCCAACCCCCCTGCCATGGGCAGGGAGACTCTACCCTAGATTAGGCTGGACAAAGCCTCATCCAGCCTGGCCTTAAACACCTCCAGGGAAGTGGCCCCATTCACCACCCTGGGCAACACAGTCCCAGGCCTCACCACTCTCCTGGTGAAGAACTTCCTCCTCACATCCAATCCGAATCTCCCCACCTCCAGCTTTGCTCCATTCCCCCTAGTCCTATCACTACCTGATAGCCTAAAAAGTCCCTGCCCAGCTTTTCTTTAGGCATCCTTCAGATACTGGAAGGCCACAATAAGGTCACCTGAGAGCCTCCTCTTCTCCAGACTGAATAGCCCCAACTCTTGCAGTCTCTCCTCATAGGACAGGTGCTCCAGCCCTCTGGTCATCCTCGTGGCCCTTCTCTGGACATGCTCCAGCATGTCTATATCCCTCTTGTAACAGGGGCTCCAAAACTGGATGCAGTACTCCAGGTAGGGTCTCAACAGAGTGGAGTAGAGGGGGAGAATCACCTCCCTCGAGCTGCTGACCACACTTCTCCTGGTGCAGCCCAGGATCTGGTTGGCTTTCTGGGCTGCAAGTGCACACTGCTGACTCATGTTGAGCTTCTCATCCACCAGCACCAACAAGTCTCTCTCCTCAGGGCTGCTCTCCAGCCAGTCAGTGCCCAGCCTGTATTTGTGCCTGGGATTGCCTCAACTCAGATGCAGGACCTTGCACTTGGCCTTGTTGAACCTCATGAGGTTGACTTATGCCCACCTCTTTAGCCTGTCCAGGTCCCTCTGGATGCCATCCCTGCCCTCCAGCATTTCTGCTGTTTGGTGCCATCAGCAAACTGGCTGAGGGTGCACTCAATGCCTTTGTCCATGTCACCCACAAAGATGTTGAACAAGACTGGTCCCAGGACTGATCCCTGAGGGGACTCCACTTGTCACTGGTCTCCACTGGGACATGGACCTATTGACAGACACTCTTTGGGTGTGGCCATCAGCCAGTTCTTTATCCATCTGGTGGTCCACCTATCAAACCCATGTTTCACCTGGTTGGAGACCAGGATGTGGTGCAGGACAGTGTCAAAGGCTTTGCTCAGGTCCAGGTCAATGCCATCAGTTGCTCACCCCTCATCTATTAATGTTGTGACCTGTTCATAGAAGGCCACCAGGTTTGTCAAGAAGGATTTGCCCTTTGTGAAGCCATGCTAATTGGACTCAATCACCTCTTCACTATTCTGTCTCAGTAGTGCCTGCGGGAGGATCTGCTCCATGATCTTACCAGGCACAGAGGTGAGACTGACTGGTCTGTAGTTCCCTGGCTCTTCTTTTCCACCCTTTTTGAAAATGGGGGTTATGTTTCCCCTTTTCCAGTTAGTGGGGACTTCAACAGACTGCCAGGACTTTGGAAACAGAATAGAGAGGGGTTTAGCAACCTCATCTGCCAGTTCTCTCAGGATCTGTGGGTGTATCCCATCGGGATCCATGGACTTGAACACTTTCAGGTTCTTCAGGTGATCACGAACCTCATCTTCACTTATGCTGGGCAGCTCTTCCTTCCAGTCTCTGCCATTATCTTCCTTGACTCCAGGACCATGGCTGGAGGCCTTTGCAGTGAAGACTGAGGTAAAGAAGTCATTAAGAACCTCAGCCTTTTCTATGTCACTTGTGACCATTTCACCTGTTTCCTTTCTGAGGGGGCCCACACCTTCCCTGCTCTTCTTTTTACCATTAATATACCTGTAGAAATTCTTGGTGTTCCCTTTGACCTCCCTGGCTAGATTCAATTCAAACTGTGCCTTGGCTTTCCTAACCAGATCTCTGGCTGCTTGGGCAGCTTCCTTATATCCCCCCCATTCTAGCTGTCCTTTCTTCCACTCCTTGTAGAGTTTCTTTTCGTGTGTCAGTGAGTCCAGGAGCTCCTTGCTCAGCCAGGCAGGCCTCCTGGCATTCTTCCCTTCTTTTCTCTTTGTTGATGTACATTGCTCCTGGACACAGAGGAGGTGGTCCTTGAATACTGCCCAGCTGTCCTGGGCCCCTCTTCCCATTAGGGCTTTGTCCCATGACACTCTGGCCAGCAGATCCCTGAAGCCATCAAAGTCTGCACATCTAAAGTCTAGGATTGTAAGCTTAGAAAATGTCCTCCTGGTTGCCCTGAGGATCTCAAATCCAACTGCTTCATGGTCACTGCAACCATGGCTGTCCCTGAGACTCACACTGGTCACCAGCCCTTCCCTGTTGGTGAGAACAAGGTCCAGCATAGCACCTTTTCTTGTTGGTTCCTCTACCTTTTGGAGGAGGAAGTTGTCATCTATGCAATCCAGGAACATTCTGGATTGCTGATGCCTTGCTGTGTTGTCCCTCCAGCAGAAGTCAGGGTTGTTGAAATCCCCCATCAGGACCAAGGCTTGTGACCTGGAGGCTGCTTCTATTTGCCTGTGAGGAGCCTCATCTGCTTGGTTCTGCTGCTCAGGTGGCCTGTAGCAGGCCCCTACAGTAACATCCCCCTCCCCTGTCTTCCCTTTAATTTTAACCCATACACTCTCAACCAGCTCATCATTCTTCCCTTATTCTTAGATTTGAATCACCTTTTTTCTCTATTGAAGTGTAGAAAACCTAAAATTACAATATTCCAGCCTGGATTTAATGGAGTGGGATTAAATAGACAGGATAATTGAGGACTGAAGACATCATTTAACTTTGAAACTCACCATGGATCATGATTCATCTGCAAAATCCTAAATAGTTTATTCTATCTAAAATGTTTTCATATGCTTTTCTTTGTGCCATCTTTTAGTTCCATATTAATTGTAATATCAAAAAAGAGTCTGGGAGAGGATGCAAATACTCCCAAAGGAATGGAGTTCAAGTCTATCAACTGATTTCATAGGTCCAAATTAAACAGATAGTAGCATTGTTAGCACCACCACGAACAGGTAATTATCGCAAAATCCCTAGGATCAGTGGTTTAGTGTCTAAACTCCATTATGCTTACTACCCTGAGGTGTTAATTCAGAGTCCATTTTAGGGCAAAGAGTTGAATTTTGTTAGCTTTAGCTTTCATTTAAATATTCTTTCGTGACCATGTGGATGAAACAGGTTTTTCCTCACTAACACTGACTGCCCCTAGTACTCCACTCAGACTGCAATGACGGCATGCAGCTAACATCAAATGGACAAGACTGCCTGGAAACTTTCTTAAAGAGGCCTGACATGACTTGACAGAAAGACGAAGAGGAACTACAGAAATTTTGATATTACATCACCTGAAAAAGAAACTGTATTTTACATAAAATAGAGTCAGGACTAAACCTAGCCTTAATTCTTCTCATCAAGCTGAATGGCTGAAATGTCTGATGTAAATCCAGTTCTGACCTCTCCAGAACTAAATTACAAATTCATGAAGTCTGACATTATTTCAGTGAAACTGAAGGTCAAATAGCATCAGGATAATGGAGAGCTCTGAAGATAGGAAAAAAAAATTGAATTGTCCTTTGCCTTGCAGAAAGAGTGAAAAGGATGTTTTCTAGTATTTCAGCTGAATAAACAGGGAAATTAAGAAAATTAATCTGATTAAAAAAAATGTGTACATAAAAATTCCAATAAAGTAGTAGATATCATATCATAAGAAGTAAATCCATGACCTTTATCCCAAATAAGTGTAGTATTATATAATTCGGTTTTGGAAATTAGTGTGTCCTCAACTCACAGTGTCAAGACAGCACACAGCTCTGCATTCTCAGTCCTTTCTACAGTACATTTGGCAGAGCCAAACAGCTAGTATTTTTCTTCAAAGGACAGTTTTAGGGAAAGCAAAGAAAAATGAACACAATCCGTACTGCTTCAAAATGTAAGCTCTAAAGAACTGCTAAATGTCCTGAACTACTTAACATTAATCTTCAGCACAGTAGCAGAGAGACCAAGTTTGTATTCACTCCTAGAAATGTGAACAGTAATTTGCCCTCCAGATGGTGAAACTCAGAAAAAAAAGTTTGAGACTCTCCAATGTATTGCTTGACAATTGCTTAAAGGCTTTTTCAAATTTCTAGTTCTGACTTGAAATATTTTGCAGTCTTGGTTTCTCTGCAAATTGTATCTCTTAATCACAACAAACTGTCACACACTGTCAGTCTCCGCCAGTGGAAATGATAATCAGCAGCTTCACTTTACGAAATCGTATGTAACTGATTTCAGACTGATGGAGATGGCAAACAAATTTGCCCCAGATTTTTATAAGCATATTTGTGCAGCTTGGAAATTTCATCTCATCAGGGTAAATATGTTCTTGGCAGTTGGAAGACAGATAGCACCAGGGCTCTCATCTAGCAGTACTGAACTAATGGAACAGATGTTGATTCTCTAAACTCTGGGCTGCCATAAAGGCTTTCATCTCTAACGGTCACTTCCAGATGTGGTAGTAGACCCCTGAGTAACAAATACTCTCTTAGGAACACAGGTTTTTAAATGCCATACTTCCTTTTTCCAAAATCCCAGTGTGAGTTAACTGTCTTTATTCACACTGCAAGAATTTTACTTCCCTTACTTTATTACTTGTGGAATATAAGGACACAGCTAAAAGCTCCCATCAAATTAAATCACATAAATACGTTCCTTGCCTTGTTAACATGAATTCAGGAGTCTGGCTTGTACCTATTCAGTCTCAGGTGAGGGGAGAGCATAAAAAAAGGTGACTTTTGAATTCTAACTCCTACAGCAAATCTGTGCTTCTGTTCAGCACAAAGGCAAAATGCTATTTCCAGTAGGAGCTCAAAGAATCATTTGCTGTATATACATTCTCACCGCTTGGGCAACAGCTTACCCCTCTGCTGGCAATGCAACAG
Source organism: Psilopogon haemacephalus (assembly GCA_013396835.1). Classification (NCBI taxonomy): domain Eukaryota; kingdom Metazoa; phylum Chordata; class Aves; order Piciformes; family Megalaimidae; genus Psilopogon; species Psilopogon haemacephalus. Next base: position 29,433 of record VWZI01014551.1, read on the forward strand.
GCTCTGAAAGCAGTGCTTTTTTCAGAACCTTGGCAGTGATAATCAGTGTGTCTTCCTTGTGGTTTAAGATAAAGGTGCAACTTAGGCTTCAAATATCCTTTACTTACCTGTGAACAAAAAGATTTTCTGATGTTTTCATAGTAGCTGGTAGATGTAAAACATTACTAAAATGCAAGCTGCTGGTAAATTTTGGTGCTGTCCCTACCCTAATTTCCATAATATACTATATAGAAATCATTACACTGATTCCTAATAATTTGCATCTCAATCAAGGAAATGTAGCATAGTATAACCATACTGGAGTTTTGGAGATAAATAAGTGAACTACAGAAAGAGTTGGCAGGCATTTTATCATATAAAGTGTAGCAGACCATACTGGAAAGGCAAAGCACAGGTTGCAAGGCCAAAGTCTCTACCTGTAGGCTGTTTCTATCTCCCCTCCATTGAATTCTGATTGTGAACAAAATTTTGCATTATTAAGGGCTCGCCATGGAGCCAAAGTAGTTTTCTTCTTCAATGCTTGTAACAGGATAACACTTTCACTATATTTTAATTTTTCAGCAGATTTTTGCAAACCATTTACAGAATTGTAAATATTTTAGTAATGATTGCTTTCTGTACTGTACAAGGGATAGTAAGTTCCTAATTACATTTCAGTGCAGGCTGTTATGAAAATGCTTTCTTCAATGGCAGAGAAACTAGATGCTTACTCAATTGCCCACAGTGTGGTATAAAACTACAGGAAGCTCAAGCTGCTTTACATTTCAAAGGTATATTTGAAGGAAAATAATGATACACTTTTTTCTCTCTCTCTCATTTTTCCTAAAGCTACAGAAACGGTAATTGAGCTTCATACAGGGATTGGTAATTTAAGACTGTTTGAATTAGTCCCAAACACATTATGAAACTTGAAAGCAGAACAGTTACAGCATCAGTAATTGCAGAATATTAAAAGTAACTTTATAACTAAGTATTTCTATAACTTTGTAACCAAGTACAGTGGGTGTCATGAAAACATCAGCATTCAGCACACAGGAAGGTGATGTAACATCTACGAGCAGTATGGAAACTACAACAACTAACAAGCATGTCTGGAGCAGCAAGTGGTGCTCAGCATGGTAAACAATAGAGGGGGTTATCATCACCCTGCTAAATTATCACAGGCTACAGATACTTGCAACCAATTAAGATATCATTGTGTGGTCATTGTATAACTTGCAGTTCTAGGATTGAGATTGGTATGAGGTATTCGGAGAGATTTCCATGTAGTGGATAACTAATTTGTCCAATATGTGTGTCAGATAATCAAGATATGTTTATTTATGGAGAAGAAAAAAACTGTAAAAATGTGTTTTCAGAGTGAGTGAGTTTTATTGCCCAACATGCAGTATCTCAAGCCTGATTCAAAAGGTACTAGCATCTGTAATTCTTTCCTGAATCCAGTGGTGATGTTTGTCATCAGCCCTTCTAAAATCAGTTGTACACATCTACACTCACAACTTCAAATGATGGATTAAATGTAAAGAATTTGTATTTCCTGTTAAGGAACCCATTCAGTCAGTGTGTACAGGAAACAGCATTTGGAAGGAAACAACCATTCTGGTAGTTTTAGTATCCTACTGTCAGTCTTTTGAGGATTTTAGGCAGCTAAATACCTCCGAAAAGCCAATGTTTACTGATTTTAGAGGTACCTCACAGAAAATCAGCCATGAAGTCAGGTTTAATGGTCAGTTATTATTAGTTTCAGAGGTTACTGATTATTCTAAATTACTTACTTGAAAAATTGAAGTGGATGACTAAAGACAGTCTACAACATAGCTAAGCAATGTAATTCTGCACACACTTCATCCTAATGTGGGGACATCTACTGCTAAACCTTTACCAGTTATACCTACCTGCTTATACCTGTCATCATTTAGAATCATTTGTCATAGTGAATATTTGCAAAGGAAGGGCATATTCTCCAGATTCACTGTAAGAAGACTAATCTATGGTGCACCAACATTTGCTAAATGAAAAGCACCTCTGCAAAGGATGAAAGATCAAGAAGGTATAATTCACAGACACTGTGGATCTGCTGGAAGTGTATTTGTAGCACAACTACTCCCTTGAGCACAGCCGCTTTGACCTTAACCATTGCTATTCAGAAAGACACAGCATGATTAGGCTCCTAGCATTATTTAGTTTTTGACTGCTCACTTACTTCTCTGTAGAGAAGCCTTTTAAAGCTACATGTCAAACTGTACTGTTGTGGTTTGAGTGAATATCAAACCAGCAATAGCTGTAGGTGGGCAATTTTGATTCCTCAAACTTCCTCCAGATTTCTTCACAGATGTGTAAATCTGTATCTCAAAAGCAGCAGCAGGAGCTGTGTTTGGGCATATTTCACCAACTAGCATCTTCCATGCCCTTCCTTCTGCCTTCTCTGTCACAACAATAGCAGGGATTTCATGCCCTGCTCCAAGCAGTGATGAATTTCTCTTTCACTGAACCAGCTGTTTAGAGATTCATACAGCCTTAGCAGTACTTTGAAGCAAGACACAAATTCAGCCAGTGCTGCTGATTTAGTGCATAAGACCATGTGCACCTGCAGTGCTACATAAATAATAAACCTCTTCCAAGCAAAGTCTTTGTGTTTCTCTCCAGTGCCTAGTTGAACTGCACAAGGCTGTCGAAAAGACTAATTTCTTCCCACTGGCTACACATATTGGAGGTACTGAATTGACAAACATGGGCTCTGTCAGACCCTTGATGGAAAGATGAAATACAGTTTCTAGCTCTATTTCCACATTCAGCTACAAGATCAGGAAGCTGAAAAGCTAGGCAACAAGTGCAAAATATCTACAGTATATATCCACAAGAAATGAAGGAGGAAAAAGAATAAAGACAATGTACCTTTGTATTTTATCTTTGGTACCATTTTATTCTGATTTGCTCTTTAGCTGTACATTTTAAGAGACTCTTAATTTGCTTTTCTATAAATTATGTTTTATTTTTAATCTACATATGTAGTACCTATCCCAATATTTACAGGAAACGCAAACACTTTCCTTTTTGCGGGGCTTGTCTTGTACTATTGCTCTTTTATTCCATTTTGGTAACTTGTTTTGTTTTAATTCTAGGATCATATGAAAAAGGAGGGCAGCTCTCTTCTGTGCCAAGGAATTCATGAGTGTTTCCAACAATACTGTTTTGCAATAATACCAAAAGTGTCTTAATTTTATATAACTGTAATTTTTCATTGCTTAGCTGTTATGGAAAAAAAAATCCAAAACCCTAAAGTAACTATGAAAGCAAGATAGATTGCTTGACTGCCTAAAATCCAGGGCTTAACTTCAAGCTTCATCTCACTTGTTTATTTGAGCATACAAATAATTTTATGGCTATTATTTTTCCTATTTTATTTTCCTTTATATTTCTACAAGCCACAAACCCAGAAATCCTAGCAGAATGTAAGAATTGCTGAACTCATTCCTTAGATTTCTACCACTATATTGTGCTTAGTTAGTAATTAATATTTTTCACAACTTGTAAAAGATGTCACTAGATTTGTTGCTGAAATCATTCAATGCTAAATTATCAACTGACATAGCAATGGTGGTGGCAGATCTAAATATAATAATTTCTATATGACCACTAAACAAGTTGTGGATTTAAAGAAGAATATGCAATCCTTAAATACCTATTGCATTAAGAATACATTCTTATAAGGTAAATAGTACAATGCCTCAAATACTTTTTTGCCTTTCCTACTTCCCTTTTCCACTAAATCTGTGGCACTTCTTTCAAGTCACACCGTGCTAATGTAAACTGGCAAAGCACACAAATACAATACCAATTATTTTTTCTCAGCTGCTGCTTAGTAACAATGAATGCTTATTTTTGAAGTAATTTGTCACCTTTAAAACCCTCAGATTAGTACAAAACTATGAAAAATGTTTTGTTCCCAGAAAAAGGCTTTGGGTGTCTGAAGTACAAGTCAAATTAAATATGAATTTGTTATTATTATCTAATAAAACCTGAGGTATTTCTGTCACTTCATCATGGTTTCTACTAGTAATCATAAAAGATTATTTTAAAATGCCCTTGACTATTTTTAATCTGGAGTTTTAAAATGCTATCTTTCCCATGCCTGTTCCTTAGTAAATGAATGGCAGTATCATTTCTTACCTAGTTCTAACTATTAAGATCTCAGAAGTAAGTGATAAATGAGTGCACTACACAAAGAATGCTCTGTAATGTGAATTATTCTCTGATCTGCTACCTGATTGAACATAATTTTAAAACCAGCAGTTGCTGATTCCAGAATCCCATATCAGATTGTTTATATCACTGTGTTTCCTAGCATTTTCTCAATAATTTATTTCCTTTCTATTTGCATTTACAGTAAACAATAGATAGCTGTCCACTGCTTTTTCATCCTGTGGGCAGTTTGAGAATTGAGTAGAAAGTGATTCATAGCAGGTGAATAACCTTTGTAAATAATGTAATTTATTTTCTTTACTTTTGAGAACTCAATGACACACTACAGTATCCAAAATATTGCTGTGTCTAACCTCCATCTGGATTTCTAAATTCAGACATACAAACAAGAACATTTATTCTCTTTGAGATGCCTGAATCAATACATGCGTCTGCATTTTTCAGTGACTGCTTTATACTATACTTTTCCTCCTGCCTAAGGAATCTGTTCCTGTTTTGCACAGAGGGGCAGAATATGTAATAAACCCCCTCACCAAGCTTCAACTCTGAGGACTGCACCACAATATAATTTCTTGTCAACTATTCACAGAACCTTAGAAAGAGAATAAGTGCCAGTGTGACCTCCTTCATTCATGTTGTAGGTAGGAAAAATAATCCAATTTTTAACACTTTATTTAATTATTGACCTTAATCAGGTGATAACCTGATGTTGCCAGTTCACTTAAACAGAATACTAAGTCAAACACTAAACTCTCTCCCTGAGAGAGCTTCAATTGTGACATTCTCTCTGGTCCTTCCCACAATTTAGTACAGAAATTGTCATTGTCCTGCTTGAAACTCACACAACTCAAAAAATATGGTAAATTCTACTGCAGATCGTGAAGGTTTTCTTTCAGACCTGATCCTTTGTTTAGATTTTCTGAACTGCCTAAAATACACAAACCAGTATCATTGTGTGTCAGATCTTCAAATCATATAAATTTGAGTTCTTCAATGGAAAGGCATACAGCTATAATGTTTTCTAGTACTTAAGGCTTCATGACAGCAAGGCAACCCCTTTGAAGTAGTATGGACAACTTCTGTCACAGACAGCAATCAATCACGTCATGAGTATAGAGCTTTCCCATAAAGACAAGGCAACTCTGGAACACTTCACTAATTGCTGGGTTAGTAAATATATTTTATTAGTGACTCCTCACATTCAGCATATAAACACCATTCCTAGCAAGACTTCATATGTTATAATTCTGCAGTACTGCTAGTTTTGGCAACTAAACTCCTTCTCAGTCTGTGTTGTATCAGCAAACTCAGCACTTTTATTGCATACAGGGAATTCGAACATAAGCTTATACCTACCTGGAAGTGATTTTGTTAGGTCTCTAAAAATAGAGGCATATTATTTATGAAAATGTAAATTATTTTTTAGCATAAAATGCAGGTTCTTCTAGGAAAAAAATAAGGGGGGGGAGTGGGGAGGAAGGCATTTTGCTAACTGGAAATTACTAGATCAATATCCAGATTATCAATACTTCTTTAACAAAAAAAAAAAAGGGAAAAATTAATTTAACAGGCCTTTTCAATAAAAGTATAAGAGAGCCCAGATTAACAGGTAAAATTGGTTTGGACTCCTTACCTTAAGCAGTAAATATCTGGTACTAGTTTGGGAACTGATAGGATTCTGAAGGGAGTTGTCGTATACAGCTGCCTTGTCCCCTAAGAGAATGCCCAGCCCATGATGGCGTCTGTGCCCCACAGGGAGAGCTGAATGGCAGCATGAAGTGACCAGCAAGACTCTCTCCAGCTGCAACAGCCATTTTCTCTGGCATTATGAGTGTCATTTAGGTAATACAACTATAACTATCCCATTACACCCCCAGAACATGCTCATAGCTGAACCACTGGGGAACTGGCAAATTGCTTTAAATTCTTTTTGCTGAGGGCTTATTGCTCTCAAGAGACTGGCTCTTCCTTTATGTTTCCAGCTGTTAAATTGCCTTCAAGGACAATTTTCCACATAAATGTCTGCTGCAGTGACTTCATAGGAGTTTAGGAAGTGATGTGGTGAACACTGTTGCAGTCCAAATTATATGAAATCTGGAAAAATCCCATTTTATAAACTTTTTTTTAGTTGGGAAGCCAAGAAGTACAAGTACATTATTTATTTTTAAAAAATGTTTTCTGAGTGTGCTTTACCACCAGCCTTACTATTCAGGGCAGAAATGCCTGTAAAAGATCATATTTTTTTCTGCAAAAGAATTGGTTGATTGTGACATCCTTGATAAACTAAAGGGTTGTACTCTCCCAACAGCTGGTACATGCTAAGGGTACTGTGGTAGTTGAATCCTGTGTGTTCATTTACTACAGAGAGATGACATGAAAGTAATCTTTAAGAAGCTCTCTCTCTCTCCAGACCTCAGCTATCAACACTATGGAAGAAAATTTTCTCTGAAATTCCAGCTTTATTGTGGGAAGGAGTGGGAGGAAGCCAACACAAACACTGTAAGAAAGTGAAGATTAAAGTCAGTTTGACTTCTATTTATGTTTTAAAAAATGTCTTACACTGAAGCAAAGGTACAAAATGCTGATATTCCACATGCAGGTATGTACTTACACCTCTAAAAATTAGCATAAGGCCAAACTCGACAATTTAATATTACTTATTTGAAAAATAATACTTTTACATTCAGTCCAATGTTATATTTGAATGCTAAAATAAAGGGTGATTGACTTTAAACAAAGTTTCCAAAGAAGAAACAGATCATTAGACTGAATGACTAACCATGTGACATAAATATGATACCTTAGTAATATGTAAACACTGATGCTTAGCAGGTGAAACACCCTCAAGCATCAGGTGTAATAGTCCTAACAACAGCCTCATGTTAATTATGTTGATTAGTAAGTAATGCTTTTCCAAGCATCACAAATCACACTAGAAAACTGAAATCTGCAAAGAAACCAGTCCAATGCTTATTGGACAACCTTTTCCCAAGATGTGGAAGTTTCACAGGTCCCTGCACAGATTTTCCTGCCAAAATTGGAAACTAAAAGCACATCTACGGGGCAAGGGACATGTAGAATGGACAAGCCCTTGGGTAATAGAAATTCTTCAAAGAAAATGTTAACATTGTTAGGACTTGGGAACAGAAATAAGAAGGAAAGGACTGAATGCATCTTTTCCATTTCAGTCTTGCTGCAGGAGAGGAGATCCAACTAAGATATTAGCAGTAGATCAGTACAATAATATGTAAATTGCCATCAGGGGCACCTCATTTGTGTATTCAGTTACTAAATGGCTCTTTCTTCTTAGCCATACAGACATCCTACTGTGTTTATGTAATTTAGGCACAAATACACGATCCTAGAGTGAATCACCACAGGCTCACTCATGTGTTATCAAATTTATTAGACTCTAGTCCCCAGATATAAAACAAAACTAATGCTTCACTCTCAAACAGCCACTTCAGTGCTCACTATGAGGTATCTTCTAGCTTTCAGCACTGATCCTCCAAGACGGGGACTTCACAGAATCATGAAATGGTAGGGGTTGGAAGTGATGTCTGGAGAGCAACTAGTTCAAACCTCCTCATAAAGCAGATACACCTAGATCAAATTGCACAGAAATGTATCCAAGTGGGTTCTGAAAGTCTCTAGAGAAGGAGACATCTCTTGGCAGCTTTTTCCAGTGCTCCATTACCCTCAAAGAAAAGAAGTTTCCCTTAAAATTTAAGTGACACTTCTGGTATTCTGGTTTGTACCCATTGACCCCTGTCCTATCGATGGTCAGAACTGAGAAGAGCCCAAACCTCCTCTTCGTGACCTCCACCCTTTAGATATTTATGTGCATTGATAAGATCCCCTCTCAGTCTTCTCTTTTACACAATAAAGTGTCCCAGGTCTCTCAGTCTCTCCTTGTGAAAGGTCCTCCAGTCTTCTAATCATCACCATGGCCCTTTATTGGACTCTCCAGTAGTTCCTTGTCCCTCTTGAGCTGAGCAGCCAAGAACTGGACCCAGTACTCTAGGTGTGGCCTCACCAGGGCAGAGTAAAGGAAGAGGAGAACCTCCCTTCAGATGTCATTTAGCTGCCTGCCAAGCTTGGGAAGATCCAGAAGACATTTCAGTTTGTTAGGAAAGTTAAGCCAGTCTCATCTGTCCATGAAGGATCCTCTGACACAGAGATGTCCAGTGTGCTTTAAACACTCCTGGAACGTTATGCTCCTTCCCAAAAGAATGTCGCCTATGCTGGGCTGTGTAGGAGGCAGTGGCATAGCATTACTTTAAATTAGCTTAAATCATCCTTTCCATCATTTTCTTTTTGTAGTTCCCCAAAGCAGTGAATTAAAGCTCTATCACTCTAAAATACAGTTTCTGATCAGATAGTGTCAAAATCACAGAAAATTCAGGTTGGAAAAGATTCTCAGGATCAAGTCCAATCACTGACCTTATATGCCAAATCACCACATCTAAACAACCTTTAAACACAACCAAGGTTAATGACCCAGCCAACATGATCCAGCTTGAGGCCCTTCCCTCTTGTTCTATCACTAATGACCTGTGAGAAAAGACCAGCACTAACATCTCCACAATGTCCTTTCAGCTAGTTGTAGAGAGTGATGAGATCTCCTCTCAGCCTCCTCTTTTTCAAACTAAACTGACAATTTTATCTTTTAATAAATAGTTTGGTGGTGATATCTGGTCTCACGTGCACCTTAATTTCACAACACAGAAATCTGTAAGAACAGATCTTGCTCCTCTGGACAGAGATATTCCTAATCTCTGCCTTCTGGACCCTGACACAGCCTCAGCTCCTTCAGTTACTCTCCATAAGATTTATTCTCCAGGTCCTTCCCCAGATTCCTTGCCATCCTCTGCACTCCAGCACCTCAACATCTCTCTTGTATTGAGGTGCCCAAAACTGAACACAATACTCAAGGTGTGGCCTCACCACTGCTGGGTACAGGAAAACAATCACCTCCTTACTCCTGCTGGACACAGCATTTCTAATCCAAACCATGATGCCATTTGCTTTCTTGGCCACCTGGGTACATTGATGGCTCATATTTGGCTGCTGGTCAATTAGAACCCACAGGTCCCTTTCTGTCAGAGAGCTATCCAGCCACATTGCCCCAAGCCTGTATCATTACTTGAGGTTTTTGTGCCCTGGCATTTAGTCATGTTGAAGCTCATATCATTGACATTGGCCCATCGATCCAATCTATCCAAATACCTCTGTGGAGCCTACCTACCCTAGTGCAGATCAACACTCCTACCTAATTGGTGTTATCTGCAAACTTACTGATTACACGCTCTATGTCTTCAAGGTCATCAATAAAGATGTTAAACAGAAGTGGGAGGAACACCAATTGTGACCAGCTGCCAGATGGATTTAACTCCATTGACCACCACTCTTTGGGCCTGTTTGTCCAGCCAGTGCTATATCCAGCAGATTGTATGCTCATCCAAGCCATAAGCAGCCAGTTTTTCCATGAGAATTCTGTAGAAAACAATGTCAAAGCCTTTTCAAAATTTAGGTAGACAATATCCACAGCCTTTCCCTCATCCAATAGTTAGATTTTCTTGTCACAGATGATCAGGTTTGCCAGGCAGGACCTGCCTTTCATAAACCCATGCTGACCGAGCCTGATCCTTTGGTTGTTCTCTTTATGGCACGTAATAGCGTTTGAGATGGCCTACTCCATGACCTTCCCTGGTACCAAGGTCTGTAGTTTCCCAGATCCTCCTTTCTTCCTTTCTTGTAGATTGGTGTTATATTTGCTACCTTCCCAGTCCATTGGAATCTCCTCAGTTAGCCAGGATTTCAGGTAAATAAAGGAAAGCAGCTTGGCAAGCACACCTGCCAACTCCTCAGTGACAACCTGATCCTCACAGTTAGCTTTCCATAACCTCTGAAGAGTTTATTGTAAGCGGATGAGGATTCTGCCTTGGGACCGCCATTCTCTGAAGGCTATTAACATTTCTGCTGAGCTTCCTGGTCCAGACTGGGGTTAAGAGCATTATGGCTGCTTTGAGGGTAGCACCAAAGTCTGAGTTAATGTCATGGTTTAGGCCAACCTAGCCAAAAACAAAGCACCGTGTAACTGCTAGCTCTCCTACCCCACTGATAAGATGAGGAGCAGAAAATTCAACAATAAGCCTAAAAGAGTAAGACAAGGATACTGAGAGACAGTTGTGACCACCAGTTGTGTCACAGCCAAAAAAAAACAGACTTGACTTGGGGAAACAAAATCAATTTAATTTAAACACACCATGCCAATTTGCTACTCAAATCAGAGTAGGATAATAAGAGATAGAAATAAATCCTAAAAACACCTTCCTCTCTTCCCAGGCTCATCTTTGCTACCGATCTCCCTACTTCCTCCCTCTCAGAAGTGCAGAGGGGCAGGAATTGGGATTTGTAGTCAATTTATCATGCAGTCTCTTCCACTCTTCTTTACTTAGGGGCACTCACACTCCTCCTTCACTCCAACAGGGCATCCATTCTCTGGTAGATAATTCTCCACAAAATTTTCCAGTGTCAGTCCACTCCACAATGCTGCAGTTCAAGAACTGCTCCAGTAAGAGTCTCTTCTGCAAGGTGCAATCCTCATAGTGATGATCTGCTATAGTAAAGACTTCCTTTTGGGGCATGACCTTCTTTAGTTGCAGCTACTTGTCTCAGCGTGGGGTTTCCATAGGCATTTGACCCACTGTTAATCTCCATAGGCTGCAATGGATCAGTCTACCACTTCACCACAAACTACAGAGGATTCTCTGTTCTGGTCCACCTTCCCTTCCCCTTTTTCACTGACCTTAGTGTCCACATAATTGTTCTTCTCACCTCCTCCTCTTCTCCAAAGCACAAGTTGTCCAGCTATTTTTCTCCCCCTAACCTATAGCAGAGGCTGTTCCATCAGCCACAAACTGCCAATAAATCTGTTGCCAGAATATTCATGCTGAAGTGATGAATTAACAGACCTCAAAGAGTTGCAATTATTTGGCTGTAAGATATCCCACTGATGTAAAGATAGTAGTTTTATTTCTATGGATGACTGTTTCAAAATGATGGTAACATTGCAGTGTTAGAGAAATACTGTAAAGGCCTAGAAGACTAGCACTGTAATTCTTTCAAATGTAATCTTTAATTTTAGAAAACTACTTGGTGGTACTAGGTCAGTTTTCTGGAAAATTCCATGCTTTCAAGTACAAAGACTGCAAAACCCATACACTATATCACAGTAAACTTCTGTGAAGTAGTATTTGTTTGAGGGAAATAAACGGTCAAAGACAATTTTAGAACTCATAATTCAGACTTAGTCTCTAGAAGCAAAAATACGGGCAAGTGTTTTAGATCAGTTGTCCAAAAGCCCCATATTCTTATTTAGGATGTCCAGGAAGCAGCATTATCCCAAAACTGAATCAGCATTTCCCCTGTCTCCTACTACCACGTCACAAATACCTCAGCTTATTCCACCCCCTTCATTTCGATATATTCCTTATGTCACTGGAAGAGTACATTGAGAATGAGACAGGAACTAATCCTCAGTAACCAATCACCTGGTACATATTACTACCCCCACATGTGCAAGGTCAACATTTCTGCCTGCTTTTCCTTACAAAGACAGGGAGTTCTCTTTCAGTCCTTACCCAGATACTGATTTTTAACTAAAAATATAAAAGGACCTTCAAAATTCTAATCCTCTTTCCAAGCAAGACTGCAAACATTTCATTAACTGGTTCAGATACTATTAAGGGAGGTCCTGGCAGACAGATGGATAACTAGAAACACAAATAAACTCTATTTTAGCTTCATTTTACTAGGAAACTAGGCTACAAATTCAACCCAGTTGCACACAGACTTTTAGGTTTTTTCCATGCTAATATTTATTCAATAGGTACAATAGTTCTCTGCAACCAGGGTGAAGCATCATTATTCATTTAACTTCCACAGCGCTCATGTAATCACCTCCTATCACATAAAACATAAGAACTTTTCTATAAATTCCCCATGTATTAGGAGGTAGAACAGAATAAAACTAGACTTACCACTTTTATACATTTCCTCTATGACTTTTTTAAGTAGAAGGAAAAACTTCCACCATATTACTCAGCACTGCTTTAATTCATCTTTTTTGGACATAATTTTACAGTTCTGTGGAGCACATAGAGCAGTTGGCAGAAGCATTTTGCATGGTATATGCCATTGCTTGTACAGCAGGTCTTTAGGGAAGGCCCTGCAACAACTCCATTGTAATAGTGAAAGGGAGATATCACAGAACTGTGAAAGTAGATCCTCTCCTGGCTGTAAATAATTCATGTAAATAAAAATCTAGGCTTCTCTTTTTAGAAGAGAAAATATACTTTTAAGGTCTGGGCCTGCAAATATACTGAAATACAGCAAAGGAAACAGAAGTTAAAAATAAAAATTCAGGGTTTTTTTGTCTGTTAGGATCAGAAATATACAGTCAGTATTTTTACTGTAATGGAAGGGGAAGGGTCCTCTAAGGACTGCATCCAGTATTGGTAGGGCTTTCAGCATGGGTTGCCTTGCACAGTGGAGAGAAGCATCTTGCTCTTTGCTGGTAAACACCCAGTATGTTCCAGTTCTAGAGTAAATTCACCTAGTAATGAGCGATGAATTGGATAATGGGAAATACACATAACGGCCAAGCAAAGCCTTTAGGCACTCCATCTGGTAGGCAAAGTAGAGATTGATGAGTTTCATTAAATGACTAATTTTATCTTACTCTAAAGGGAAAAGTAGTACCAAACCAAACCACCATAGCCAGGACCTGCAGAAAGATGCACAAGGAGGGGTGTGAAGATGAGAAGCAAAATTTAAATAGTTCTGAGACTAACAGCAACAAAATTAATGTCCTGAGAGAAGCCTGTCTGTTTTCTTAATCATCTGTATTCCTCACAACAGAGCAGAAATGGGCAGAATGTAATTTTATTTCTTGAGTCATTTCTACCTCCATACAAACCCCACATATTTATGAATTATTTTGTGAAATAACTGCCTTTGGATTGAAAAGGTGAGAGTTTTGTATTATTGTTCTTCTTTCTCCCAATTTCTGGCCCTCTTCCTCCTGTTTTAAAATAAAAATTCGTGACGGAATGTTGCTGGGAGGGGGGGTGGGAGGTGGAGGGAGGGGAGTGAAGCATTTATTGTGTTCTCTTGAAAAGCTTAAGCTAAGCAGCACATTTGAGTAAAAATACATTTCTCTGAAAATGTTCAAATCAGCTCCATTTTTCTCATCTGGTCCTAACACAAAAGATGATGACTTGGACTGATTCTTCTCCTAGAAGGCAGCAGTGAGGGAGGAGACCCTCTGCAGAACCATCTAGAATGATGAGCAGAGGCACGTATCAGTCAGCCAGTAGTGCAAAATGAAAGTATAAGGCCTTTTTTTGACATAAGAAGAGGTCAAGAAGAGAGATAGGAGGCTACACAGAAGTCTAAATGAAGGCCCAGCTGCAACACAGGTTAGGAAAAACTGTGTATTCTTAACATAATTATGTCTTTAAAGATTGTGGCATGAGCTAAAAATAAAGACAAGGTAAAGCTGGAATTCTGCCCGTTTAATGCTTTTTTGTGATGCTGTAATTTCACAAATGGGTGACTCTAATTGAGCTGAGGCACATGGTTTGACTGCATGGATTTTTCAGGAAAGCCACAAGGTACTTTACTGTTGAATGATAGTTCATGTGTTGTTTTTTTTGTTGTTTTTTTTTTTCCAGTGGTGAAAAGAAGAATATATTTTAAAAAGACTACACTGGAGACCTGATGCTGATAATTTAAGTAGCTTTAGCTACTTAAATTATTTGCTTTGACTTTAATAGGAGTAAAAATTATCCTTGAGTGAATGATTAAAATTAAACTATACGCTAACAGTATCTACAGAGTGTATTATCACTGGAGTGGGAAGAATGTGAACTCATAGGACTGGATGGTGCAGATCCAGCATTCAAAAATCACAAACAAGCAAAAATTATCATCAAGATTTCCTTGTGAAAGAGTTTGGGTGTATTTACAGAATAAACAGGACTAGTTTTTCATGTCTGCTCTGCACACACACAACTATTCAACCTAAAATGCCCACTTCAGCAGGTTATTTGCCAAGTGAGGGCTTTTATCACAACTGCCTACCAGAACACACTTCTGGGACAAGACTTTGTGAGGAGCATTTCCAGATCTCCCTGTGCTCCTGGTGTTGCTTTCGGCAGAGGACTTGACACATTTTATGCTTTGTCTTTCCACATCACCTGCTATCTTACAGTAAAAAATCCAAGGGCAAATAAAAATTCCCAGATCCTGAATGGATTTTCAACTTCTATTTTTAGAAGCAAGGCTAAAAGAAATCCCTTAATTCTGCTAGTGCTGTGGAATTCATGACAAGGCTACATGTTTGTGCCTTCAGGAATGGACTTGAGGCTACAAGGTAAAATGCAGAAGGCTGGCATTTCAACAGATATGTCTTGACATCCCCAGAAATAGTACTTCTTGAAGGTACATCCTTTTGTACTTAAGATGCCATATCTATGGCTGCTGATTGTCATTCCACCTTGTTCCCTTTATGTGTGCAACATGATGCTGTGAGCATTCTCTTTTTTCACTGAGATAGGAAAGCACAGAGGTATGAAAACGCTGCTGTGCATCTAGCTCCATAGGAAATGCATCCTCCACAGGATACATTTCCCCATGTGAATGAAGGCAGACAATCAGGTCATAAGCTGTTGTTTACATAGCTTTTAAAGATCTAAGTCCAGAATGTGATGGCACTACTGGTAACATACAGAGTGATACCTCGACTGCCAAAAAAATACAGAGAAAAGTCTCCAAAGCATTAATATACTTCACTCTTACATTCTTGATTTTAAATATCTTCCTATTAAAATTCAGACTGAACGTCATGTAACTGTAGGTGGTGCAGCCAGTTAAAAACTCCCCAACGTGGAGATGGGCAAGATCATTTTGGCTGCCCAAGTAAATAGTGGAGCTGAGGCTTACAACTGGATATCTGGGGGGGCCACAGCATCACTGCTATTGTACCTAAATTGTTCCTATTACATCCTCAGCCACAGGAGCAGCCAGGTGTGGATAGCTGTAGAGATGCCTGCCGAAATCAGAATCAGGGAGAGATGTAGCAGAGTAAAAGTAATTTACATTATTTTATTTAAAAAGAGGGGAAGTGGCATAAAAAAAAATAAAAAAAAAAAAGAGGCTTCAGTGGCTTTAGATTTATGTCTTCATGTGTCAGTGTCCTACAATATTGGAGAAAGCAAGATTTCAAGCAGATAACAAGGATAGGCAAACCTGGCAAGGTGAAGAACCTGATTCTCAAACAGCACAGTGTCTGGTGAAGTGGGAGTGGTCCCTCTACATTGGTACAAGAGTGGCTCGAGGTTCCCAGCAACTGAGAGGAAATTCTCAGTCCTGAGTAGAAGAGTTGATAGTGTCAGGTACCTACACAAGAATAGCTACCTGTAGTCTGACAGCACTTAGACATTTAAGTAGTTTGATTAGCAGAAGCCTCACCAAATTCTCACAGGAAGTTTCTAGAAAGCATATAGGGTTCACAAGAAGATCCATGCCTTGGGGAACTGTTTGTCTCAGATTTCCCAGAAGGATATTTGCTGTTTTTCCTGAATCTGTAGTTCCTCTGCTAGCCAGTAATTCATATTTAAAGACATTGCCCATTATCCTTCTGCTGAGTACAAACAGAAGTTCCTAGTAACGACTTCTACTTTACTCTTTTCTTTTTCTAAAAGCTTATAATGTCCCACACTGTATCATTTACAATTCAGTTTTGGACTATAACTGAATTTCCTAGGCATTACTGCAGTAAAATAAGAGTAATAACAATAGTAACAGTAATAGTAATAATAGTAATAATATATGGTAAAAAATATTCAGAAACAATTAACATTTCTTATTTTATTGATTATAATAATGTGACTTTTATAAGGCCTTCCAGGCAAAGTACCATGTGAAATAGTATATCCAACATTATAAAATAATTGTATAGAAAATGGTCTTGGATTGATGAAGTTTGCCCTGTAATGGCAGCTAACTAGGAAAAAAACTATTACTTAATTCTGTGATATATAAATAAAAAGTAGAAAACAACATCTACTTTGCAAAAGCTATTAGCTAACAGCCTGATATATTTTCTCCCTCTGTCCTGCTGAACAGAGGAAGTCACAATCTTGGTGTGTACCTGGCAGCCAGCCAAGGTCAGCCCACCACAAAAACATTCAGTTTGAGACATCACATGTGAAAAGACCACAGTACTTGTCTAATCTAGTGGCATTCTACAAGGGACTGACTGCAGCCAGTGCTGGAATACTCACTACAAGAAAGACATGAACACGTTGGAGTAGTCCAGAGGAGGTCTACAAAAGTGATAAGATGGATGAAACACATCTCCTGTGAGCGAAGGTTGAGAGAGTTGGGGTTGTTCTGCCTGGAGATACAAAGACTCTGAGGAGAATTTATCAAAATCTTTCAATATGTAAAATGATCTTACATGAAAAATGGAGAGACTTTTTATCAAAGCCTGTAGTGACAAAATAAGGGTCATCAGTTTGAGAGTAGATTTAGATTGGACATGAAGAACAAACTTTTTACCCTGAGGGTGTTCAGACACTGAAAAAGGTTGCCCAGAGAAGTTGTGGATGCCTCACACATGGAAGTGTTCAAGGTAAGTTTGAATGAGTCTTTAGGCCATCTGATTTAGTGGAAGTTGTCCCATGGTAGGGTGTTTGGACTAATGGATCTCTGAAGGTCCTTTCCAACCCAAACTGTTCTATGACTCTATGCTTCTATGACAGTAATAAGTATTCTGAGAATTAATTTTACCACTTCCTGGTAATCCATATCAATACTTGATGGACATGATGATGATAATATATGTCAATATCTATCACTAGTAGCTTGAAGACAACTGGTAGTCTATCTTTATTCTCTGTTTTAACGCCAAACTCTCAAGTATTTCATAATATATTAAATGCAATTTCCAAAATAAGATCTAAAAAGTATTTTCACTGAAACAGATGGACCAAATAAATGTCTACATGGAGTCATGGAGTAGAGAATTACTAATATTTCAACAAACCATGATAAAAATAAAGATTCTCAAATAAGCAACATGTGCTAAGCAAATGGAGTGAACATAAAACTGTTACATACTATGCTGAGTGATTACCTGCCTAAACCATAAGTTAAAAAAAAAAATACTAGAAGAATCCCAGAAAAAAAAAAAAAGAGGGAAAAGAAGAGAAAAATACTGCAGCAAATAAAAGGTTAAATAAAAAATATGTAACTGACAGTATTTTGACTGTTAGCTAATTAATAATTGCTATTATTGACATAATTAAAAGTTGCATACTTTTTTATCCTTCCTAAATAAAACCAGCAAATTTTCAGGTATGAGGACCCTAAACCAAACAATACTAAATTGGTTCATTGGTCTTTAATTTTGAATACAAATTTTCTGAATGAAGTCAGATGCTTATAAGCATTTCAAGAGAGTTTATGAGATATTATCATTAAAATAATTTGATCTAAAAAGTCTGGATATAATTAAGATTGTTTGTCCTAAAAATATGCTTTAGAGAATCAGACACTCGTGTCTAGTGAGAAGCTGGTGGAATCAGTATGGGTCTGAATTTGCTTTGCTAAGTAATACATATTCACAAAATGTAATTTTTTTATCATACCTTTTTGTGTGTGTCACAATGATCTTATAACAATCAAGATTTTCTTGATTTCTTACAAAGTGAGGCCATCTATGAAGGGATTCAGTACTTCACTGTGCTTGCTTTCAAGACAGAAAATTTCCATTGCTTACGCTATTTCTGGGCTTCAGTGACAGAAATGGCAAAGCTGTTGGCTGATGAATAAGCTTTTTATGAAGGAGTGATCCAAAATATTCACATTTTCCTAAGAATTCAGTTCTTCAGTTGTATCTAAGGCATAAATGGTTAATCTGTACAAAAATTGAGAACTTTTTCTGGATCTGTGACAGTGTGCTCCATTTTTCTGTAATAGCCTTTAGGTTAGAGTAATTCTGGAAATGCTCCTGTCTTCACTGACAGAATTCCAAACCCAGCCTCACCTCTCTGACTGAGAGTAGGATAACCTACTACTACTGGGGGAATCCTTATTCCTATCAAAGTTGGGACATGTTGCAGAAAAGAAGCATATAAAGAAGACTAAGTCAGGGTGGCTACAGAAGCATCTGGAGTTTATGAAGAAAATGTATTATCAGATAAAATATTCCCAGTGAGATCATACTTCAGGTAGTTCAAATAAAATCAACACCCCTTTGCCACCTGTTTTGTGTAATATTTTAGAAACATACAGAAGGTACCTTGTACAGAAGGCTTGCCTAAGGCAAAGGCTGGTAAACAGTGTCATATGTGAATGAATTGGCCAGGTAGTGATCCAAGGTTCTGAGGCTCCTCAGTTTAGCACTGAATTGAAAGAAAGTTTTGTTGTGGTGCACACTGAGTCTTTTTACTTACCTTCTTTAATGGAACAAGTAGAAAAGCCTTAGCTTGCTTGGTGG
Organism: Psilopogon haemacephalus; assembly: GCA_013396835.1. Taxonomy (NCBI): domain Eukaryota; kingdom Metazoa; phylum Chordata; class Aves; order Piciformes; family Megalaimidae; genus Psilopogon; species Psilopogon haemacephalus. The sequence continues at coordinate 48,208 of VWZI01014551.1, forward strand.
CAGTTACCAATCAATATTATGTCTGATAAAACACTTGGCCCAGAGATCATTTGTGAGCATTCTTGGGCTTGGTTTTTTAATTTTCCTTCTTCCTCCTTTCCCAATATCAGAGTATGGTTATTCCTCTTTTTGTCAGTATGCCTCCTGTAAACTTGGCAAGCAGCTCTGATCAACACCTGGATGGGTCTGAGCCAGGCGTCTGATCCTCTTGTAGCAGAAAACATAAATAAAAGATAGTCTTTGTTCACAGCCCAGTAATACAGCTGCTTTCAAGCAACAAAGGCAGGCAAGGAAAAGGTATAATATCTGCAGCAGCAGGACATACACTCTAAGAGTGAACTTCACAGCTAACTTTACAATTTCTTTCCTATGCTATTTCCTCTTGCTCCACTATCCCTTTCTTACAGTCTTCTTGATTCCTCCCCTAATGTTCCAACTGCTTAAAATACCACTTCAGGACAAGTGCCAATTGCTTTATCTCCATTCAATTCCTATAAACCAGACAGTGTTAATACATTTACAATAGAAATTCTGCACAACCTGAATTTCAATGAAAGGCATAAGCCATTACTCCCTGGCTAAGCTCTTCCAGGTGGACAGCTGCTCCTTGCTCTTCAGCCTGTCCACCGCTGATAAACACCAGGAAGGAGCCTACTCTTCCTGCTGGTGATGTCAGCACAAAGGAACAGCTGGCAGCACTGTGCAGATTTTATTTTAGTTTGGTTTACTATAGGAGAAAACACAGTTTGATACGTATTTGTTTTGTAAATTCCATTTCCATTTTAATTAGAAAGCAAGTTCCTGCAATTTCCATCATAATTACCATAATCTGCTTACAGTCAGTATGATGAGTACAGCCAAAAGAAGCAGCTGGGTTACATTTGCTTTATCCTGGGTGGAAATCTTTAAACAGATAAGTATTGGAAATAGTTCTGCAATCACTCTTTTTTTTTGATACAGTATCCTTGTGCAGGAGTTACTTGATGGATTGTGTATGGTAGGTTCTACACAGCAAGGGAGGAACAGTTTGAAATGTGTCTGGGAGTATAACAATGGTCACAGGCAAAACTTTTTTTCTGGTTTTGTTGCTCATGGTGGAGGTAAAACTGAGGATGCTTACATTTTCTTGGGAGGTGACTTATATGGGTAGACACATATTATGGATTTTTTCAATATTGAATTTTATGCCTGTGTAACTCAATTGAGTCCAGAGTTAAAGCAATATAGCAATAAATCAGATTCTATTATTCTTAGTTACTTATATGGAGTCACAAGTTAAACTCACTGTGGTATAACCAGGAATATATGTGGAGAAGGGTGCTTTAAAGGGACTCTTCAATGAGAGTCATCAATCGTTCTTACTGCACTCACCTCTGTTCCACAGCACACTCTGCAACCAAAAGAGAGCTTCAGAGAGTGCTTTTGTAAAGCGTCCTTGACTGTCAACTCGGAGAGGAGAAGCTGCTGGAAAGTGGAAGCATTCAGTGTTCTTGTTTACCTATACTGGCTTCATTCCTCATCAACATACATCTTAGCTGTAAAATGGATCTGGAGGAAATCAGTGTTCCAAAACTCAAGTACAAGGTCAGGGAATTAAGGATGTAGAAAATCTGTAGGCAGACTAACTTACTCACTCAGCTCATTGTCTCATAATGTTGTTTTAATCACACTTTCATTTACATACAAGTAGTCTAGCCACTAGCAGTTGTGTGCAACAGAGAGAACAAAAGGCTCTGACTGTGAAGGGTTCATGTCTTTTCAGTTTCTCTTGGCTAGCAATGACAAACTAGTTTTCACAGAATTGTCAGGGTTGGAAGGGACCCCAAGATCACTTAGTTTCGGGACCCCAAGATCACTTATTTTCAGTCCCCCTGCCATGGACAGGGACACTTTCCAGTAAATCAGGTAGCCCAGAGCCACATCCAGCCTGGCCTTAAAAACATCCAGGGATGGGACTTCCACCACCTCCCTGGGCAACCTGTTTGAGTCTCACCACCTTTATGGCGAATAACTTCCTAACATGTAATCTAAATCTACCCTCCTCTTTTATATTCTTTAGGAGTTATGGCTGCTTTTCCTTCAGAATTTCATGTCCTTCAGATTCCACAAGTCTTAAGCAGGGTTGCTGCTTATTGTCTGCTTGGTTTTATTTGAAATAATTTTTTAAAAGTATATGCATCTTCATGGTTATCCTCTATTTTCCCACTGAGCTGACACAAAATGAATGGCATATGTGATGTGCTGCAACCTTGCTCACCCTATTGTGTGGCCAAAAAGCAGGGTCTTCCCCTAACAAAACATTACTGCCAGCCTCTATTCAGAGTACAGTCCTTCAGGGAGTGAGTAAATATCGTGTTCTTTGACTTGATTGATATGGAACAGTCACTGCCAGTACAGGTCTGTCTTTTAACAGTCAAGGCAACCTTAGTATTTTTATACATTTTTCAAGTATACAAACAAAAAAAAGGTAAACACTAACAAAAAAANAACCAGAGGCAAAAAAGCATGTCTCATATATATATATATATAAAATTTAATACTCTTTTAGATAAGATTTTTGTAAAAAATTGATACTGAGAGCAAACTAAATTTGATATGCTATTTCTAGGTCTTTAATTCTTAGGGACTTTAATGCTTCAGTACTCAGTGACTCAAATGGCCACTTCCACTCTGTATTTCTGGTCTTAAATTAATCCATGAATGTATTTCAGTTTTTTCACTGCTATTTGTTTCATATTAACTGCCTTTTGGGAAAGATAAAATTTAAGGAATTTAATTATTAATTATGCATCTGTATAATTTTCATGGAATGCTTAAAAAAACTAAACAAAACATTAAATTATAGATTATCACATACATACTGTTTTCACAGCATCCACCTTTTGAACAGCTGTGACTTTTTTGGAAGCCACTTTGTGTGGATGTATCAGGGTAGCTAACCTGAAGGTAACCTTGGGGGAATTTGGTTGTTTAATTGAATAGAAGCTGCAGTATTTTCACCAGATTCCTCAATGTGAAAACATATATGAAACACTGTTGAATACTGAACTGGCTAAATTAAAGCAACCATATTTTTTTACTAAATCCAAAATTAAGGTCCCATGGTTCTCTCTAAAGGACTGCTACCAACACACTTAGAGAGACAAATGTACTTCAAATTAGATAGAGGCAAAGAACCACATTTTTATTAGTTATAAACAATACATAAATTATTTCAGATCAAATATTGCCTACTGTCCCACAGCTTTCATAAAGGCATAAATCTGTCATTGACTCCTGGGGGAAAGATAACATATCCCTAGATGTTTTCAAGGCCAGGCTGGATATGATTCTGACTAACCTGATCTAGTGGAAAGTGTCCCTGCCTATAACAGGGCAGTTGGAACTTAATGATCCTTGGGATCCCTTTCAACCCTGACAATTCTGTGAAGCTCCACAGTCTGTAAGAAAAATCCCCTACCATAGAGGAAAAAGTGCTTTGGTCATTTAGTGTCATAAATCTGATCCTATCCCTGTATTTTAGAAATATACGTGGATATCATGCACCCCAAACTTAGTGATTACATAATTTGATGAGGATGCCTATCTTGTGCACTTCCTTTGGAGAGAGAGAGAAATGCTCTACCATTAGGAGTAATCAAGATATGAAGGATGTTATCACATGACATTTACAATACAAGAGGAAAGAAACAAATATAATGTATACTCCTTTAAGAAATGTAGATAAATAAAAAAGTTTATTTTCAGATGTTGTGCAAGCATGCCTGTCTGCTGCCATAACACAGTGGAACATCCAAAGTAAGCATCACTCTGGTTTTGATTACGTCCAGAGGAGAGGGCAAGCATGTGCTTGGCTACATGCCTCAGCTAAGAGGCACTCTTGGCTCCTGAGCTTCTGCAGCTCAGAGAACAAAAAGCTTGGACTTCACCCCAAGCTATGATTTTCTTGGAAAATAATGTGAGTGAGTTCCATAATAAAAGAGACAGAGGTACACCTGCCAAGTGTTCTGTGTGCTGTTCCCTCTACCTCATTTATCATTTGCTCTCCTTACATCTTAAATACCAGGCAGTTTGCTACTGTCTAAGTCCCTGACTTGGCTGGAAACTGTAAAACATTATCCATACCATCTGGGTCTGTTACAAATGAAGCAGAAGGCATCATTTTCAAAATGTTGGAGTCACAGACGTTGAAGTGCTCAATCACTTGCATCTTTTCCAGCCTCGCTTTTCCCCCCTCAAATAATTTCTTTTCCACATGATATTCCCCCACTGAATGCTTTTCTCACATGCATGGACCATGAGGTATCATGTGAACCTCTAGTAAATGCAGAGCAAGCCTGTAGGATTTCACAGAGGCCTCCCACCTACAGCTAGTGAAGAATTTCTTCAGCTGTTGCTGAAAACAATGTTTCCTAGAAACTCTCACAGACGTAGTCAGACTTTGGCTAGAAATCTAGCATAGATACTGGCAGCATACCTTCTCAAAGATGTTGGCTGGCTTGGCTTTCCCTTGTTCCGTGGTGGTCTTATGTGCAGTGTCTTTCTGTGGGGAAAACATTAGGTTTTGTCAGGTTTGTGCCACTACCCCATCTGCCACAAGGTTTGTAAGCCCTGTTATTACTAGAGCTGTGTAGTAAGGTGTCAGAGAAAGCCATAACCTCCAGATCAAACTGGATACACCTCCCATCTGGAGGAAGCAGTAGAAAGCTAGGTGGATGCCTTTGGTTAAATTGATGTACTGTAAATGGCCTCATCTGTTTTCTGTTCCTTGTGGCTCAGGACTCCCAGCTCCTGACAGAACTAATATAATGCTATAGCTGGCCTTGAAACTCGATCCAGTAAGCTGAAAGGTTTGATTTTACCTTTTACATTTTTTAATTAAATATTGTCATTAATTTATTAAAATCTTCCAAAATAGCCTTTCCCCCTCCCCTCCCTTCCTGGTGAACAGGATTTTCTGATTAGTGACTGTGGGTTGGATTTGGACCCCAACAAATTGGAATTTACCCCAGAGCAAATTGCCAAATGAACTCAAAATTCTGAAGCAAAAACAAGGTTATATTTACAAAGGTGGACCAAATAGAAAAAGTATAAAAGGCAATAAACATATACAGGGTATATTTACATATAAATACATTTTAACAACAATACAAGGACACCCTTGTACAAAAATTCAGCTTTTCCTCCTACCTTGGGCAACTAGAAGCTTTCTCTGCCCTGCCCCTTTTCCCTTATGGGTACCTCACAAATACAATGTGCAAGCCAGCAGAAGGTCAGAGAGGAGATAAGGGAGCCATGCAAACAGGCAAAGCCACAGAGAGAAAGAAGAAAAGGGCCCAAGCAAGTCTGTACTACCAAGTATTAAGCTATCCAGCAAATGAATGGGATGATATAAAATTATCAGTTACTATTATTGTGTGTCCTGTCCCTAACTTTATTTGCCTTTTACTCAAATGTGTCTGGAAAGTCCTATCCTTCTTTGCAATTGGGAACTAGGCTAAAATGTTGGTTCTAAACCACAACAGTGACTAACATTAGGCTAAATTTATCAGCACCATTGATTCTGCCAGCATTATGTAGAGGAGGAACAGGAACACCATCCCTACCAGAGAGCAGAACTAAGCCAACAGATGTCCTGGCCCTTCCGTAGCCTGCAAGTAAAAGGAGAGACAAAAAGAGAGAGAGAAAAAAATAATTTTAGGTTAAAAAAAAAACCAAAACACAAACCAAAAACCAAACAGAAGAAAAACCAAACCCAACCAACCAAGAAACCTCGTGACTTTTTTACTTGAGCAGAAGTGTTGGAGTCCAAACTTTTAGCAAAGCTCATTGCCTTTGCGTAGCAAAACCTTAATCTCCAAAATCAAACTTCTCTTTTTACAAAATAATTTCTGTGTGTAATGGATTTCACCAAATGAATTAATGATTCTTTCTAAGATTCTCCAAACAATGTCCTTCAAGACAGGCTTTTGGTTTTCTTCCCTAGAGGTTAAATCTCTGGCAAGTGTTTTATTTCACATTTCTCCAAAGCCATACTTGTTTTTAGCAAGATGAGAATTAACTTTCAAGCCCACAAAGTTCGCCGATAGTGATCTTTAAATAGGATTCTGACAAATTCATAAAGGATTGTAACGAAACACCACAAAACATTTACCTTGTAAACCTCTAGTTCCTTAAATCAGTTTCACTAGAGTACATTTACAGTAGTTGTCACCAAAGATAGCTCACTGCTGATGAGCCTCAAATGAGCACTTTATGTCCTTGAGACAGAAGGAACATAAGCAATCACATTAATGCTATACAACCAAGCTGAGTGGCACAGGACAATTTTAATTTACATGCTGACAAGAGCTAAATTACAGGGTTCACCTGTAGCAAAAGATAGATAGCGATCATTGCTTTTGCTTTCCTTAAATTAGCATGTGCCAAATATGCCATAAAAATCGTAGTCCCCTAAAGAAAAACATATTCCAGAACTAAATGTCATCATTATATCAAATTACTGTGACTTATGATAAAGAAAGCAATATCTGGTATCTTCTAGCAAAACAGTGGCCTTTTCACAGCCATTAGCAAGAAACAGTAATAGTGTTGATAAAATATGATACATTTTTGTAATGTCACAGGCAGGTTTCAAGTACTTGGGGAAAAAATGCCTGACAACAGATGGAATGTTTTATTACATTAAAATATGCATTTTTTCCACATATGGCAGTGAATTAAAAAAGTATTAGTTTAATGAATAGTGGTGCTCATGGGTACTGAGCACTTTCAGATGTCTTCTTTTCTGTCAAATATTGTGGCTTTATGATACTAATATTAATTAAAATAGGTGGCAGTTTTCACTCTGTACTTTGCTATGCATAAGGGTGTGTTATATAACATGTCAGGATGTTCAGCTATATAATATAGCTGGTATAACACAGCATTACTGACATAGAAGCAGCATTACCTGTATTTTAAATGCAGCTGCTCCAAAGGGCTCTGGAAAGAAATACCTGTGACACTCTATGAGCAGTAGTGCCACTTCCTTTCTGGAAAGTAATAGATGTCCTTGGGTAGAAATCCTTCACTTTCTGCTAAACTACTCATAGCGCAAGATGCTAAAGGATGGTTTTTACAGGAGGAATTTTTTTTTTGGGAGGGAGACAGTTGATAGAAAAATATTACTCCTCAAAATCAAAGCTTTGTGTAGGAAGATGCCTGTTTGAATACGTTCCCTCTGTGAAACATTTTTTCACATCAGAGTGGAATTTCCCAGAGAAATGAAATACAGCTGTCTACAAGTTGAATTTGCTTTCTCTTGCCCCAGGATGTGTATCACAGGTGGTTTATTTCATCCACTAGAATCTCATTGTCTTTTTAATTATTTTCCCAGGGGAAAAAAAAAAAAAAAATCTTTGTTTCACTTTAATACACATAGTTCATAGAGTGGCTATATCTTCCACTTCACTCCAGTTAGCAAACCATCAGAGAAATTATTGGTAAACCCAATTAGGTGCTACTTGTTTTTGTGGTTACACTTTGTAACTTGTTCTTAGTTTAATCACAATACCCACCTCTTTTGTATTCCTTAGCTGAGTTTTACGGGTATGAGCCTCATTTCTTATTGATGCTAGTTCTGTAGCCACAGCTATTGCAGGCAACAATGGACCTCAGTATGCCTAGGGAGAAAAATTAGATAATACATAAGAACACTTTTAATGTCATTTTCTTAACTTGCTTTTTTTTTTTTTGCTGGTTTCTGGATGTGCTAACGGCAAGCACTATTGTGACTTAATTAAAATAATTCTATGCATTTGAGGCAATTGTGCTGTTACATGATTTAATGTTGCATAATCAAAGAGCTTCGTGTTGAAATCACCCACTTGAATTTAGTATGAAGAGCCCCATGGCAAAAGAGAAACTAAAGTGCAACCTCCTCCCACTTCCCTTCCCCTTTCAGAAGAAAATTAAAGAGAATTTAAATCCAACAAAGAATTCTAGTCTAGAAAGCAGATAGTGTCACTATTTACCGTCTAATCGGTGCTTTTTCATTGTTTTGGCATGCAGCTGAGAGTTAATTCATTTACAAAGTGATATTGGGTGTTCCTTTTTATCTATTCCAGAGTGTAGGTGCAATGGAGATAGAAAACCACTGTGTCATAAGAAGAAACCACAGAGTAGCAAACAGATATATAAAGCAAACATTACATGGATGTAATCAATGATACAGATGAAACAGAGGCAGTGTTTTGAGGTTCACCTGATATTTTGGCAGTTAATAAAGTGTATATAAATGCAAAAGAGTGGAGAATTGTATTTGGTTTAGGCTAGCCCCCCTGAGCTTAAAAAGCTCAATAAATACTCAATTCGATTTGGAAGTAAAAAGACATTAACAATAAACATGAGGCAAGGGGAGTTACAGAAAATGGGGAAAAGGGAACCAGAAATACATGGTAGGGAAAATGAGAGGTGTTAGAGGATAAAGGGGGAAAAGGGAATAAAATACACAATAGCAGAATACAACCCATGAAGTGGGAGTTGAATCCAAACACTGTGATGGATGATTTGACGACTGATGAAGTAGGATGCAGGATTTTGACGGTGAAATGTTAGAGTTCCAAAGGGGAAATAGTGGTATTCCTCCATGTGTTTGCTGGGGAGCACATGGTGTTTGGCAGCAAGGAGTTGGTCAGGCAGGGAGGACCAGAGAGAGAAGACAAGATGTCCCCCCATTTTATAGCAGTCCTTCGCAGGAAGTGAGAGGGGGCTAACATGACACCTGGATGCAGGTCAGACCAACCCTAGGGAGAAGTCAGGATAAGGCTCCAGGTGGGCTTAACCCTTTACAAGAATCAAGACGGTGAAGTTTGTGTTCTAGCTAAAAATGTAGCATTTGTCTTAGCATGGTTGGTTCATGAGATGAACTGCTTGGAATCAATTTCAGTTTATCCTGAATCTGTACATATATACCTCTAATCCACACTTTAGGTCTTTCAAACATGTATAGATACTATAAATGAGAGAATCACAGAATCTTAGAGGGTTGGGAGGGCTCTCAAAAGATCATCTAGTCCAACCGCCCCTGACAGAGCAGGATTACCTAGAGTAGGTCACACAGGAATGCTTCACCAAGTCAAGTTCTTCTGGGAATTTAAATCCAAATGGAAGCTACTAGAGGCAGAAAAGATTTAGTCTTTCTCTGGTAGGATTTTAAGAACTACTTACATTGCCTGATGAGAACATATATTTAATTTTTTCTGTTCCAGATTCACAGTTTGTGAGCAGATACCAGGTTAAAAAGATTCATGAAAGAAAATCAAATGTATGCATCATGAACTTCTTGTAATTACATGTTAGAAGTTATGGTTTCCTTTCTTTTCCCCATCAGTAGCTGTGAAACAGAAAGAGCACACAATTACCATATCCTTTTCAAAGCAGCACGTCTCTTATAGACACAGCTGGGCCTTCACATACACAGCATTAATCTCCATTTTAAAATTAATGAAGACTAATTAAGGCAAATAAGCTTGCAAAAGGAAAGAAAAGGTGTGTAAAGGTATCTCTAGTAACTACCACAAAATGCCATTCCAGTGGAGAAAGTCATATGCAGTAACTAACTGTAATATGAACTGATGAATGCTCTCTTTCCACGAAGATCAGGTAAGTGAATTAAATGCTAACACTGAGTTTAAATAAGGTTATTAGTAATGAAAATGGTATGAAAATACTGGATAATATGAGCTACATGAAATCAAATGATCACAAGATCAAAAACTGTTAGAGGTTGGAAGGGAAGTCCAGAGATCGGGAAGTCCAAACCCCCCTGCCAAAAGCAGGATCACTCAGGGTAGTGCGCACAGAAGACTAGAGGTGACAAAACATTAACTGAGATTTAAATGAACTGTTACAGATCTGTTTCAGCCACATCCAAGTATTATAGGGTTCAAATTCTGAAATTGGGATAGACTAGAGAGGAATAAAAAGAGACGTGCTTTTTCTGTGGGTGTATTGAAGTTGTTTTCAGAAAAAAGTATGAAAGAGTTGCATACACGTTATGGTATATAAACCCAACCTCAGAAAGATTCAACCAGCTGTCAGAATTTGTCCCTACAAAGAAATATATCAACTAAGAGAACTCTGGAGGTCATGTAGTTTTTCTTATGAAATACTGAGTCAGTTCTACAACACCAATGTCTATTGTTCTATATTAATTTATATTCACCTGTATAAACATACATATAATTTATATGTATATATAATATATGTTTAAACATATAACTACATCATACTGCATAATCTACATTAATACATAATGTGCATTCGTATGTTTAAACCACTGATATTCAGAGAAAAATCTGCAGGTACAATTCTATTCGAATATATTTTAAAACTAATTTAAATCTGTTTTCCCATTCCCACTCCCTGTCCATATTGTCCAGGACAGCTATTCATATCAGTCATGTCTGATGTAGACACTGCATGGCAGAAGACCACTAGATTAGTCAGGTATGATTTGCTCTTAGTGAAACCATACTGTCTGTCTTTAATCACCTCTCTGACTTCCATGTCTTCAAGGATCTGCATGGAGGTGAGGCTGGCTGGTGGTATCTTTTCAGGGTTATCCTTTTTCATCCTGTTTTAAAATGGGTGTGATGTTTCCATTTTTTCCCAGCCACTGGGGACTGTTCTTCACAGCCATGACCTTTCAAATACAGAGAATGGCGTGATAATTACATCAGTCAATTCTTTCAGGACTCTGTGGTTTTCTCAGAACCCTTGCTGGTTCCCATGGACTTGCGTATGTTCAGGTTCCTCAGGTAGTTTCAAATCATGTGACAGTCTTGCCCATAGCATGGGAGTATTAAGGTCAGTCTCTATTTTCAGGACTGGATGAGGGGACTTGCCGACCAGGTGTTAAAAGTGGCTAAATAAAATATTTGCAATCAGTTTCAATTTCCAGCAAATTAAAATATAATTAAAATAAGATTATGTGCTGTGTGATGGAACGTAGGTGGGGGAAATTAAGCAATTATTTGCTACAAAACAGTTCAAATTGAGTCCACCTGTGAATTGCAGCCAAGCTAAGAAAGCCTAGGCAAATGTTTACTTTGAAAATTGTTAGCAAGGCAATTCTTGATAAATTAAAAGTTTTTTTGAAACTGAGAATTTATCTAATAGTCTAGATGAAATGTACCATAATTTGATTTAATTTAATGAGATTGTAATATATTGTGGAATAGGAGGATTGTGCGTGACAGTAAAGATGATGGAAGGAAAAAAGAAGGATAAATTTACTGTGTTAAATAACTCAACTTATAGTGCCAGGAATGCCTTCTTCCAGCCTGAGTACTGGCCACCTTACAGAAGCTTGTCTTGGTTTGAACTAATTGGAGGATTTGAATGAGAAATTAGACTATAGACTGAGAATGGAAAAGACTGATGATGCTACTTCACTGATAGGTTTACTAAAAAAAAAACAAAAAAAAGGTTTAAGAGTTGTAACCCAAATACAGATAAGACGGAGCTGCTTGAGCTACTCTGGCTGCCACATGTCTCTCCCTACCTTCCTAGCTGGATCTGAATAATTTCATTAACTTCTTTCCTGCTGCTAATCCCCCTGGCCAATCTACCTTTGCTTATCTGTTGCATAAGACAGATGTTGAGATAAGATTGGGAAGGGGGAGGATGGTGGTAGGGTGGTTAGAAATCCCTCTTAGGGATTCTGATCTCTGGGAGGGGTGTGGTGTTTCTGTATTACCTTTTTACTATATATGTATCTGTAAATATATGTTATATATTGTAAGTATCTGCTTGTATATTGTGCAAAGTTGTAAATATAAAGCTTCATTTATTAACTTCCATCCAGCTGAGTCTACCCCGGGTTATTTCAAAGTGTGGGGGGGTGGGGCTGAAGCACCACACAGCTTTAAAATTGTACTAATGTAGAAACTTCTATTCCGTTTTTATTGTGAATTATAGTGAATAAAATAGAAAATATTGCAATGATATCTTTAAATTTTCTACCACCTTTTGGGTTAAATGCAAATAAACTAGATAAAAAAGGAAAAAAAATTCATTACTTTCAGTGATCACTGAAAGTAACAAAATCACAGATTTCCTCAGTGACAGGGGAAGTCTCCTTCAGAGGGATTAGACTGTTTTATAATCTCTCTAATGACTGACTGTGATTTTTAAACACATCATATTCTTAGTTAGCTTTCCATACACTGAAATCAATTAAAAGAACATGCAAGAGGAATGAGTATTCAGGAGCAAGAGAGATACAACAAAATATTCTGCAATTCCAGTTTTAGCCCCTAAAAATCTGAGTTTGAGTCAGTAAGACATGTATTGTGCTACCCCAAGGTGCTGCTCTCAGATCTCACAGCATCTTTATCATAACTTTCTCAGAGAAAGAGGAACTTCCACTTCATTTAATGAATTGAAAGGGTAGGAAGTTACATGATGTTTGCCCTGGGTAATGAGTAAAAGCAAGATGCTAATTTTTAAATTCTTCATGGAATTAGAATTGTAGAATTATCAAGTCTGGAAGGAACCTCAAGGATCATCTAGTTCCAACCCCCTTGCCATGGGCAGGGACACCTCATACTAGATCAGGTTGCTCAGAGCCTCATCCAGCATGGCTCCAGGAACCTCCAGGGATGGGGCTTTCACCCTGCCTGTCCAAACTGTTCCAGTGTCTCATCACTCTCATGGTGAAGAACTTCTTCCTAACAACCAATCTGAATCTACCCACTTCTATTTTTCTCCATTCGCCCTACTCCTATCACTACCTGACACCCTAAAAAGTCCTTCACTAGCTTTCCTGTGACCTTATCTGTCCTCTTCAGATACTGGAAGGCCACAATAAGGTCTCCTCAGAGCCTTCTCTTCTCCAGACTGAACAGCCCAAACTCTCTCTGTCTGTCTCCATAGCAGAGGTGCTCAAGCCTTCCGATCATCCTTGTGGCCCTTCTCTGGGCATGTTCCAACATGTCTAGATCTTTCTTGTAGTAGGGGCTCCAGAACTAAATGCAGTACTCCAGGTAGGGTCTCACCAGAGTGTAGTAGAGGGAGAAGAATCACCTCCTTTGGTCTGCTGACCACACTTCTCTTGATGAAACCCAGGATTTGGTTGGATTTCTGGGCTGCAAGTGCGCACTGGCAGCTCATCGTGAGCTGCTTGTCCACCAGCACCTCTAAATCTCTCTCCCCAGGGCTGCTTTCAAGGCAATCACTGCCCAGCCTGTGGTGCTTAGGATTGCCTTGACCCAGGTGCAGGACCTTTCATTTGGTCTTGCTGAACTTTGAGAAGTTGGCTTGGGCCCACCTCTGCAGCCTGTCAAGTTCCCCCTGGATGGCATTCCTTCCTTCCATGATTTGCCCTTGGTGAAGCCATGTTGGTTGTACCAGATCACCTCTTCATTATTATTCTGCTTTAGCTGTGCTTCCAGGAGGATCTGCTCCTGATGTTACCAGGTACAGAGGTAAAGGGTAAGAAGGAAGACCCAGGTAACTATAGACCACTCACCCTCACCCACATCCCTGGAAAACTAATGTAGCAGCTTATCCTTAGCACTGTTATTAGGCATATCAAGGACAAGAGGAGTAGTCAACATGGTTTTGCCAAGGGGAAGTTACGTTTGACCAACCAACAGCCTTTTATGAGGACATAACGAGGTGGATAGATGATGGTAGAGCAGTGGATGTGGTTTATCTCAATTTCAGTGAGGCATTTGACACTGTCTCCCACAGCATACTCACAGTTAAACTGAAGCAGTGTGGCCTGGATGATCAGATAGTCAGGTGGATTGGGAACTAGTTAAAGGTAAGAAGCCAGAGTTGTGGTCAATGGGATAGAGTCTAGTGGAGTGCCACAGGGGTCTGTACTGGGACCAGTTCTGTTCAATATATTAATCAACGACCTGAATGAGAACATAGAGCGCATTGTCAGCAAGTTTGCTGATGACAAAAAGCTTGGTAGAGTGGCTCACACACCAGAGGGTTCTGCTGCCATTCATCAAGATTTAGACAGACTGGAGAGTTAGGCATAGAGAAACTTAATAAAATTCAACAAGGGTGAGTCCTGCAGCTGGGAAAAAAACAACACCAGGTATCAGTATAGGTTTGGAACAGACCTGTTGGAAAGCAGTGAAGGGGAAAAAGACCTGGAGGTCCTAGTGGATAGAAGGGTGACCATGAGTTAGCAATGTGCCCTGGTGGCCACTTATTTCAAGAACAGAGAAATGCTGGAGAGAGTCCAGCACAAAGCCACAAGGATGATGAAGGGAGTGAAACATCTTATGAAGAAAGGCTGAGGGAGCTGGGGTTCTTTACCTTGGAGAGGAGGAACCTTAAGGGTGATGCCAATAATCTTCATAAATACATAAAGGGTGAGTGCCAAGAGGATAGAGTCAGGCTCTGCTCAGTGATGCCCAACAACAGGACAAGGGGCAATGGGTGGAAGTTGAGGATAGAAAGTTCCATGTAAACGTCTGAAAAAAATTCTTCATTGTGAGGGCAACAGAACATTGGAACAGGCTGTCCAGGGTGGGTTGGGAAGTCTTCCTCTCTGGAGATATTCAAGACCTGTTTGGATGCAATTCAGCATGATCTGCTATAGGTGGTCCTATAGGTGGCAGGAGTATTGATCTTTTAAGGTCCCTTTCAGCCTCTAACATTCTGTGATTCCATGATTCCTCCCCATCTCCTATTTTTCCCCATATTTCTCTTTTTCTTTCCATCTTTTTCCTTTCCCCCATCTTCCTCTTTTCATCTCCATCTTTTCAGCACCACCTCGCCTTTCCCATCCCAAACCCCATTTTCCCCTTTTTCCCCCAAATCTCAGAGCACCTGGGTCATGTTGGAGTCTCCTCCCATCCCAGGTGAGACCACTTTGCCCTCCCTGCCCACTCCCCTTTTTAATCAGCCCCAGGAAAGACAGAAGCCCCAAACATGCTCAACTGGGCAGGGGAGCTCTCTTCCTGTCATCACTGGTGAGTCCCCACGGTGCACACTGGGAGTGGGATCTAAAGACTAGGGGTCTTGGTGGTCCCCTGATTAAGTAGGAGTAGGTTTGACAATTTCTCTAATGACATCCATGGGTGCTGGCTGGGTCTCCTTAGTTAGGCTGTTCTCTGCTCTGTTGAGCTGCTTCTTTCTGCTCACTTGTAAAACTATGAAAATGACAGGAATAAATCTGTGAAACCTTTTGAGAAGCATTGAATTAGCAAAGAAGAAATGTCTGAGAATCTCTAACAAGGAAAATTGAATAAAATTCAAATCTCATTGATGCTATTTTATGTCAGAGTGGGTAGAACTCTGTCCTGTTTTGTGACTAAGTTAAAACTAGCTTTATTCAGTAGGAGGTGAAATCCTGACTGTGTTAAGCCAGATCAGGACACTAGGTGATCATGATGGGGTTCAGAATTTTACGAGATTAAGCTGCTTAGCAGCCAGAGGGTTTTACAAATTGTTACTTCAGATCAGGTGTGTTTCTGCTTCAAACTGTACCCATTTGCACTTGGGCTAAGCAATATCCTTTCACACCATTATGACTGCAGGCTGCAATTTTTCAGATGCTCTATGGGTTGGTTGGAAAATATGTTGATTTGTTCCAAGATGGATAAATGTATAAAGCTACTGCACAGGTAATACACCAAAGTCTGTAAAGCTGATTTGCAGCCCTCATGCACCCTAAGATTCAAAGGTTTATGACGTTAAAATTCCAAAGGACTAACAGCAACACATGCTGGGTGCTTAAGACATAGACAAGATTTTCTCTTGACTGTAGCCTGGATAAAGCCACTTGCCTAAATTCAGGTTGGCATAAGAAATGTCATTCTCCTTGGAAGAAATTCTCCTTTTCTGCAGGGTAAGGCTTGTTCAAGGGGCCTGGTAACATCAATCTGAACTTATGTAGGGGGGTGCTTATGGTTGATTCGACTATTTTCAGGTTAGCATTTTTCCAGTGAAAATGTTATGTTGCCAGTAGAGAAATCCAGTATAGCTTGTAATTGGTGTGTTCACAGCACCCTGTCCCGGAAACCATGTATCCAGGGAGATAAATCCATGGAGGGAAGCCAGCCTGAAAAGGAAGGTGGAAACAGGATAAACTCGATGCCATGTTTCAGCGTTTTGGAAATGCTTAAGTGTGTTTTGGAATGTGTTTGGAATGCTTAAGCATTTTGGAAATGCTTAAACACAAATGCAGTTTGGTGTTTCTTTCTCTGCTTTCAGGGATCATAACAGTAATTCTTTTTCTTGTCTCCTTTTCTCCCTTATTCTGCAATTTAACATATATTTATGTTTTGTCTCTACTTGATGGGATTGGGTCTTATACGCATGTGAAATAAAATTTATTTTTTTTTTAGCTTCTAAAATAAGGAAGTTGGATATCTAGACTGTGATTACACAGAACAAGTCTGTTCACTATATCAGAAAACTTCAAGTGGTGAAGAAAGCCAACAGGACACTTGTTTGTATCAACAAGGGCATCACCAGCAGAGGTAAAGGAGTCATTGTCCCACTCAGTGCTGGTCAGACCACACCTGGAGCACTGCCTGCACTTTTGGTCCCTGCTGCACAAAAATTAGGTGTGGATACGCAGTGTGATTAATGTTAATGTGAAGTATTCTTTAAGTGCTAAGGCTCTGCTGGTACATAAACATGTGGAAACAGCACTGCTTCTGGAGCTTATATGATATAAGGCACAGGTAAAAGATTATGATGGCAGTCAGTTGTGTAGGACATTTAACTTTTTTTAATTTTTTTAATTTGAAACCAGACTACAATAAGTCTTGAAGTTGAAACATAATTTCATTAAAATCAGGTTTATGCAGGAAAAAAAAAAATTACTAGCTTTGTTTAAAGAATGATTTTCACCTTCTCCAAATTGTCAGGACTTAAGTCTGGTTTTGTATTTAGAGTCCATAAACACAAGTGTCAATTTCACAAACAGAGCAGTGCTTTTTAAAAAGCACTATTAGTAGTAAAAGATTCATGTTTCAGGCATGTATGTTCTGATCTAGGCGCTTAATTTAGCAGTCATTTAATCCTATTTATTTCCAACTGCCCTTGTCTCATGAGGTTTCCAATTCATCATTGTATTGTCCACATTACACTTGCAGATAAAGAGAAGGGGAGGAGAAATAATTCCCAATATTCTGTTCTGTAGAGGTTTTAATAAGTGACTTATTCTGTACCTCTAACGAATTTTGATATTTCTATGTTTCTGAGAAACTATTAACTGAAATCAGTGTTGTGACTTAAGGTTCTATCAGGAAATACAAGGAAGGTCTAGTTTGGTAGCTTCAGGTGATAGAGTTTCCAGAAGAGTTCAAATGCTTACAGCTGTCAAATTACTTTCATTTTTTTTAGTATACTCATGCAGAGCATGTGAAAAAACTGATCAAAACAGCTTCTGATGTCTTGATGTAAATTGTGCCAGGCCAAATGGAACAGAAGCTACTTCAACATCAGGTTTCAACAGCAGGACACAACATACTTACCACATAAAAACTGTGAATATATTTTGCTGATTCTATAAATATTTATAAGGTCCCCTCTCAGTCTCTTTCTCTCCAAACTGAAGAACCCTAGCTCCCTTGGTCTCTCCTCATAAGGAATATGTTCCTTTGCAGCTTTGTGGCTCTGTCCTCAACTCTTTCAAGCAGTTCTCTGAAGTCTTCCTTGAACTGAGGGGCCCAGAACTAGACACAATAGTCCAGACGCAGCCTCAGCAGGGCAAAGTAGAGGGGTAGTAGAACATCCTACTAACTACAGCCCTTCTGATGCACCCCAGGATGACATTGGCCTTCTTGGCCACCAGAGTACATTGCTGGCTTGTGGTCAACCTTCCATCCACTAGGCCCTCAGGTCCTTTTCCCCTTCACTGCTAGTGATTTGTAATTAATTTTGTAGCTTATAAATTCAACATACTTGTTACAGTGTTAATTATGGTCATCGTACTAGATTGATAGTGAACTGTATAGACAACATTTTATTTTTCACAAAGAAGTTCAGATAATGAAACTAGGAAAATGTTCTGGTTGAAACTTCTTAATGTCTTTTCATCTGATTGAGACATAGAGCATTTAAAGAACTGCCAGACTTTGAGTTGTTGATGAATGCATGCCTTATGTGTAACTTGCACTTTTTATTTTATATCAATGTTCACACTTCTGGAGGAAAATTAAATTTCTTGTCCCTTACTTCAATCAAACTGCAAAGGGAAATTCTAGAATAAAACATTTTTTATAAAGCCATTTCCTATATTTTATGTAAAGAATCACAATCTGTCCTTTAATAGCTCTTTCCTGCTACAAGATGAAGGACATTAAGCTCTTCCAAATCAGCAAGTGACTATTTCTCTGAATAGTGGAGGACACTATATCACAGGCAAGAGATCAATACATGTTGCCTTATAGCCAATCTACCAAAACTGAAATATATGTCAAAGTGCCATCTTAAAGGTAAAGTAAATGTACATGTATATGCATGAGTATAGATGTAATGTTTCCCTCTTGCATATGTTAGTGACTCATTCACCGCATAATGTAAATATACCTTCCCCTTCCCATGAAAAAATCCCAGTATCAAAATACAATCTAAATGAAAAAAGTGACCTCAAATATTTTATAGGGCAAAGAAATGTGGTTGAGTCAGGTTCTGCTTCTAAACTAATAGGGCTGCAGTTACTTCTTTCTGAGAGGAAATTAGATCTAGCTTGAAAAATCTGCACACTATTATTTCAGATTTCTTTATTACCTTAATGATATAAAGCCATCTGTGTGATAACAGAGGACCATAGAATTATAGGATGGCAGAGGTTGGAAGGGAGCTCTGGAGATGATAAAGTCTCATGCTTCTGTCAAAGCAGTATCACTTGGGACAGGCCACACAGAAACACATCCAGGTGGGTTTTTCAAGTCTCAAGAGACTCCACAACCACTCTAAGTGGTTCCAGTGCTCTGTCACACTCACAGTAAAGTTTTTCTTCATGTTGAGAGAGAACTTCCTGTGTTCCTGTTTGCCCCTATCCTATCACAGACCACCACTGAAAAGAGACTGACCCCTTTTTCCTGACACAGAGCCTTCAGGTATTTATAAATATTAATAAGATCCCATCTCAGTCTTCTATTCTCCAGTTTTAGCAGTTATTTATTTTTAATCAGGTTCTTTGCACAGTCATGAAAAAATTACATGGAAACAGAGGTGATCTAGAACACTTAAGAAACAGCTAGCAATATGCAACAAACATTAAACTATTGGAACTGAAAAGAGGTTCTTATGGTCAGTTACACTGAGACTTCAGAAGGTCCTTTTTGTTTAAGGCAGAAGGCACATTCAATTAGTTACAAACTTTACAGAGAATTTATGAAGCTTTTGAATATTTACTCATAAAGTATTATATATGGACTCCTTAGCCTAACTATGGTTTTCAGACAGTACCCAAACACTTGCAGGGAGTTCTGTTGGTGTCTTAATAGTCCTTGAGGCTTCTAGATCTTCCCAGGCATTAATAGGATGCTAGGAGAGAGGCAGATGACCTCTGATATGATCCTGGTTCCTCTTTGTCTACTCCAGACTTGGCATGGAAGCTTGCAGAGGTGCAGACAAACACAATGTTGGTGGCACTTCTTGCCATGTTGTGAGACACTTGACTAATCCCTGGTAAACTTGAGGCATGGCAAGTTTCTGGATAGACAAACCCAAAGTATCAGGGCTTGTTATTATGTAGCTGGCAGAGCATGATAAGGTCGAAGCACAGAGAGAGAGCACCTTGTGTTTGCCTGCTCATCTCTTTTTATCAATAAAGCCTGAGACTAAGGGCTCTTCGGCCACAGATGAGCCAATCAGAGTGGCAGTTTGCCAAACTTCACTGTATTAGGTGAGCTAGGGCTTACTTTTACCCTTTTAGGGCAAAACACAAACAAGTGTATAAATGCATGTAGGCACCCTGTTTACAACCTGGAAGGGACTTGATGGCACCAGGCCTTTGTCTTCCTTTCCTGCAGTTGCTTCTCCCAACAGTAGAAAAAGGGAGAGCAGAAAACATATCTGGACAAGCAAAGATGTGTTTAGGCATATTTTGGCCTTTCATGACACTGGCCTAAACAGCTCCCAGATCTCTCAGCCTTTCCTTGTGAGCCAAGTGTTCCAGTCCCTTAATTGTACTTATAGCTTCTCATGGGACTCTCTCCATTAAATCCCTGTCCCTCTTGAACTGGGAAGCCCGGAAGTGGACACACTACTCCAGATGTGGCCTCACGAGGGCAGAATAGAGGGGGAAGAGACCCCCCCCCACCTTGAGCCCCTGTGCACACTTTTCTCAGTACACCCCAGTATATTGTGCTGGTTTGAACTAATTGGAGGATTTTAATGAGAAGTTGGGTTATAGGCCGAGAAAGCAAAACATTGATGATTCTATTTCACTCACAGGTTTACTGAAAAATGTATTAAAGTTTGGGTTCTGACAAACATTAGAGAGAGCTGTCTGAGCCACGCTCACTGCTGCAACTCTCTCCCTGCCTTCTTAGCTGGATCTGTGTAACTTCACTAACCAGTTTCCTGCTACTGACTCATTTGGCCAGTATGCCTTGCTTACCTGGCACGTAAGACAGATACTGGGATAAGACTGGGAAGTAGAGGGAAGGTAGTAGGGTGGTTGGAAACCCCTCTTGGGGACTCTGATCTCTGGGAGGGGTGTGGTGTTTCTGTGTTACCTTGTTATTGTATATATCTATAAATATTTCCTTGTATATTGTGCAAAGCTGTAATATAAAGCTTCATTCCTTAATTTCCAGCCATTTGAGTCTAGCCTGGGCAAATTTCAGCATTAGGGGGGGAAACTACCAAAACACCACAACAGTGTTGGCCATGGCTACACGGGCATGTTGTTGACCCACAGCTAACTTATTTTCCACCAGGACAATTATGTTCTCACTGACAACTAAGTTCCTTTACATTGCTTAACAAACTTTTCCCATTCACGTCTCTGCAATGCCACAGTGTGTAAACAAATCCAGCAGAAACTGTTGCTCAGGTTCATTGTATACATAGGCATATGGGGTAAACCAAGACATAGCGATTGAAGGGAAGGTAACTAAGAAAAAATCTCAAGGGATAAGTCCAAAGGAGTGAACTCTGACTGCTGAATGAAGAAATTCAAGACATCTGGGTCTTTTTGTTCTTTTGTTTTATTGGAAAAAAAAAAATCATGGAGCTGTAATACTTGTTTATTCTTCTGGTCTCTGTGGAATGTGAACAAACATGTGCACTGCTGGATGTTATAAGTCCTAAAAATAAACTGGAAGAAAAAGCCATTAATTGAACTAGGAGAGAATAACAACAGACTGAGAGGCTGGCCTCTGGGACTCATTAGTCCCTGCTTCTGTATCAGACATCTAGGGAACAGGAAAGTATCTTTGGATAACATTTCACAAAACCATTTGATCTCTGAGCTGTGCGTTTCAACCAATGAGTAAGCTGCTGTGTTAGCTATGGTGAAATGTCTGGTTTTGAGAACGTAGACTAGAGAAACTCAGTAGCAACAGGAAGAATTAATAGGCATGTATGTGACTTTCATAAAGTTCCACCAAGTTTAGACTTCCCTTATTGGGCAATAATACTTCATTTGAAGCTGGAATCTGCAAAAGCAAGGTAACTCTTGCTTTAGATAACTCTGACAACCTTAATACAGCTTCTGAGAGCAACCTGGAATTGCATCTAACACAATACATCTGTAACTTCCAGCCAGACTGAAAGGTACATGGGATAAAAGGGAGAATTTAAGAATAGTGGTTTTGATGGGGTTTATTGTCTTTGTTAAGATAACCTAGCATACTGTTGAAAGGCAAAACATAGAATTTAATATGTTTTGGTTTGGGTTTATTCTTTTTGTGGATTTGGTTTTTTGGGGTTTTTTTAGGGTTTTTATTTTGATTGTTTGTTTTTTAATATTACAAACCCATGGTATTTATTACCCTGAGAGGTTATATCTACATTTAACCATGAGAATGTACTTTATCCTGACATCCCAGTTTTCCTAGAGCACAATTTGAAATTTTGTGCAAAATAAATTTATTTCCTAAGGAAATGAATGCTTATCAAGGAATAGAAGCTTAGCAGGGAGGAGAAAAAAGTGAATCTAAATTTAACTGAGGTATTTGTGCAGATCAGGAAGCTGGGAAATGTTCCTGAGGCATACTTGTTTCTCACTTTAGACCCAGACAGCACAGATTTGAGAAAAGAAATGACAAGAACGTAGAAGATTAAAATGATTCCCTTGTAATCACATAACTTCCACTTCAAATTGAAGAAACTCAAGGGTGTATCTCATTGTCATCTGAATTACTCAATTCCACAGCCAGAGAACTCACAAGAAAGGACATACTTAATGTATATTCAGTGACTATCTTTACTGAGGGATTAATACACCTAAACATCTGAGAGTCCTCCAGC
>VWZI01014553.1:4470-20163 GCA_013396835.1 Psilopogon haemacephalus
CTCTTTTGTTTCTTGTTGTGCCTTTTTCCAACAGTTGTGCCTTTTTTGTCACTTTAAAAGTTATTATTATTCCTTTTTCTCCTGTCCCCCACTTTCATCACCTTCTAGTTTTATGGGGTTTTTTTTGGCGGTGGTTGTTTGTTTGTTTGTCTTTTCCCCTTTTAAAAAAATTCCTTTCTCCTTCTTTTCCCCAGTTTTGCTCTGCTTAGCTTAGAATCATAGATTCAGTCAGGGTTGGGAGGCACCATAAAGATCATCTAGCTCCAACCCCCCTGCCATGCCCAGGGACACCCTACCCTAGAGCAGGCTGCACACAGCCTCTGTCAGCCTGGCTGCAAACACCTCCAGGGATCTGGCCCCAAACACCTCCCTGCAGGGGCAACCCATTCCAGCCTCTCACCACTCTCATGCTCAACAATTTCCTCCTCACCTCCACTCTGAATCTCCCCACCTCCAGCTTTCCTCCATTCCCCCTAGTCCTGTCACTCCCTGACACCCTAAAAAGTCCCTCCCCAGCTTTTTTGTAGCCCCCTTCAGATCCTGCAAGGCCACAAGAAGGTCACCTGAGAGCCTCCTCTTCTCCAGCCTGAGCAGCCCCAACTCTTTCAGTCTGTCCTCATAGCAGATGGAGATGGACTTTTTAGCAGAGCCTGTTGGGATGGGACGGGGGGGATGCCATGAAACTAAAAGAGGGAGTTTCAGGCTGGATGGAAGAAGGAAATTCCTCACACTCAGGGTGGTGAGACAGACTCAGGTTGTCCAGAGAGGTAGGACATGCCCCATCCCTGCAACCATTCCAGGTCAGGCTGGAGGGGCTCTGAGCCACCTGCTTTAGCTGAAGGTGTCCCCATCCGTGGCAGAATTACTGTGGTTTTATTTTGCCACGCTGAGTTATCCACTCCACAGGCCTATTGGCTTGGTTTTGGCAGGAGGAGAGCTGTCTGGCAGCAGGCTCAGCTGGAGATTTCCAGCTGCAGGCAATGCTTTTTGAAGAGGTGGGACAGTGCCATCTTTTCCTTGCCCTTGGGGCACTTTGTAATAAAATAATTGCTGCCGCGAAGGTTACGCAAGGGGTTGTGGTGCAAAAGCAAAACCACTGCTGTCTGTCTGACGTCTGAAGGTGTCTGGAAGCTCTCCAGGGCATGGAAGTTGTGACCCACAGCTTTCCTGGTAATAGGTAGCTTTCCTTGGGGTTGTTTGGCATTTGTAAGTGGAAGGCTTATTCATCCTTTCTGGAGAGGCTGTGGTTGAGTCCCAAGCAGATTTCAAAGGCAAACCTGAAGGGGCACCGGTGACAAAACTGGGGATGGACTTTTCACAAGGGCTTGTAGTGATAGGACAAAGAGAGAGAATGGATTTAGGCTGGAAGAGGGTCGATTTAGACTGGAGATTGGGAAGAATTGTTTTACAGTAAGGCTGGTGAGGCACCAGAACAGGTTGCCCAGAGAAGCTGAGGATTCCCCCTCCCTGGGAGTGTTCAAGGCCAGATTGGACAGGACCTTGAGCAACCTGTTCTAGTGGAAGGGGTTGGAACTAGATTATCTTTAAGGTTCCTTCCAACAAAAACCATTCTATGTGTGCACAGACTGCACAACCTGAGAGCATTCTCTTGCATCATCCAATATCAGGTAGGACTGGAACAACACTGGTTTCTAGCAGCTCAGCACTTTATTGGCCTGGTCTTTCAGTCACATGATGTTCTGACCTAGTTTGAAAGAGCAGGAGAAGCAACCCACATGGTTAACCACCAGAGGTTTTCATTCCCAAGGTTTGTTTGCTCTCTAGCCAGCTATCCTAGCTTGTTGCTGGAGGAAGGAGTTTATGCATAGAGTTAGAGAACTTCAGTGAAAGCAAGAAGTGCCTCCTGTCCCAGAACTGTAGAATCACAGAATCATTTTGGTTGGAAGAGACCTTTAAGGCCATTGAGTCCAACTGTTAACTCAGCACTGCCAGGTCACCACTGAACCATGTCCACATCTACAGTCCTGGTGCCATTGTGCTTCTCTCCAGCCCCAGGCACAGCCTTGAGCAGGCACAGACAGGGGTACCCTGGTTGGTTTTGCCTGCTGACATCAGCTGGTAGGAGCTAAGAATGGTAAATATCTACACATTTCTTGCTCCTCTCCTTTTGTCCACCTATGCTCCATGCATAGACAACAGGAGTTCAGGGTAGAATGACACAACACCACCTCTGCACCAGTGAGTAGCACTGTGTTGTCTCCTCTTTCTGCCTGGATTTGCTGCTCTCCTTTTGTCCATCCATGCTCCATGCATGGTCAACAGGAGTTCAGAGTGGAGGAGCATAAGACCACCTCTGCACCAGTGAGTAGCACTGTGTTGCCTTCTCTTTCTGCCTGGATTTGCTGCTCTCCTTTTGTCCATCCATGCTCCATGCATGGTCAACAGGAGTTCAGAGTGGAGGAGCATAAGACCACCTCTGCACCAGTGAGTAGCACTGTGTTGCCTTCTCTTTCTGCCTGGATTTGCTGCTCTCCTTTTGTCCATCCATGCTCCGTGCACAGACAACAGGATTTCAGGGTAGAATGATACAAGACTACCTCTACACCAGTGAGTAGCACTGTGTTGCCTTCTCTTTCTGCCTGGATTTGCTCCTCTCCTTTTGTCCATCCATGCTCTGTGCACAGACAACAGGATTTCAGGGTAGAATGATACAAGGCCACCTCTACACCAGTGAGTAGCACTGTGTTGCCTTCTCTTTCTGCCTGGATTTATTGCTGCAGAAGGACTTCAGGCTATGCAACAGCCTTTTCCCGTGGTGTGGGGGTGACAGGAGTCAGCAATGAAAGGAATGTTTTCCTAAGGCTTGCTGGTTTTATTTAGTTTGGTTCCAAATAGACCTCAGACAAGGATAATAATAAATGTCGGCAGGACACCACGTTAAGGTGGACCTGAAGCTCAGTGCTGGTGCTGTGGGAGAAGCTTAGCCCAGCGTGGAAGAAGTTTACCATGGTAGTTTCTGTGCTGAGGTCTTTGAATTTCAGGATTTTAATCCTGCAGGCACGTCTTGGGTACTTCCACCTTTCTAAGGCTAAAGATGTTCCTTCTGTAGCCTTTCCCTTGGAACCACACACCCGGAGACTGCTATCCTGGGGGCCTTCTGTTGGGCTATCCTCATGCCCTTATCCTCAGGGATTTGCACAGATGGATTCTGATGTGGCTTTTCTCTCTGTGGCTGCTCCTAAAATTGATGATGATGTGTAAGTGAATCATCCTTTCTTAGGCTGTTTGGTGTTTCTTTTTTTTTTTCCCTCCTCTTCTTGGCCAGCTGAGGAAATTTGCCTGAGGAAGTCCTCCCTGCTGAGCAATGCCCAGGTAAAGAGGTCAGAATTGACTCTTGTGCCTGTAGATGCACATAGACCTAAAGACCTTCTTGTCCAGCTGTGGAAATTTGCCTGAGGAACTCCTCCCTGCTGAGCAATGCCCAGGTAAGGAGGTCAGAATCGACTCTCGTGCCCATTAGATGCACATAGACCTGAAGTCTTAGGCTGTTTGGTGTTTGGTTTTTTTTCTTCCCCTTCTTGGCCAGCTGAGGAAATTTGCCTGAGCAATGCCCAGGTAAGGAGGTCAGAATCGACTCCTGTACCCATCAGATGCACATAGACCTAAAGACCTTCTTGGCCAGCTGCAGAAATTTGCCTGAGGAACTCCTCCCTGCTGAGCAATGCGCAGGTAAGGAGGTCAGAATCGACTCTTGTGCCCATCAGATGCACATAGACCTGAAGTCTTAGGCTGTTTGGTGTTTCATTTTTTTTCCCCCCTGCTTGACCAGCTGAGGAAGTCTTCCCTGCTGAGCAATGCCCAGGTAAAGAGGTCAGAATCGACTCCTGTACCCATCAGATGCACATAGACCTAAGGACCTTCTTGGCCAGCTGCGGAAATTTGCCTGAGGAAGTCCTCCCTGCTGAGCAATGCCCAGGTAAAGAGATCAGAATCGACTCCTGTGCCCATCAGATGCACATAGACCTGAAGTCTTAGGCGGTTTGGTGTTTCTTTTTTCCCCCCTGCTTGGCCAGCTGAGGAAATTTGCCTGAGGAAGTCCTCCCTGCTGAGCAATGCCCAGGTAAGGAGGTCAGAATCGACTCCTGTGCCCATCAGATGCGCACAGACCTAAAGTCGGTAGGCAGAGCTGCTCGGGGTGGCTGTTTCCCGGCGCTAATTGTGCAATGCCTTAATGAGAAGCCACTGAAAGGTGCCTGTCCCCAAAACCTCCCGGCGCTCCCACGGTCCTGCAGCACGGCCCATAAGCCTGCCAAGCTTTCTGCAGCATTCGTTGCAGGTTTTGTTGGCTCCTGGGGCACAAACCAGGCACGGCAACGAGAGCTGAACAGAGTCTCCTCTGTGGCCAAGTAGGTGAAAGGCTCCGTTTGTTGCGCGGTGTAGCTTTAATGGCACAAAGAGCTTGTGTGAGGGACGCTAAAGCCCCGAGTTTAATCTGGTAGTCATGAGATGGGGAGGGGGGAGGGAAAAAAGGGGGTGAGAAACACGCTAGGAAAGAAAGTATGGAAAAGGACACCTGGGAAGGGGTTTTGCAGAGTGTCCGTATCCAATCATAGAATGGTTTAGGTTGGAAGAGACCTCAAAGCTCAGCCAGGCCCAAACCCCTGTGCCACAGTCAGAGACACCTCCCACTAGAACAGGTCGCTCAAGGCTTCATCCAACCTGGCCTCGAACACCTCCAGGGAGGGAGCAGACACAACCTCCCTGGGCAACCCGTGCCAGTGTCTCACCATCCTAGGGGTATGTTTGCTCTTCGGGGCAACGTAGAAGCACCTAAGTTAATGAGTTAAGTGAAGGACACCTTGCTGGGCTGGGGGGTGGGGGAAAAGCAGGGCAGAGTGTCAGTTCAGGTAGCCTTGCACCCTGTCATGCATTGTGCAGGGAAGGGCCACGAGAATGGGTAGAGGACTGGAAGAGCTGCCATGCGAGGGAAGGCTGAGAGAAGTGGGTTTGGTCAGCCTTGAGAAGAGAAAGCTTAATGGGGAGAGCTTATTACCATGGACCAGTACATAAAGGGTGGCTACCAAGAAGATGGAGACTCCCTTTATGCAAGCAGTCCCATGGAAATGACAATGGCTACAAGTAATGGCCACAATAAGGTCACCTGGGAGCCTCCTGGAGAAGAGGAGGCTCCCAGGTGACCTTCTTGCGGCCTTCCAGTATCTGAAGGGGGCTTATAAAAAAAGCTGGGGAGGGACTTTTTAGGGTGTCAGGGAGGGACAGGACTAGGGAAAATAGAGCAAAGCTGGAGGTGGGGAGACTGAGATTGCATATGAGGAGGAAGTTGTTGAGCATGAGAGTGGTGAGAGCCTGGAACGGGTTGCCCAGGGAGGTGTTTGGGGCCAGATCCCTGGAGGTGTTTTTGGCCAGGCTGGCTGAGGCTGTGGGCAGCCTGCTCTAGGGTAGGGTGTCCCTGGGCATGGCAGGGGGGTTGGAACTAGATGATCCTTGTGGTCCCTTCCAACTCTGACTGATTCTATGATTCTAAGATCCTTGTGGTCCTTTCCAACCCCGACTGATTCTGTGATTCTGATTCTAAGTTACTCCTGGGAAGATTCTATCTGGACTGCAGAAGAAAATTGTTCACCATGAGAACAGTCAGACAGTGGAACCATTTCCCTGGGGGAGCAGTGCATTCCCCTACACTGGACCCTTTTTTGTTTCATCTTGACAGGGTGCTGGGCCAGCACATTGAAGCTCTGCTACTACTTAGAAAGGTTGGACCAGATGAGCCTTGAGGTCACTTCCAACCTGGCATTCTGTGATCCTGTGATTTGCTAACATCGAAGAAAACTGTGAGCCCCTGAGGAAAGTGGTTAGGAAAAAACTGGAAAACATAGGTTTGGATCTCTCTTTTTTTTTTGTTTTCCCCTTAGCTGCTCTGGACAGTATTGGTCATTTTTCTTGCAGAGCTCATGATCAGGTGTGATCAAAGCTGGCTAATGAAGCTGGTACATTTAAAATGAAAACAAAATCCTCTCAAACATGTGCTTGACTTCCTTTTTTGTTTTTAACCCTGACATATTTTAGCATCTTGAGTTGGTGACAGGTTTTTTTTCTTTTTTTGCAGTCATGGGACAGTGGCTGAGAGCTGACTGACTTCACAAAGCACCCAACCAAGAAGCAAACAGCAATCCCCATTGTGCTGCCATCGCTGGCAAGGGCTTCACATTCTGCAGTGGATCTTGGGTTGGCTGTGGGGGATTATCAGAGTCAGGGCACAGACTGGTCTGGCTGCCAAGGCAGCAGAGTGCACAATCACACTTGTTTAGTAGAGAAAGCAGCAGACATTGCAAGTCAGGACAAGAATAAGGGGAGAAATGCTCTGCTCTTAATGCTGCCTCATCAATATGATCTCATTAGCAATCCTTCATAGTGCAAAGTCCAACCTGCTGATGTTCTGTTACTATCAGCTTCTTCCCTTTACTCAGACTCTAGAATCATAGAATCATAGGATCAGTCAGGGTTGGAAGGGACCACAAGGATCATCCAGTTCTAACCCCTCTGCCATGCCCAGGGACACCCTACCCTAGAGCAGGCTGCCCACAGCCTCAGCCAGCCTGGCTGCAAACATCTCTCCAGGGATGTGTCCCCAAACACCCCACTGGGCAACCCATTCCAGCCTCTCACCACTCTCATGTTGAACAACTCCAGTCTGAATCTCCCCACCTCCAGCTTTGCTCCATTCCCCCTAGTCCTGTCACTCCTTTACACCCTAGAAAGTCCCTCCCCAGCTTTTTTGTAGCCCATGTCAGATCCTGGAAGGCCACAAGAAGGTCACCTGGGAGCCTCCTCTACTCCAGCCTGCACAGCCTCAACTCCTTCAGTCTGTCCTCACAGCAGAGGTGCTGCAGCCCTCTGAGCATCCTCGTGGCCCTTCTCTGCACACACTCCAGCACCTCCACATCCCTCTTGTCCCAGGAGCTCCAGAACTGGATGCAGCACTCCAGGTGGGTTCTCAGCAGGGCGGAGCAGAGGGGGAGAATCACCTCCTTCACCCTGCTGGCTACACTTCTCTTAGTGCAACTAGAAGCCACTTCCTGAATTTAGGACATTTTTTTTCCCCCTGTGCAACAGATGATCAGAAAGACGACAGAAGCTGAAATAATTCCTGGAATATAATGGTTAGATTTAAAAAAAAAAAAAAAAAAAAAAAAAAAAAAGCTAATTTTTTTTTAATGGTCAGCATTCAGCTTTCTGGTTCTGTCTGTGGGAATGGTCAGCGCTCAACTTTTTAAGTTGAGATCAGGAGAGAATCTTTTTCTCTCGTGGGTGACAAGGCAGATGTGTGGAAGCAGGGATGCCCTGCTCGGTGCATTGGCGTTGATAAAGGGAGGGGACCAGAAGATGTTGGCTCCGGCGTTTTTGCAGGCATCGGATTCCCAGCTCGACGGACGTTGCGGTAGCAGTGGGGTGATGTTCAGAACACAATAAGGGATGCGGTCTGGTGGGTCTTCGTTTCTATGGTTACATTCAACTGGAATTGCTGCAACTAGGTCAGCTGGGAAGGTGTGAATTGAAAACAAAGCGGTTCGGAATGGGTAATGAAGGTTCAAAGAGAAGGTTGCCGCCGCTGGGGAAGGGGAGAAGGGAGTCGAGTGTGGAGAGAGGGATTCTAATGCGCATTTGTAATGCGTATGCATGGAGTACTGCACAGCTGGATCTGTGCTTTTAGCATCGTTTACTCTTCCAGCTCTATGCAGCAGGCTATTGTTTGGAGAATCACCTGCAGAGCACCGTCAAATGGGCATGCTCTGTGCTGGTGACACCTTTCCTCCCTCTGCCTGCATATCGTGGAACAGAAGAGGCTGGGGCAGCTGGGAGAGAGAGGAAGAACAGATGGAAGAACAGTTGTGGATGCCTCATGGGCTTAAGTGTTTAAGACCGGGCTGGATGACGCTTTGAGCAGCCTGGTCTAGGGAGGAGATCTTCCTACCCATGGCAGGAGGGTTGGAACTAGATGATCTTTAAGGTCCTTTCCAACCCGAGCCGTTCCAGCCAATATGCTGGAAAGGGGAAACAAAGCCAAGTGCAGGGAAGGTGAGACATCCTCAGCCCACAAGTGAGGAGAGACAGGCTGCACAGCAGTCTAAAGAGAAGCAACTTGGGAGTGAAAGGTTGCAAAGCCTTGGAACAGGTTGCCCGACGCAGTAGTGGAGTGTCTATCCCTGGTGGGATTTCAAAGCCATGAAGATGTGGTGCTGAGGGACATGGTTTTAGTGGTGCCCTGGCAGTGCTGGGTTAAGGGTTGGACTTGATAATCTTCCAATGGTGTCTTCCAACCAAAATGATTAAATAATTCTATAAGTGGCAGTGCAGAGATCAATGTCCTGTTGATAGTTTGGGTCCTGGGCTTCTGTGTTTTCTCTAAGTTAGGCATGCTAGGATGTCTCTGTAACTCAGAGTGCTCCTGCTTATCAGACGAGTAGTGCCAGAACAGGAAAGATACACGGCATGGCCTTTTGGGGAGGATAATGCAAGGAAGGAGGAATCAGCTGCTGGTACTTCAGTTTTGTCATGACCACGATTGCTGTGGGGCCACAGCAATGGTGGGGAGGTCTGGAAGCTCTCAGCTGTGAGGCCAGGCTGAGAAAGCTGAGATTGTTCAGCCTGGAGAAAAGAAGGCTCCAGGGGGACGTTATTGTGGCCTTTCAGTACTTAAAGGGGCTAAGAAAAAAGCTGGGGAGAGACTTTTGAGCAGGACTTGTGACACGAGAAGGGGTGATGCTTCAGCACTCAGAGGGAGACACAGACTGGAGATAAGGAAGCAATGTTTTACAATAGGGGTGGTAGTGACACTGGTCCAGGTTGCCCAGAGAAGTGGGAGATGCCTCTTGCCTGGAACCAAGTTGTTTGAGGCTGTGAGCAACCTGCTCTAGTTGCAGATGTAGCTGCTGGTTGCAGGGTGTTGGACTAGATGACCTTTAGAGGTCCCTTCCCACCTAAGCCAATCTGTGATTCTCTCTATTACATCCCCTAACGTGCTAGAGCCGGGACAGGCGAAGCTGCCGGGCAGCAGCTTGTTGCCATGAGCTGAATGTTAATCTCCTTCCTCCACGACCTCCATCAGCAACCCTACAGCGGCTCCAACCCTCTACGCTGCACCCCTAAGAGCCGGGCAGAGGCAGCCCAAGGGGCGGGCAGAAAGGGGAGCGAGGACCAATAGGCGTGAAGGAACCCTGCGGAGGCGGGGCCTGATGGCGCGGGCAGCCAATGGGAAGCGGGCCAGCGGGACGGGGCTCAGGAGGAGGTGGGGAGGGAGCGCCGAGGGGGAACTCGGGCGGCGCTGGCGGGGAGGGTCCTGCCGGCGGGGAGGGTCCTGCCGGCGAGGGCCGAGCCGATTCGAACCGAGCCGAGCGCAGCCTCGCCTGGCCCCCACCAGCCCATCCGAACCGAGCCATGGCAGGCTCCGAAGGCGGCCGGTCGTTGCGGTTCTTCACCTGGGAAGAGATCGGGCAGCGCAACGGGCGGGGGTCGGCGGCGCAGGAGCGGTGGCTGGTGATCGAGAGGAAGGTGTACGACATCAGCAAGTTCTACCGGAGGCACCCGGGAGGCTCCCGGGTCATCAGCCACTACGCCGGACAGGACGCCACGGTGAGCGGCGGGGGAGGGAGGGGACCGAGGGGCAGGGGACAGGGCTGCTGGGGACAGGGGCAGAAGTGCGGTCCCTTGTGGGAGAAGAGGGTCCCGGCTGGATGATTTTACCAGGACGTTTCTGAAGGAACAACAAAAAAAAACTGTGCGGAAATGAGTGTGTGCAGCCAGCCGTAAATCTGGAGGGGGGTGGGAACAATGATTTTCGAGCGTGTAGGCTAAATAAGAGTACTCCGTTTTCATACGTGCCTAGCCACGGACCAGAAACTGACCAGAAGAACGCGAGATACACATAGAATCACAGAACGGTTTGGGTTGGAGAAGCTTTTTTAAGATCATGGAGTTCAACCCTTTAACCCGGCACTGCCAGGGCACCGCTAAAGCGTGACCCGCATCAGCACCGCATCTCCACGGCTTTGGAACCCCTCCGGCACTGCCCTGGGCAGCCTGGGCCAGGCCTTGACAGCCCTTTGGGGGGAAAATACTATTCCTCTTGTCCAATCGAAACCTTTCCTGGTACAACTTGAAGTTGCTCCCTTCCTCTCCTGTCACTTGTTACTACGGAGGGAGAGGACATTCGCAGGGCACAGACTCATTTTTCACGGGTGTGTGAACACATGGAGCTTCCTCCAGCTTTAAAAGCCCGGTCCAAGAGGTGGCACTAGTGCAAGATCTTGGTGAAAGTCATCTTTTGGTCTTTAAAAATAAATAAATCGACCCTTAGAACCCATAGAATCAGTCAGGGTTGGAAGGCAACGCAAGGATCATCTAGTTCCAACCTCCCCCTGCCATGCCCAAGGACACCCTACCCTAGATCAGGCTGCCCACAGCCTCAGCCAGCCTGGCTGCAAACACCTCCAGGGATATGGCCACAACTACCTCCCTGGGCAACCCATTCCAGGCTCTCACCACTCTCCAGGTGAATGTCAGTTCCCAATGTCAGTTGCCGCTGCAAAGTGCAGCAATCACGGTTTGGGTTGGAATTGCAGGGCACTTTTGTCAGTGGATTTCCTTCCTTCACCTCATCATGCCTTGCACTGAAGCATTTCTTCCCCTCTACTCTGCCCTGGTGAGACCCCACCTGGAGTACTGCATCCAGTTCTGGAGCCACTGGGACAAGAGGGATGTGGATATGCTGGAGGTGTCCAGAGAAGGGCCACGAGGATGCTGAGAGGGCTGCAGCACCTCTGCTGTGAGGACAGACTGAAAGAGTTGGGGTGTTTGGTCTGGAGAAGAGGAGGCTCCCAGGTGACCTTCTTGTGGCCTTCCAGGATCTGAAGGGGGCTACAGAAAAGCTGGGGAGGGACTTTTTAGGCTATCAGGAAGTGACAGGACTAGGGGGAATGGAGCAAAGCTGGAGGTGGGGAGATTCAGACTGGAGTTGTTGAGCATGAGAGTGGTGAGAGGCTGGAATGGGTTGCCCAGGGAGGTGTTTGGGGCCAGATCCCTGGAGGTGTTTGCAGCCAGGCTGGCTGAGGCTGTGGGCAGCCTGATCTAGGGTAGGGTGTCCCTGGGCATGGCAGAGGGGTTGGAACTGGATGCTCCTTGTGGTCCCTTCCAACCCTGACTGATTCTATGATTTCACCAAATGTGAGGATGCACAGAGCCCAAGGGGCAGGTATGGGATGTCGAAGCTGCCTCAGGGGTGGTTTTGATGAGCAGAAAGGGTGAACTTTAGACCTTTAGAACTTGAGTGATTTCTTGCTTTGTCTGGCTTCACTGTGTGCATGTGATGGCGAGCTGGAGGGGAGGTGAGCTCACAGGGAGGTCAGGGTGAGCTTGTCCGTTTCGGAAGCCCCGTCAGAAGTGGGTCAGCGCCAGTGGGCAGCGCATAGTGCTGAGCGCAGTGCATTGTCGTCTGTGTCGCTGCTGCTGGCTGCAGCCGAACTGCTGACGGCTCAGGAACCCCAGCCAAGTGAACTCCCGTGTTTCCAACGGCTTTGTCCGGGAATTGTAAAGAGCCAAGCTCCTCACAAACGGCGAAAGTGGGGAGGAAAGAAAGGACACTTTTGCCTCGCTGAATGCCACCGGAGTGTTCTGATTTCAAGGAGGTGCAGTCAGCACTGCCAGGTTCCGCAGCCTCCGCGCATGGGATTGGTCTAATCGGGTGGTACCATCCTCCTCTGATCTGCTCACATACTCCTCCCCATTTATTTTTTTTCTCTCCCCCCTCCTCTTCCAGTGAGAAAATGCAAATTACAAAGCCCCTCTTCTCTCCCCCTCCTTTATTTGTATAAGCCTGGGCAGAGAGGATGCTACAGCTGAAGTGCAATGAGGCTGATCCAGAGCTGGCAACATCAGCTGGGCTTTGAACCCCTTTTCTTGACTTAAACATCTTTTAATACAATTTACTTAAAAAAAACCAATGTGATTTCGAGCTGGTAATGGTAGTCCTGAGTAGTACTGGGCTCAATAAGCTTACAGGGTGATATGCTGTCTCAGGAAAGAAAAAGAATCATTCTGAGGCTGAGGGAAATGGGTAAAATTTTATGATCTTTGGGCAAAGGAGGAGAAATATGCAAAAGGAGGTAAATAGGAGACATCTTTTAATACAATTTAGTTTAAAAAAAAAAAAAAAGTGATTTGGAGCTGGTAATAGTAGTCCTGAGTAGTGCATGGTGCAGAAAGCTTACAGGGTGATGTGCAGTGAGCAAATGCTGTCTCAGGAAAGAGAAAGAATCATTCTTAGGCTGAGGGAAATGGGGTAAAATTTTATGGTCATTTGGGTAAAGGGGGAGAAATGTGCCAAAGGAGATAAATAGGAGACCCTCAGCAGCAGGGCTGTCCAACTGCCAGGAGGATTTTAATCTAAATGTAGTGATAACAGTCACTAGTGATTTCCCCACCACCACCATCTCTCCTGGCTGCCTGGTTGCCATGGAGACTGACGTGACATTTAGCTGATGAAAGTGGTTTTCCCTACACAGGGATTTTTCTGAATGGTAAGGATGAATAGAAAAGGCTTTTCCATGGGACTTTTCAGAGATCAGATGAGGTGGCAAGAAACCATAAGTCTTACCAGGAAGATGTGGCCAGGTGGGCATTGGGGATTGCCAAGGAAGCATGTTTGGAACAATGTGGGGGTTTTGGAATTGGTGGGGGGGGTCACTGTGAAGTGCCATCACCTCTCTGTGCCCTGCATGTCTCATTATTTTTCCCAGTTGGCCTGGTTTTGTGCTAACATCTTGCCCTTCTTCCTAGTCAGGCATTCACTTCAGGATGTGGAACTCAAAGAGGAAGTAGAGGCAGAGTTGGTGAGGGCATGAATCTTCTGAGGAAGGGGTTGGAGGAATTGGGGTTGTTCAGCCTGGAGGAAAAGGAGGCTGAAGGGAGACCTTCTGGCTCTCTACAACTCCTTGAAAAGAGGCTGCAGCCAACTAGGGGTTGGTCCCTTCTGCCAAGGAGCAAGTTACAGGACAATGGGAACCAGCCTCAAGCTGCAGCAGGAGAGGTTTAGGTTGGAGATGAGGAACAATTTCTTCCCCACAAAGGGTTGTCAAGGCCTGGCCCAGGCTGCCCAGAGCAGTGGTGGAGTTCCCATCCCTGGAAGGGTTTCAAAGCCGTGGAGATGTGGTGCTGAGGGACATGGTTTGGTGGTGCCCTGGCAGTGCTGGGTTAACATTTGGACTCGACAGTCTGACAGTCTTAAAGGAGGCCAAACAATTCCACGATTCCACATATCTTGAGGTTCA
This sequence comes from Psilopogon haemacephalus, assembly GCA_013396835.1. Lineage (NCBI taxonomy): Eukaryota > Metazoa > Chordata > Aves > Piciformes > Megalaimidae > Psilopogon > Psilopogon haemacephalus. The sequence continues at coordinate 17,775 of VWZI01014553.1, forward strand.
AGGAGATAGGAAACTTTCGCATTCATAACTGGGTCGTGAGTTCATGCTTCTTGGTGCCCTGCACTTAGCCACACCCAGGTGGAAAACGATGCAGAGAATTTAGCTTCAAACAATCACTTATGGTCTGAGGAAAGCAGTAAGATCTGTGGAAGCAAAACCTGGCTCAGCCAGCTCCATTAGCTGGGTTGCTTTGTGCTGAGCCCAGGATATCATAAAATCTGTTTCTTTTGGTGCCAGCTGAGCAGTCATTTTTCTTCAAGCTTTCTTCCTTTACCTGTGTTTCAGGATCCTTTCACAGCATTTCATCTTGACAAGACACTAGTGAGAAAGTACCTGAGCTCACTCTTGATTGGGGAGCTGGCACCAGATCAACCCAGCTTTGAGCCCAGCAAGAACGTAAGTATCTTAACATCTGGTATTTGGGTTGAGATTGTGCTATTTAGCCAGAATCCCCTCTATATGAAATGATAAAAGTCTCTTCTGGTTCTCTACAACTCCCTGAAAAGAGGCTGGAGCCAGGTGGCGGAGTTGGTCCCTTCTCCCAAGGAACAAGTGACAATGGGAACCAGCCTCAAGTTGCAGCAGGGGAGATTTAGATTGGACATAAGGAACAATTCCTTCCCCTTGGGCGTTGTCAAGGCCTGGCCCAGGCTGCCCAGAGCAGTGGTGGAGTCCCCATCCCTGGAAGGGTTTCAGAGCCAGGATCCCTGTGTTGACCTGTAGCTTCTCCTTCACTTCTTGTCATTGTTTGCCTCCAGGTGACCCTTAGCTTTGCCCTGTTGCCACAGTAGCTTCTTGAGAGGGGAAACTCAGCTCCTCTTGGAGGTTGTGAGGCATTTTCAGACTGGCAGATACTCTTGGGTCTTCCCTCCCCAGAAAAAGCTGGTGGAAGACTTCCGTGAGCTGCGTGCCACTGTGGAGAGGATGGGGCTTCTCACCCCCAACCCTGCCTTCTTCATCCTCTACCTCTGTCACATCCTGATGTTGGACCTTGCAGCCTGGCTCACCATCTGGTATTTTGGAGCATCCACGGTGTCTTTCCTCTTCTCTGCAGTGCTGCTAGGCACTGTCCAGGTAAGCAGCTAGGCAAAAAAGAAAGAAGACTCAAGTAATGCTCTTTGAGATGAAAGCCAAAAGCATCCTGGCCTGGATCAAACAGAGTGTGGCCATTAGGACCAGGGCAGGGATTGTCCTCCTGTACTGGGCACTGCTGAGGCCACACCTAGAATCCTGGGTTCAGTTTTGGGTCCCTCACTGCAGGAAGGTGGAGCTGCTGGAGTAGGTCCAGAGAGAAGTCCTATAAAGAGTGGCTGAGGGAACTGGAGTTGATCAGCCTCAAGAAAAGGAGGCTGAGGACAGTACTCCTGGCTCTGTACAACTCCCTGAAAGGAGGCTAGAGCTGGGGTGGAGATTGCTCTCTTAGCCCAAGGAATAAGCTGTAGGACAAGAGGAAATGACATAAGTTGCTCCAGTTGAGATTTAGGTTGGATGTGAGGAACAATTTCTTCCCCCAAATCATTAGAATCATAGAATCAGTCAGGGTTGGAAGAGACCACAAGGATCAGCCAGTTCCAACCCCCCTGCCATGCCCAGGGACACCCTACCCTAGATCAGGTTGCCCACAGCCTCAGCCAGCCTGGCTGCAAACACCTCCAGGGATGTGGCCCCAAACACCTCCCTGGGCAACCCATTCCAGGCTCTCACCACTCTCATGCTCAACAACTTCCTCCTCACCTCGAGTCTGAATCTGCCCACCTCCAGCTTTGTAATGAACAGGCTGCCCAGTGGAGTCCCCATCCCTGAAGGAGCTTCAAAGGCATGGTGATGTGGTGCTGGGGTCCATAGTTTGGTGGTACCCTCGCAGTGCTGGATTAAGGCTTTGGCTCCATGATCCCTTCCAAGCGAAACGATTCTGTGATCCTGCGCTTCCATTAGGTGCTCCTCTCCCTAACCACAAGACAAATCTCATCTTCCTGGACTCCCCACCCAGACTCCTGTTTCTCCCTGGGTTCCTCCCAGAGGGGCAACATTAGAGTGCCATGACATGCTGCTTTGGCTGAGCAGACTTGGCCCTGCTTCTTCTTTCCCATCGCCCCATCAAAGCCCTCCTTATTCCCGAGCCTCCTTCCCCCAGTGAAAGCCATGCTGCACTTCTGAGGTCCCTTGTGCCAGACCTCCAAGGCACTGTGCAGGGGCCAAGCCGCCGTGTTCCCATGGGAACTTGCAGGGAGTTGAGAGGAGAGGGCAGAGCAGCTCTCAAAGCCCCAGCTCTTTTCTCCTCTGGCCAGCTGATCCCCTTGGAATTACAAGTACTTGGAGGAGGCAGCAGCAAGCATCTCCTTAAAGGAGACTTTGTTGCTGATTTCTGTGCAGTTCTTTTTTTTTTTTT
>VWZI01014553.1:25881-36980 GCA_013396835.1 Psilopogon haemacephalus
TCTTAACCCTGACTTTAAATTTTGTTTTTTTTTTTTTTTTTCCCCTCTCAGCTCCAGGCAACCTGCAACGTTCACCAGTCCTTCTTCAATGACTGGTTTAGTGGACATCTGAACTTCCAGATTGAGCACCAGTGAGTTGAAGCATGGGTGTGTGGGTGTGAGGGCATTTCAAGGAGTGCAGGTTACACTAGGTCTGAAGAGCCTACAAGTTCCCTGTCTCTCTTATCAGCTAATACAAGAAAAAGAGGTAATGTGGGTCAGTGTTATGCTGTTTATGTGAGGATGGAATGGGAACTTCAAGAAATGCTTTTTGAGCATTGGTGATCACCAGCACCGCTCCAGATATGAGTAGCATGGAGGTGGTGGAGTCACCATCCCTGGAGGTGTTCAGGAAAAGCCTGGATGGAGCACTTAGTGCTGTTGGATAGGGCTGGGTGATAGGTTGGACGGATGAGCTTGGAGGTCTCTTCCAACCTGACTTATTGTATTCTATGCTAAGCTATTTTATGCTATTTTATTCTGTCCTGTCCTGTTCCGTTCCACTCCACTCCACTCCACTCCACTCCACTCTATTCTATTCTATTCCATTCTATTCCATTCTATTCCATTCTATTCCATTCTATTCCATTCTATTCCATTCTATTCCATTCTATTCTATTCTATTCTATTCTATTCTATTCTATTCTATTCTATTCTATTCTATTCCATTCTATTCCATTCTATTCTATTCTATTCTATTCTATTCTAAGTAGCAGTACAGATGCTGGCTGAAGTGACAGGAGAAGGACCTCTATGCGGCACTGATGGCTAAGGTCCAAGGGCAGGTTGAGTCTTAGGTACAGAAGAGGGGCAGGACTTCCATGAGATTACCCAAAGAAATGGTAGATAACTCATTCCTGGAAGCATTCCAGGTCAGGTTGTCTGGGGCTCTGAGCAACCTGCTGTGGTTACAGATGTCCCTGCTGATATCAGGGTGGGGTTAGATTGGATGAGCTTTAAAGGTGTCTTCAGCCCAAACCGGTCTGGGCTTCTATGGTTCCTCATGGTGACAGATGCCACTGAACCACCATGCTCTTTTTCCACAGCCTTTTTCCGACGATGCCTCGCCACAACTACTGGAAGGTGGCCCCTTTGGTGAAGTCCCTGTGTGCCAAACATGGCATCGAGTACCAGTGCAAGCCGCTGCTCACCGCCTTTGCCGACATAGTGCAGTAAGTATCCGCCTGTGGCAGTCCCTGAGCAAAGACTCTGCCTCTGTTGCAGAGTCAACAGGCCAAGGGGAAGGGAAGCTCTGCAAAGAGCTCATCATAGAATCGATGGCCACAAAAGGGTTTGGAAAACTGTTCAGCCACGGTGCTGGTGGCAGCAGACAGGAGGTGACCTCATTGAGAATTCTTTTTCCCTCACTTCTGAGCTGTCAGAGGTCAGTAGGATGCCAGGTTTGGCGCCTCTGCCCCTTGAGTGTGCTCCAGAAAAAGAGAGATGCTTTCAGAAAGTTTGAACTGTCATTCATCTTGCCTGTCCTTCCTTCTCCTCCTTGCCCCCTAGATGTTTCTTACTCAACTCAAAAGCCATGAGGCTCTCTCCTGCCATGCTTGCTTCTTCTGTTTTTGTTCTAATGAAGTAGTTTCCTTTGGCCTTCAAGTCATTGCTTGGTGCAGCTCCCTGTGGTTTGCATCTTCTCCATCTTTCCAAGGAGCTGTAGTCTGCATTGCTTTGCCTCTGAAAATCTCTGAGCAACTTGATCTTGATGTCTGTCCATGGCAGGGGAGTTGGAAATGGATGATCCTTGTGGTCCCTTCCAACCCTGACTGGTTCTATAATTTTAGTTAAAGATGCCCCTGCTGGCTTCAGAGGGGTTGGACTATAGGTGACCTGTAAAGGTCCCTTCAACCCAAACCATTCTACAAGCTCCTTTGCTTAAGCTATAGACAGAAATTCTTCCCACAAAGCTGTGCTCCCTGGGTGCTCTGTTTCGTGACCTAGTTTTCAAGGAAATGTGGTTTTTCTCTTGGCAGCTCTTTGAAGGATTCAGGGGAGCTCTGGCTGGACGCCTACCTACATAAATAAGCAGCAGTGGATCCTTGCAGAGGAAATCCCCATCCTCGTTGCCTCCCGTGGTGGTGGCCATGAAGATACTGCACAGCAGGGGAGAGAGGTGGCTAAGGCAGAAGTGGGGAGGTGGTGCTGCTTAATTCCATTGATGAATGTAATCAATACCTACCTTTTTTTTTTTTTTTTTTTTTTTTTTTTTTAAAAAAANGTGCTGAGTTGTGGCAGGGGAAAGCTGAAGGGTGGAGGTTTGCATTCCACCGAGCCGGAGGCAGCTTTGGGACCGGGAACAGATTTCCTTCTGTCTGCTGATACTTCATTTGCTGGATGCATAGGAGAAGAAGTCTCTTACCTAACGTAGGCTTTGGGAGGTGGCTGTCATGAATGTAGCAAGGCAGATAAGACAGCATGAGCTCCAAGAAGATAGGAGTGATTGAGATGTGTTAAGATGTGGAAGCAGTAGGGAATTGCATCAGTGCAGTATTTGCAAGTACCTACATGGGCAGGGCCTGTTGTGACAGGACAAGAGGTGATGTTGGCTTGAAACTAACAGAGGAAGATGCAGTCTGGAGAGAAGGAAGAATTTTTTGCCCCTGAGGGTGGTGATAGCCTGGCCCTGGTTGCCCAGAGAGGTGGGAGCTGGCCCATCCCTGGAACTATTGCAGGTCAGGTTGTCTGGGGCCATGAGTGACCTGCTCTAGTTGGGAATGTCCCTGCTGACTGCAGGGGGTTTGAACTGGATGACCTTTTGAGGTCACTCAACCCAAGTGAGTGTGATTGTGTGATTCTCTGTAATTTAGTAGTGGCCAAACCAAAGGGCAGTGGAGAGCACGTGAGAGCTCAAATCTGTTTGCATGTATGTGGGTGAGGTGTAGAAGGTGCAGGCAGCAGTTCTGGAGGAGTAAAGCATGAGGAAAAGATCTAATTAAGGCCCTAAATGAAGCAGAGAAAGGGAAGTGGAGGCTATTCCACAGTGCTGCAGATGTGAGAGCTTGGCATTCTGGGGGCATGCTGCCCTCCACATCTCTTCTGTGCTGAAGACCTCTGTGTTACTGACCCATGGAGTCTTTGCAGGTGGTTTCTGCAGTCCCATACTTGTGGGTGTTACTGAGTCCATCGCTGAAAGTCATCTGAGACAGAAATGTGGAGTCTCCATACTTGGGGTCCCCACAAGAGTGGCTGTGGCAGCAGAAAGATCTGCAGTCAGCTGAAGCTTCTTTCTTCTTTGAGGGATTTGTGAAGTGGAGAGAGCTGTTGACTGCTGGCCCATGGGCTAGGAGGTGTTGCTGACTGAGCTGCAGGCAGCTTTCCTGACGATGCAGAAGAGTCAGGGCTTGGGGTGCGGCTGAAGTGCACTTATTTAACTCTGCAGCCATCCAACAGGCACACATCTGCCCATGCATTGCTGCTCTTTCTCTTGTTGGGGTGAGGTGCCTTCAAAAGACATCCTGAGAAGGTCCTTTCGCCTTCCTGCATTTCCTGCTGTCTTTCTGTCTGCTATGCCACAGAGGCCAAAAGAGGCTGTAGCAGCTGGCAGAGCGCTAAGTGGAGGTGGCTCCATCACCCTGCTACCTTGGTGACAGGTGGCTCAGTCAGAATTTTTTTCTGGAATGACATCTGAAAGGAGGGTGGCTTGCAAGGGAGTGGAAGAAATGCCTCTTCCCAGACCAACCACTGAATAAAATAGTAATGGGAATAATAGAACCATCATTTAAAGTCCTTGATACCTGTGGATAAAGACCATCGAGGAAAAGGGACCTTGGTTACTCTTTCACCTTGTGTTTTCCTGCTCCATTTCTTTCCCTCTTGTTATTAGAGCTATTGATGGAGGAAAGTTTAATAATAAAATTCCTTATCTCACCAATTATTGCTGTTCTCAGAGTAAAAAATGTGTCTGCACTGGCTAGAACGTGGAGAGAGAATTGTCACAGACCTCAGCATTTGTGTTCTGGAGGAAGGGAATCAGATCTGTCCTCTTGTTAGAAGTAGGCAGGATGGGGCCACTGGTCAGTGGTGCCCAGCAACAGGACAAGAGGCAATGGGCAAAAACAGCCCAGGAGGTTCCACTTGAAGATGAGGAGAAACTTCTTTGCTGTGTGAGGATGCTGAGGCAGGCTGCCCAGAGAGGTTGTGGATTTTCCTCTGGGGGGATTTGAGATCCACCTGAACGTTGTGATCCTGAGTAAACTGCTGTGGGCGACCCTGCTCTAGCCAGGGTGGTTGGGCTGGATGAGCTCCAGGAGTCCTTTCCAACCTCCACTGTGCTGAGATTCTGTGATAAACCAGGGTGAATCCTCACAAGACAAAGGCACCAAAATGATTTCCACCACTGTACACCAGTTCTCCCTCCAGGATGAGAAGGAAAGGTGAAAATGAGCAACCTTTGGCTTCTGGAAGTTCCATTACTCTGTGTGTAGGAAGATGTGATCAAAAGCTCCTCTGTAGGGGCACTCAACAGTGGCACTGTCAGAAGTTCCCTCTGAGCTCGGAGTATTGACCCTAAGCCACAGAGGGCCAGAAGCCTTGTTAGGCTTGTCAGGAGAGCTGCTTAACATCTCAGCTCCACAAGGAGCTTCAGTCCCCTTGGATGGGCTCTTCGTACGGACAGAGCAAGCTGGACAAGTGGCGAGCTGCCTAAGCTGGGTAAGACAAAACACTGAAGACAGGGAGGTCTTAGAAGAATCCTCTGGAGTCATTCTCTCTCTCTCCCTGTCTCAGGCTTGACAGCTCTTAACGTTGTCCACCAAATAAAGCCAGACAGACTGCCCTGCTGGGTCCTTCATTCCCATGTTTTGAGCCATCACTGCCAGGTTTGAGAGTAAAGTTCACTCCTGCACTCTTCCTGTGTCCGTAACTCAGCCGTGCAAGCAGAATGGTTTCAAGAGGGAAGGAAGCTCCTCTTCCTCTTTTGTCAGGACCAAATTTTCGATCATCTCTGATAAAAGAAATGAGCCTAAGCTTTTCTGGCCTTCCAGTGTCTGAAGGGGGCCTTCAAGAGGGATGTGGAGATGCTGGAGTGTGTCCAGAGAAGGGCCACGAGGATGCTCAGAGGGCTGCAGCACCTCTGCTGTGAGCACAGACTGAAAGAGTTGGGGCTGTGCAGGCTGGAGAAGAGGAGGCTCCCAGGTGACCTTCTTGTGGCCTTCCAGGATCTGAAGGGGGCTACAGAAAAGCTGGGGAGGGACTTTTTAGGGTGTCAGGGAGTGACAGGACTAGGGGGAATGGAGCAAAGCTGGAGGTGGGGAGATTCAGACTGGGTGTGAGGAGGAAGTTGTTGAGCATGAGAGTGGTGAGAGGCTGGAATGGGTTGCCCCTGCAGGGAGGTGTTTGGGGCCAGATCCCTGGAGGTGTTTGCAGCCAGGCTGGCAGAGGCTGTGGGCAGCCTGCTCTAGGGTAGGGTGTCCCTGGGCATGGCAGGGGGGTTGGAACTGGATGATCCTTGTGGTCCCTTCCAACCCTGACTGATCCTTGAAAGATACTGGAGATACTTGAAAGCAGAGCAGGTTCTTCCAGTGTGTTTTGAAGGAAGACAGAGAGACTTAAGTCCACGAAGCTTTGAAAGTACTTAGGAGACAGATTGTGACGAGTGGAGTAAGCAAAAGAAATGTTACTTATAGGTCAAATGGGCCAGCTGTGATGTTCTTGGTGTTGCCCAGACAGTGACTTGTTTTGAATGCCTCAAGTCAGAACATTAATTATCTGGATGTTTAATTTGCAATATTCAAGCAAGTTTAAGCTGCCCTCCAGGCTTCTCTCTGCATGCATTGCACCACCACCACCACCACCACCACCACCAGCAGCAGCAGCAGCTGCCAATTTAGCATTTAGTAGAAATCTTTCCGCTTCCAAGTTCAGCCTCGGAACTTGAACGTTGTGAGACGGCCACAGGATGGCAGTCAGGCACCAGGAGGACCTCCAGCCTCCTTGAGAACTGAACTGGGAGGGTTTAAAGGCTCTTCTGTTGCTGCTATCCTACTGCTCTGCTCACTTTAACACAGAGGTCAACACAACTTTTGGCTGGTGTGAGACTGGAGCTCCTAAAACTCACTGATCAATGCATTGTATTGCTCAGCCTGGAAAAGAGAAGGCTCTGGGGAGACCTTATAGGAGACTTCCAGGGTATGAAGAAGGCACAAGAAAGCTGGGGAGGGACTGTTTCCAAGGGCTTGTCGTGACAGGAGGAGAGGCAGTGGGTTTAAACTAGAGAAGGGTAGATTTAGAGCAGAGATTAGGAAGAATTCTTGACCATGAGACTGGTGGAACACTGAGAATAGGTTGCCCAGGGAGGTGATGGAGGTCCCATCCCTGGAGACATCAAGGTCAGGCTTGATGGGGCTCTGAGCAACCAGCTCCAGCTGGGGATGTCCTTGCTTACTGCAGTGGAGTTGGACTAGATGACCTCTAGAGGTTCCTTTCAGCCTAGCATGTTCTATGATTTCATTCTACCCCCAGCTCAGCCCCTGGAGTAGGTAAGATCCTTACCCTGTACAGAGGGGCAGGCAGCCCCTGGAATAGGTAAGATCCTCACCCTGTACACAGGAGCAGCCACCCCCTGGAATAGGTTAGATCCTACTCCTGTACAACAGGAGTAGCTTGTGGGGACTTTTGCTTTGGGGTCTTTATTTTGGTTCAGCCCAAACAGCAGGAGATGAAAAGTGTATCTGATATCCAGTAGAGATTTAATAAACATAAAAATCCATTCCCTCTGCAGCTCTCTCCAGTGGATCTGAGCATGAGGTTAGGAAAGTCTTCTTAGTTTGAGTTTGGGGTTGTTTTTTGCTGTTGGTAGTTGTTGGGAGCCAAGTGACTGCTGAGATGGGGTGGTTCTGAGGTTTTGTGTCTTGCATCGGTGCCTCCTGTACCTGCTTTTCCTGCCTCCTGTACTGCTCTTTTCCTGCCTCAGCTGTGGAAGGTTAAGCAATGAAGGATTTGAATTACATGGTGGAAGGAGAGGTTTTTTTGTAAACAGGATAAATATGAAAACCCTGTAGTAAAGCTTATTTAGGGATGGAGACAGAGCATTTACCACTAAGGTGAAGCCTGGTTGTCTTCAGCCTCTCCATGGGATTTGGATGTATCTCTGTTCAAAGGGGAAGAAATCCATCAGGCATTTGCATGGGATGAAAGAGTTGGGGCTGTGCAGGCTGGAGAAGAGGAGGCTCCCAGGTGACCTTCTTGTGGCCTTCCAGGATCTGAAGGGGGCTACAAAAAGGCTGGGGAGGGACTTTTTAGGCTATTGGGTAGTGACAGGACTAGGGAGAATGGAGCAAAGCTGGAGGTGAGGAGATTCAGATTGGAGGTGAGGAGAAAGTTGTTGAGCATGAGAGTGGTGAGAGGCTGGAATGGGTTGCCCCTGCAGGGAGGTGTTTGGGGCCAGATCCCTGGAGGTGTTTGCAGCCAGGCTGGCTGAGGCTGTGGGCAGCCTGCTCTAGGGTAGGATGTCCCTGGGCCTGGCAGTGGGGTTTGGAACTGGCTGATCCTTGTGGTCCCTTCCAACCCTGACTGCTTGATTCTATGATTCTATGATCTCAAAAATTACAGTCTGAGGTTCTTTCAGGCTTCGAAAAGAAGCCTGGACAAAGGAGGAGGTTCCAGCCCACAATAAATTACTTCTCTCAAATTACAGAGGAACCTTTTTGAGCAATGGAGCAGCTGGAGTTATAAAACCATTAGGGGGTGTGAAAGCCACCATTAGAGAAGGGCGACAAGGCAGCTTGGAAGAGGAAAATGCTGTGGGTGTCCTCCTCCCTGCCCCCACTCTTTTGGGCTTGTCAATGTAAGGAGAGATCTTGCCCAACCCATGTCCTTGCTTCCATTATCCTGGCTTCCTGAAGCTGGTGAGCTGAGTTTGTAGAAGTGCCTTCACCTTCAAAACTGGAGGAGAAGTGGAGGTGATGGTAGGTCTATGGAGGATAGGCTGTGGAGGCAGCTGAGCCACTCGGAAGCAGGGTGATTGGTTGCTTCCCCAGACAGGTTGGTTTGTAAGAGGCAAGAAGAAGATTTCCCAAGCAGCCCAGGTGCAGAAGATTGATGTAGTAATGCGACACTACTCATGGGGTGGGGAAAGAAAGAAAGAAAGAAAGAAAGAACGAAAGAGGATTGCATGACATGCTGGAAGAGAGCTCGCTGGCCCCAGTGTGGTTTCTGTGTGATTTCCATCTGCACCAGAGATGAATATTCTAAAAGCCTCCAGAAAGGGGTGAGGAATTGCTACAAAGAATGTCTGGAAACAGCAAGGGAAAGCTAAAGCCTTCCTGAGTGTTTCTGTGAAAGGTTGGTCAGGATGGTGTCCTCTGAGGTTTAGGTTGGAAGGGACCTCAAAGCTCAACCCCCCTGTGCCATAGGCAGGGACACCTCCCCCTAGAACAGGTCACTCAAGGCTTCATCCAACCTGGCCTTGAACACCTCCAGGGAGGTTGTGGAGCACAGAAGCACAGAATNAGCACAGAAGCACAGAATGGGATCAAAGATCCCATTCTGTGCTTCTGTGCTCCACAACCTCCCTGGGCAACCTGTGCCAGTGTCTCACCACCCTCACTGCACAGAACTTCCTCCTAACATCCTGTTTAAATCTCCCCTCTGGAGTGGGTTTGTAGAGTTGGAGGTTCAGCTAACACCATCCTCTTCTACAGGAAGATTAGCTTAAAACAACCATCACTCAGCAGAAGGGTTTTAATGGCTGCAATGCTTGTCGAAGGACAGAAGAGGCTTTAGGGCATCAGGTCTACACGTGCCCGACACCTCCACTAGATGTTCCAGGAATACTCTGGAGACAGTGGTGAAAATTGCCCTTCCACTTTGGCTGCTGGAGGCTCCTGCAGCACAATGGTTCTGCAGTGCAGGGGCAGCAAACAGGTTCTGCCATACAGTGGTGGTGCACATCTGTGCCAATCGGTGACCAAGTGGTTCAGGTCTTGTTGAGATCATCGAATCAGTCAGAGCTGGAAGGGACCACAAGGATCATCCTGTTCCAACCCCCCTGCCATGCCCAGGGACACCCTACCCTAGAGCAGGCTGCCCACAGCCTCAGCCAGCAGGTGGCTGCAAACACCTCCAGGGATGTGGCCCCAAACACCTCCCTGGGCAACCCATTCCAGCCTCTCACCACTCTCACACTCAACAACTTCCTCCTCATGTCCAATCTGAACCTCCCCACCTCCAGCTTTCCTCCATTCCCCCTAGTCCTGTCACTCCCTGACACCCTAAAAAGTCCCTCCCCAGCTTTTTTGTAGCCCCCTTTAGATCCTGGACGGCCGCAAGAAGGTCACCTGGGAGCCTCCTCTTCTCCAAACTGTAGTCCCTTCCAACCCTGACTGATTCTCTGATTCTGTGCTTAATCTCCACCAAGTTGAGCACTCTCATGCTGGCTTTCTGCATCTCTGGAGAAGTGGCAAAGTGCCTGTGCAAGGAGGCTCTTCAGTCACCCAGGCAGCGATGCAGAGCAGCTCCCGCACGTGTACCATCACCTGGGTCCGTAGGACAGAGCCCTGGGCAGGTGTGTGGGCAGCTGTTGCAGAACACCAAATGTGGTGCAATCCCCTCCCCGATTGCTCAACAGCTGCTCTGAGTGAGCAGGGCTCTGGCTTTCACTAGCCATGTGGGCTTTGCCATGCAGTGCCAAAATGTCTCTGGTGACCTGGATAAACAGGGACAGATCCTGCTTTGGTGGGAGGCAGGGAAGGACTTGTCAGAGGCTTTTTTTATTTTTTTTTTTTTTACTGTAATTTTAATATTGATGAGGGTTAAGGGATGCTGAGATAGAATGCTGAAGAAATTCAGGCATGAAATCACTCTGCACACTGCTAGTATGGAGGAAGATGATTGCCTTTGAGTTCCCAAACTTAACTCATCTGAGAGATGCTCAGAGGGCTGCAGCACCTCTGCTATGAGGACAGACTGAAAGAGTTGGGGCTGTGCAGGCTGGAGAAGAGGAGGCTCCCAGGTGACCTTCTTGTGGCCTTCCAGGATCTGAAGGGGGCTACAGAAAAGCTGGGGAGGGACTTTTTAGTCTATGAGGGAGTAACAGGACTAGGGGGAATGGAGCAAAGCTGGAGGTGGGGAGGTTCAGATTAGAGGTGAGGAGGAAGTTGTTGAGCATGAGAGTGGTGAGAGGCTGGAATGGGTTGCCCCTGCAGGGAGGTGTTTGGGGCCAGATCCCTGGAGGTGTTTGGGGCCAGGCTGGCTGAGGCTGTGGGCAGCCTGATCTGGCATGGCAGGGGGGTTGGAACTAGATGACCCTTGTGGTCCCTTCCAACCCTGACTGATTCTACTATAGCGCTGGTTTGGTGGATATTGGAACCCTCAGTGTGAACAGTGGAAGTCATGAGTGGCCTGGTGAGGCTGCATCTGGAGTATTGTGTCCTGTTCTGGGCTCCCCAGCTCAAGAGGGAGAGGGAGCTACTGGAGGTAGTAGTCCAATGGAGGCCACAAGGATGATAAAAGGACCTGGAGCATCTCTCTTACAAGGAGAAGCTGTGACACCTGGGGTTGTTTAGCCTGGAAAAAGAGCAGCCTGAGGGGAGATCTCAGTGCTAATCAGTAGCTAAAGGATGGAGGTCATGAGGATAGGACCAGTGACAGGACAAGGGGTAGCAGGCACAAAGTGGAACTTAGGAGGTTCCACTAGAACTCAAGGAAAAAGCTTTGGTGTGAGAGTGTTGGAGGCTTGGAGCAGGCTGCCCAGAGAGGTTGTGGAGACTTCTTTGGAGAACTTCCACCACCCTCTGGCCATTGTGATCCTGAGCAAGCTGCCATGGGTGCCCTGCTTTAGCAGGGTGAGTTGGACTGGATGAACCTTTCCAAGTCCCACCATGCTGGGATTCAGAGACTCTATGATTCTGCTGACTCTGTGTGTATAGGCAGAGCCATCCCATGCTTGTTCACTCCAAAGTGGCTCTTTATACTGCAGTATCCGTAGGCAAAAATCTAAGTCTGCTTTTTTTTATCTACCCTTCAGTAGCTGCTACGTTTACAAGTCTGAATATAGGAGAATGGGACCTTTTTTTGGGCTATTTTTCAGCCAGCTATGGGGTAACTCGATTTCCCCC
>VWZI01014553.1:62214-85404 GCA_013396835.1 Psilopogon haemacephalus
ACACACTCCAGCATGTCCACATCCCTCTTGTCCCAGGGGCTCCAGAACTGGATGCAGTACTCCAGGTGGGGTCTCAGTAGAGCAGAGTAGAGGGGGAGAATCACCTCCCTGGCCCTGCTGCCCACACTTCTCCTGCTGCAGCCCAGGCTCTGCTTGGCTTTCTGGGCTGCAAGTGCACACTGCTGCCTCAAGTTGAGCTTCTCATCCAGCAGCACCCCCAAGTCCCTCTCCTCAGGGCTGCTCTCCAGCCACTCACTGCCCACCCTGCATTTGTGCTTGGCATTGCCTCAACCCAGCTGCAGGACCTTGCACTTGGTCTTGTCCAAGGTCATCCAGATTCTCTGTAAAGCACAGGTCCCTCTGGATGTCAAGCACATTCTGAGTCTGCCTGTGGGATCAGGCCCCTCAGGGGATATGGCAGAGAGGAACACTGAATATGCCCCACCCTTAGGTGAGTGAGAGGATGAAAATTGCTCAGACCAAGGCAGTTCTGTACATGCACAGGAGCACAGCTCAGCATGAAAAGAGCTTTAGAGTCGGAGCAGGATACACCTCCGGAGCCAGCTGTAGGCAACACCTGAAGAAGAGATACCTCAGGTGGTAAGCTGCAATATAGTCACCTGTGTCATCAGACTGCACTGTAGATGTCATCTGTGTTCCTGGCTGATTCTCACAATGGCCACATGCCCATTACATGTGCCAGAGTTGTCCTTCAAAAGTCTCCTCCAACCAAAATGGTTCTGTGATGGAGTCAGTTGTTCAGATGTGGGGTTTGGTCTCACAGGCTCACAGGATGTCAGGGGTTGGAAGGGACCCAAAGAGATCATCCAGTCCACCCCCCTGCCAGAGCAGGACCAGACAATCTGGCTCAGGTCACACAGGAACACATCCAGACAGGCCTGGAAAGGCTCCAAACAAGGAGACTTCAGAGCCTCTCTGGGAAGCCTGTTCCAGTGCTCTGTGACCTTTGCAGTAGAAAAGTTCTCCCTTGTGTTGAGGTGGAGCCTCCTGTGCTGCAGCTTCCATCCATTGCTCCTTGTCCTATCCCAGGGAGCAGTGAGCAGAGCCTGTCCCTCCCCTCCTGTCCCCCATCCCTCAGATATTGATAAACATTGATTAAACCCCCTCTCAGTCTTCTCTTCTCCAGCCTAAGCAACTCCAGGTCCCTCAGCCCCTCTTCACCAGGCAGTGCTGCAGTCTCCTCAGCATTCTCTTAGCACTCTGCTGTACCCTCCCCAGCAGATCCCTGTCCCTCTGCAACTGAGGAGCCCCAGACTGAAGGCAGTACTCAAGATGAGGTCTCAGCAGGGCAGAGGAGAGGGGGTAGGAGAACCTCCCTTGATCTGCTGGAGACTTTCTTGGGCTCCTTTATCCTTAGCCCCTGGGATTTCTGCAAGCATGCCTCTGAAGAGCACAAAGTTAGCTCTGCAGGTTTCCTTTCTGAGGATGTTGCTGTGCACATGCTGCTGTCTGAGAAGCACTGGGGTGGGTCTCTGGTAGCAGGAAGAAGCAGTTAAACATCAAGGTAGTGCCTCTCCTGTGCCTGCTGCTGCAACTAGAAGAAGACACCAGTGTGCCTGGAAGACTTGAGTACAAGCAGTTGTGTGCAGAACAAACTGGGAGCAAGAACCTGAGAGGTTACTGGAGACCCTGCAGAAGCTTGGGCAATAGGCAGTGATAACTTTTTAATTGCTGTTGTAAAAGCTGGATGGAGACATCCATTATGGTTACATGATCTCTGCTGTTACACAGTGCTGATAGAGTCAGCTGCAAGTTAGGTTCTGCATGTGCAAGTCTGGCTTTGAAGCCAACATGCTCCTTCCCTGGGCTGCTGCAAGAGCAGCTTGGCCAGCAGGGCAAGGGAAGGGATTCTGCCCCTTTACTCTGCTCTCCTCAGACCCCACCTGGAGCACTGTCTGCAGCTCTGCAGCCCCCAACACAAGCAGGACATGGAACTGTTGGAGCCAGTCCAGAGGAGGCCACCAAGATGATCAGAGGGCTGGAGAAGCTCTGCTCTGAGGACAGGCTGAGAGAGTTGGGGCTCTGCAGCCTGGAGAAGAGAAGGCTTCCAGGAAACCTTAGAGTAACCTTCCAGTATCTGAAGGGGACCTACAGGAGGGCTGGGGAGGGACTATTCACAAGGTCTTGTAATGACAGGATGAGGAGCAATGGGCTCAAACTGGCAGAGGGGAGATTGAAACTGGATATCAGGAGGAAGTTGTTTGCAGTGAGGGTGGTGAGACACTGGCACAGGTTGCCCAGGGAGGTTGTGGCTGCTCCCTCCCTGGAGGTGTTCAAGGCCAGGTTGGATGAAGCCTTGGGGGGCCTGTTCTAGTGGGAGGTGTCCCTGCCTGTGGCAGAGGGGGGTTGGAACTGGCTGAGCTTTGAGGTCCCTTCCAACTTAAACCATTCTATGAATCTATGTGCAAGTCAGAGTTTGAAGCCAACATTCTCCTTCCCTGCTTCTTAAGAGCAGCTTTGGTGTTGAGCATGCCAACTTTGCCTTGCAGCATCTTCAAGATGCCAGTAGTGGTCTCTGCAAAGAACTATTGAGTCCAAGTGGCCACCTGAGCACAGGGGATAACGTAGGGAAGAGTCCAGCATGGGGGACAGTCCTTTGGGACTGGCAGAGCTGTCGGGTTGAGGATGTGCACAGGGCTGCTGCCAACTGCTCTTGCATGAGAGCAGTGTAATCCCCGTGCTTAATGTGTGTAATTACAACCAGAACTACAGATGAAGTCAGATAGGCTCTCTCTGCCGTCCGTGAGCGTAGGTAGCTTTGGTTGCCTCACCACTTCCATCTGAGCTTGGCAAATTATCTAAATAGCCACCAGAAGTGACTGCATTTGTTCAGTTCTGGCGGATTAAACCCTGCTTGCTTCTGTGGCACGGTGAAGGAAGCAACAAATATTGCTAAGATGCAGCCAAAAAAGAAAGTGAGTGCTGTTCCCTACAGAAGTCTCTACAGATGACAGCCATTGCCCTTCCCTCACCACTGGTGCACATGATTTATTCACTCCTCACACTCCAGCCTTAGACATTACTCTACTCTGCTCTCCTCAGACGCCACCTGCAGTACTGTCTGCAGCTCTGGAGCCCCCAACATAAGAAGGACATGGAACTATTGGAGCCAGTCCAGAGGAGGCCACCAAGATGCTCAGAGAGCTGCAGCAGCTCTGCTCTGAGGACAGGCTGAGAGAGTTGGGGCTCTGCAGCCTGGAGGAGAGAAGGCTTCCAGGAGACCTTAGAGTAGCCTTCCAGTATCTGAAGGGGCTATAGGAGGGCTGGGGAAGGGACTATTCACAAGGTCTTGTAATGACAGGATGAGGAGGAATGGGTTTGAACTGGCAGAGGGTGAATGTTAGGGGGAAGTTCTTTGCAGTGAGGGTGGTGAGACACTGGCACAGGTTGCCCAGGGAGGTTGTGGAGCACAGAAGCACAGAATGGGATCAAATATCCTATTCTGTGCTTCTGTGCTCCACAACCTCCCTGGAGGTGTTCAAGGCCAGGCTGGATGAGGCCTTGAGTGACCTGTTCTAGTGGGAGGTGTCCCTGCCTGTGGCACAGAGGGGTTGGAATTGGCTGAGCTTTGAGGTCCCTTCCAACCTAACCCATTCTATGATTGTTTGCTGTTGTTTACAACTTACAGTAAGAAGCTGCTGCAGACACGAGCAAGACAAAACATGTATGAAATGATAGCCTGCACGGTGCTGAAATGAGTAAATTCCTATGAGCAGCATCTTTTAGAGCTTTCTTGACACAGGCTTTGCTTTGGTGGTGTTGTAACCGTGTGGGTTGCGTTCACTCTTCGCCTTCTGGCAGGCTTAAGCTTGCACAATTCCTGTTCATTCTGATTAATTAATTGTGTCCTGCAATTAGCTTGGATTTGTAAAGCCAAATTGAATATTAAAAGCTTCCAACTGAAATCAGAGAGAGAGAGAGAGAGAGAGAGAGGCTGGGGCTGGTCTCTTCTCACAGGTTAATTGGAGGCAGAACAAGGGGGAACAGCCTCAAGCTGAGACTGGATAGATGTATTGGGGTTTAAGCTAGCCCCACCCTGAGCTCAAAAGCTCAATAAATAATTAATTCAATTTGAAAGTAGGAAAAAAAAAAGTAAACTTTAACAATAAATAGAAGATAAGGGGAGTTACAGAGGATGGGGGGAAAGGATTCAATATACAGGGTGCAGGAGTGAGGGGAATTACAGAGGATAGGGGGGGAAAGGGAACAAAATACACAATAACAGAATTCAACCTGTGGATGGAAGTTGAATCCAAGCGCTGAAATTGATGATTTGGTGATGGATGCAGAGGGATGCAGGATTTGATGGGGAAAATGCAGTGAGTTAGAGTTTAAAAAAAAAAAAAAAATTTTGGTTGCTCTCCCCACGTGCTTGCTGGAGAGCAGAGGGTGAGATAGCAGCAGGGAGGCAGGATGCTGCTCCTCTCCCAAGGAACAAGTGGCAGAACCAGAGGAAATGGCCTCAGGTTGCCCCAGGGGACGTTTAGGTTGGACTCGAGGGACAATTTCTTTCCTTTGAGGGTTGCCAAAGCCTGGTCCAGGCTGCTCAGGACAGTAGTGGAGTCCCCATCCCTGGAGGGACTTCAAGTACCAGAACAAAATACACAATATAAAAAATACAACCCTTGAATGGAAGTTGAATCCAAGCACTGAAATTGACGATTTGGTGGTGGATGCAGAGGGATGCAGGATTTGATGGGGAAAATGCAGTGAGTTAGAGTACCAAAGAATGGTTGCTCTCCTGTATTGGGTTTAAGCTAGCCCCATCCCCTGAGCTCAGAAGCTCAATAAATACTTGATTCGATTTGAAAGTAGCAAGAAGGTAAACTTTAACCATGAATAGAAAGGGAGTTACAGAGGATGGGGAAGAAGGAGCCAAAATACAGGGTATAGGAATGAGGGGAATTACAGAGGATGGGGCGTGGGGAAGGAGACAAGATGCACAATAGAAAAATACAACCCTTGAATGGAAGTTGAATCCAAGTGCTGAAATTGCTGATTTGGCAGGATTTGATAGGGAAAATGCAGGGAGTTAGAGTTAAAAAAAAAAAAAAAAATTGGTTGCTCTCCCCACGTGCTTGCTGGAGAGCAGAGGGTGAGATAGCAGCAGGGCAGCAAGGTGCTGGGCAGGCAGGAGAGGAGAGACCAAGAGAAGAAGAGACAAATTGTCCATCCCCTTTCATAGTGGTCTCGGCAGGAAGTGGGAGGGGGCTAAACACCACACCTGGGGGCAGGTCAGACCACCCCCAGGAAGGAGTCAGGATCCAGCTCCAGGTAAGCTTAACCCTTTACAATAGGTTTAGACTGGATGTTGGGGAAAAGTTTTTCACTGAGAGAGTGGTGGTCAGGGACTGGAAGGAGCTGCCCAGGGAGGTGGTGGAGTCACCCACCCTGGATGTGCTTCATGGTGGTTTGGATGTGGTGCTTGGGGATGTGTGGTTTAAAGTGAATCTTGTTGAGTAGGGTCATAGGCTGGGCTTGGTGATCCAGGGGGGTTTTGCCAATTTGGATGTTTCTGTGATTCTGTGAGATTTATACCCCTGGTTCTTAACCCTTAGAAGTGCTGTGGTGGTTTGGCAGCTCCCCGCCCCACCACACACTTTGAAATAACCCAGGCTAGGACTCAGTCAGCTGAAAGTTAAGGAATGAAGCTTTATATTAACAGCCTTGCACAAGATACAGGCAGATATTTACAATGTAAAACAACTTTTTACTCTCTATATATCTGTAAATATCTAATACAGAAACACCACAGCCCTCCCAGAGATCAGAAATCCCTAAGAGGGGTCTCTAACCACCCCTACCACCTTCCTCCCTTTCCCCAATCTTATCTCACCAGCTGTTTTATGCAGCAGATAGGGCTAAGGTAGATCAGCCAGGGGGGATCAGCAGCAGGAAAGAAGTTAGTGAAATTATTCAGATCAGCCAGGCTGGAAGAGACCTCCAAGCTCATCCAACCCAACCTATCACCCAGCCCTATCCAACCAACTAGAGCATGGCACTAAGTGCTCCATCCAGGCTTTGTTTGAACACCTCCAGGGACAGTGACTCCACCACCTCCCTGGACAGCCCATTCCACTGCCAATCACTCTCTCTTTGAAGAGCTTCCTCCTAATATCTAATTACCCAATGTCCTCTTTGGAGGTTTTGGGTTGTTCTTTCTTTTATGGACTGTTCATTTCCACTCTTGCTGCACTGCCCGGATCAAAATCTGAATGTCCCTAGAGAGTTTCATTGTCCTTGTGAGTAGGACCTGAGTAAATTATCTTGCCATCTTCATCTCTTGCTAATCACAACTTGTGAAGGGATTTGCCTCTGGGCTACTATCCCTGGTATTTTGCCAGGCTTTCTTCCCACTATCAGCTGATTTGATATAAACACTGCTGGGATATCAACTATAATGCCTGGATTTAGGGATCTGGACTGTTTCTATATGATCTCTCCTCCTCTATAAAGGTCTACTATTATCTCCTACTATGACTATACTCAGTGTCTGAGGAGATCTCCCAGCAAATCTCCTTGCAAATTGACTGAGTGTAGCAGAGAGAAGGGCAAAAAATCCAAGCAGCTGCCTCTTGCTAATCACAACTTGTGAAGGGATTTGCCTCTGGGCTACTATCCCTGGTATTTTGCCAGGCTTTCTTCCCACTCTCAGCTGATTTGATATAAACACTGCTGGGATATCAACTATAATCCCTGGATTTAGGGATCTGGGCTTTTTCCATGGGAGCTCTCCTCCTCTACAAAGGTCTACTGTTATCTCCTACTATGACTATACTCAGTGTCTGAGGAGAAAATCTCCTAGCAAATCTTGCAAATTTACTGAAAGTAGCAGAGAGAAGGGCAACAAATCCAAGCAGTTGCCTCTTTCAGGGTGCTGTACCAGAGCCCTCTTCCCTGTGCTTTATTACAATGCATTTCAGGTCCTGACCACCTCTGACTGCTGTCCTTTTGTGTTGCCCTCTTCACCCAGCTCAAGTGATTCTTCTCTACTCATTTGCTGGCTGCAGCAGGAGGAAGAATGCCAGGTTTGATTCTACAAGCCAGAGTGGTTTCTCCTTTCTCACCAGCAATCTCCTCGAGTGATGGTTTCCCTCAGCCATGCTCCCTAAGACTGTTTCTTCATAAGCTTTCCGTGTCCACCTTAGGGATCCTGTCACCTCCTTTTCTCTCTGTCCCAGCACCATTCCAATCTGATTCCTTCCAGCTCCAGTCCTCCTTCAAGATCACCCTGATAGAACATGCCCAACACAGACTGGAGCACACTTTGGCCTGGCATGGGCAGATTGCCCAATGTCCCTGGCTGGGTCATGTGAATAAACTTTGCCTTTCTTTTTTCTTATTTAATGGAAGTATAGCTTGGGGGGGGTGGGGAATCTATAGAGTATAAATTCCTTCGCTGCTGCTTTTTCACAGCTGCCGTTCTTGTGGAGCAGGAGATTCCTGGAGAAGGGACACTCTCTTGATAAGTAAGTTGGATGTGAGGAGGAAGTTTTGGATGTGAGGAGGAAGTTCTTCCTCATGAGAGTGGTGAGGCCCTGGAATGGGTTGCCCAGGAAGGTGATTGAGGCTCCATCCCTGGAGGTGTTTGCAGCCAGGCAGGCTGAGGCTGTGGGCAGCCTGCTCTAGGGTAGGGTGTCCCTGGGCATGGCAGGGGGGTTGGCACTGGATGATCCTTGTGTTCCCTTCCAACCCTGACTGATTCTATGACTCTAAGTTCCTCAGCATGAAAGTGGTGAGAGCCTGGAATGGATTGCCCAGGAAGGTAATCACCAAAGCTGGAGGTGGGGAGATTCAGAGTGGAGGTGAGGAGGAAGTTGTTGAGCATGAGAGTGGTGAGAGCCTGGAATGGGTTGCCCAGGGAGGTGTTTTTGGCCAGGCTGGCTGAGGCTGTGGGCAGCCTGCTCTAGGGTAGGGTGTCCCTGGGCATGGCAGGGGGGTTGGAACTGGCTGATCCTTGTGGTCCCTTCCAACCCTGACTGATTCTATGATTCTATGATTTTCTCAACAAGCACTGATTATCCTGTTGGTAACCCTATTGATTATTGGTGCATATTGAAGGCCTGGGTGGAGGTGACTTGTTTGTGATTTCCATGGCATTGACTGGGCGAATTGTGGCTTGGGTTTACAACACTGAGGTTGCAGTGACTAAACCTATGGAATTTCCACTGCCAGCTGCAGTTGTGGGCCTGGGGACACGAAGTGAGTTGTTGTTTATCCTATCCTTATGTCAGCTATGCATTTACAAACACAGCTGCAAGCTAAAGTCACTGTCAACAGGGCAGATTCTGGTTGGCAAGTTGTGGTTTGGTTGACATCAGACCTAGCGTTCAAGACCAGCCTGGATGAGGCTTTGAGGACCCTGTTCTAGTGGGAGGGGTCCCTGCCTATGTTGGAGGGATTGGTACTTGATGATCCCCTGCAATTTAAGCCTTTCTATGGCTGGAGATGTAATCATATGAGAACCATTGAAGGTTGGACTCGATGATCTTGGAGGTCTCTTCCAACTGAAAGAGTTCTGACTCCCTATTTCTATTAACAGATCTTCTCTGCTCCTTTTGCCTTAGCAGGGAAGCAGAAGGAAGAAGATCCCAAAAGAAAGGATGAGCAGTGGCGAAATGTGGACCCAGCTACCTCAGGTGAAGCAAAGCCATTAGGTAACCCAGCTGGGGCTAGGTACAGGTTGTGCAAGGACCAGTCCAGCGACAAGGCACAGATCCACCCCTGTTAAAGGATACAAAATGACAGAATTAATTATATAATTATATGGCCCTGCTTTGCTCCCCCTCTTTTCCCTCAAATAGATGTGTCTACATTGTCCTCACAGAGTGAGTGGGTGTCAGGGATGTTGTAAGACAATTCTAAGCCTGCAACAGGACAATGCTCACTTGAGATGGGCAGCAGGGCAAGGGAGGGGATTCTGCCCCTTTGCTCTGCTCTCATCACACTCCACCTGCAGCACTGTGTGCAGTTTTGGAGCCCCCAACACAAGAAGGACATGGAACTGTTGGAGAGAGTCCAGAGGAGGGCACCAAGAGGCTCAGAGAGCTGCAGCAGCTCTGCTCTGAGGACAGGCTGAGAGAGTTGGGGCTCTGCAGCCTGGAGAAGAGAAGGCTTCCAGGAGACCTCAGAGTAGCCTTCCAGTGTCTGAAGGGGGCTACAGGAGGGCTGGGGAGGGACTATTCACAAGGTCTTGTAATGACAGGATGAGGAGCAATGGGCTCAAACTGGCAGAGGGGAGATTGAAACTGGATGTCAGGAGGAAGTTGTTTGCAGTGAGGGTGGTGAGACACTGGCACAGGTTGCCCAGGAAGGTTGTGGCTGCTCCCTCCCTGGAGGTGTTCAAAGCCAGGTTGGAGGAGGCCTTGGAGGACCTGATCTAGTGGGAGGTGTCCCTGCCTATGGCAGAGGGGGGTTGGAACTGGCTGATCTTTGAGGTCCCTTCCAACCTAAACCATTCTGTGATTCTATGACTGTTTGCTGTTGTTTACAACTTACAGTAAAAAGCTGCTACAGACACAAGCAAGACAAAACATATATTAAATGGTAGCCTGCACGGTGCTGAAAAGAGTAAATTCCTATGAGCAGCATCTTTTAGAGCTTTCTTGACACAAGGTGTCCCTGTCTATGGCACAGGGCAGTTGGAACTGGGTGATTTTTGAGGTCTCTTCCAACCTAAACCATTCTATGATTGTATGATTGGTTGAATGACTTGACTGTGATTTTACTATTCTGCTGCCTTTGGAGAGAATAAAGAAGAATAACGTAGTCTCAGTACCAAAAGTGAGAGATGGTGAAGGCACACTGCTAATTGCAAGAGATAATTGCAAGGGGGTAGTTCTGCAGAAGGTTATTAAGGTGTTGCTAGGAGCTGAGAGGGCAATTCCTTAAAGAACTCTGTTATTTCACTTCTGAGAGAGGAAGGAGGTGAAGAGATAAGTTGGTCACTGTCCATAGTAAATTAAAGGGGGGAAATGTGTGCAGATATTGCACTTTGGGACATGGTTTTGTGAGCATGGCGGTGTTGGACTTGCTGATCTTAGAGGCCTTTTTCAACCTTAATCATAGAATCATAGAATGGTTTATGTTGGAAGAGCCCTCAAAGCTCAGCCAGTTCCAACCTCCCTGTGCCATAGGCAGGGACACCTCCCACTAGAACAGGTTGCTCAAGGCCTCGTCCATCCTGGCATTGAACATCTCCAGGGAAGGAGCAGCCACAACCTCCTTGGGCTATCCTGTCCAGTGTCTCACCACCCTCACTGCAAAGAACTTCCTCCTAACATCCAGTTTCAATCTCCCCTCTGCCAGTTTGAACCCATTCCCCCTCGTAGTGATTCTACAATTCCATGAAGGCAAAGAAGACCTGAGCGGATCGCAGGTGCTTTGGTCTTCTCTACTGCTTGAAGCTGAGCTGCCTCCAACAAGGGCTGCTAGGAGAAGAACATTATTCAACCCTAGCACTGAAAGACTCATTAAATAGAATCACAGAACCACAGAATAGTTTAGGTTGGAAGGGACCTCGAAGATCATCCAGTTCCAACCCCCCTGTGCCATAGGCAGGGACACCTCCCACTAGAACAGGCTGCTCAAGGCTTTCATTACAAAGAGGCTTTTAAAGAAGATTTACTCACAAACTGGTATCTCTGGGTTCCCAGGGCTGCATTAGAGTTCCGGACAGGTTCTTGAGCATGAGAGTGGTGAGAGGCTGGAATGGGTTGCCCAGGGAGGTGTTTGGGGCCACATCCCTGGAGGTGTTTTTGGCCAGGCTGGCTGAGGCTGTGGGCAGCCTGCTCTAGGGTAGGGTGTCCCTGGGCATGGCAGGGAGGCTGGAACTAGCTGATCCTTGTGGTCCCTTCCAACCCTGACTGATTCTATGATTCTTCTTCTAGTGGAAGAAAAGCTTCTTATGCTTAGATAGTTATAGAAGCAAATTGTCTTCCAAAGAAGATGACTGATGGCATTGTGCAACATGTTTTCACCTTCCATCTGATGTGACTTGTCTGTGCCTGATGGCATGCCTCAGATGGGAAGGCTTGGGTGGATGTTTGTCTTCTGAGGCAAGTTGTAATAACCACTTTTCCCCAGCTATGAATATAGACAAAGCTTTCTACAAATGACAGCTGTGAGGCTGTGCAGCGTGGACAGTCAATATGCTGTGTGTGCAGGAAAGCATTGCTGGTTGCTTCATCTCCTGAAATTCATGGTGTCTAACCTGCCTAGGAAAATGAAGGGGTGCAGTGGCACATGTGTAAAGAGTGTCCCTCTCTTTGTCTCCCTCTGGACACTGCCGCAATTTTCTGCCATGATTTGGGAACAGGATTCATTCCAGCTTCTTCTGCACTTCCCCTTTTTGTCACTGGCAACATGCTTAGAGTTGCCAGGTTGTTCCTCTTCCAAATGCCATCTTCATCAGAACACTGCTTAAGATTAGGAGATGAAGCAGTGGTTGTGTCTGAAAACCAAGGAGTAGGAGATTCAGAAGTATGTGAACTGTTCATAGAATTCCAGCATGGTAGAGGTTGGAAGGGACCTCTGGAGATCACCCAGTCCAACCCTCCTGCTAAAGCAGGGGCACCTACAACAGCTTGTCAGGGTCACAATGTCCAGCTGGGTTTGGAATCTCTCCTGAGAAGGAGACTGCACAACTACTCCAGGCATCCTGCTCCAGGGTTCCAGCACCTTCACACCAAGGAAGTCTCTCTTCATGCTCAGATGGAACCTCCTGGGTTCTAGATTGTGCCCTTTTCCCCTTCTCTCACATACAGATTGGCAGTGTGAAGTGGAAATCAGCACCCAGCACACCTAAGGTAAGCAGTTAGCGAACTGGGTGGTGTAAGGTCAGTTTAGCAATGCTGTGCTGCACAATCATCTGGAACAGCCAACACTTCCCATGGGATTTCAGCCTCTCTCTAACCCTTTCATTTACAGAGGGCAGTGTTCCACGTATCCATTCAACTACTCATCCATAAGTAGGATTTTTGCTGACTTGCATGCATTAATCAAGGAGCAGGAAGGGGCTGGAGCACCTCTGCTGTGAGGACAGACTGAAAGAGTTGAGGCTGTTCAGGCTGGAGAAGAGGAGGCTCCCAGGTGACCTTCTTGTGGCCTTCCAGGATCTGAAGGGGCCTACAAGAAAGCTGGGGAGGGACTTTTTAGGCTCTCAGGTAGTAATAGGACTAGGGGAAATGGAGCAAAGCTGGAGGTGGATATGAGGAGGCAGTTGCTCAGGGAAGTGTTTGGGGCAACATCCCTGGAGGTGTTTTTGGCCAGGCTGGCTGAGGCTGTGGGCAGCCTGATCTAGGCTAGGGTGTCCCTGGGCATGGCAGGGGGGTCCTTTGTGGTCCCTTCCAACCCTGACTGATTCTATGATTGTGTGATTTTGTGATTCTATGAACTGGGTATTCTCTTGCTGTGGAGACTATCAGGAGTAAAGCAGCTGTTTGATCCACATATTTGAGGGTGGGGAAGTGACAGTGGCCAGCAGACTGGCCAGGAGACTAAAAGGACCCAAATCTTGATTCAGTGGGGTAAGCTGTGACCACATAAAATGGAATGAGCCACTCCAAGTGTGTATCACATTGTCTTGGCCAGGCAGAGTCTAATTGACCTCTTAACACGGGCAGTTAGCTGGCACTTAGAGATAGATGTGATGAATCTGACCTCCATGGTAGGCATTGGAGCAGTTGGTGGAGTCATCTTCCCTAGAAGTGTTCAAAAAATACATGGGCATGGCACTTTGAGAGGTGGTTTAGCAGCCTTGGTGTTCTTAGGCTTGATGGTTGGACTGGATGAGCTTAGAGGTCTTCTTCAACCTTAATGTTTTGTATGATTCTACAAATATTTGGCTAGGACTAGGGGAGGGGAGGGAGGAAGAGTGGACCTGGTAGATCAGGACATCATTTGAGTCGTGCAAAGACCTGGGTATAACCTTAAAGCTGTTCTCAGGGTTTCGTGAGTGAGTTTGAGATGCTTGTAACCATTCCCTGATTTTCAGTTGATTGAATCTGTGGGAACTGAGGCAGGATAACACAAGGGAAAGTTGTGCAGACTAATAAAGCTCTCAAGCTGCCCAATTTCCTACCTGTCATCCTCATAAAAGAGTAGTGCTTCTAGTGGGAGTAGGTGATGGTGCAGGTAACTTCCTCTAGAGGTGGCATGTGTGGTTCTTTATTAAGTCTTCTCTTTCTGCCCTCAGCTGTAGGAGCAGGCTGATTGCTGCCATGCAAGTTGAAGTGGAGTTTGAAGTGTGAGAATCAAAGCAGGTGAGAGAAATCACCTCCTCATTCATGTGTACTACATCTATTACAAGAAAGACCTGCACAGGCTGGGCACAGAGGAACCAAATGAAGTTCAACAAGGAAAAATGCAGAGTCCTGCACCTGGGGAGGAAGAATAAACTGCACCAGGACAGGCTGGGAGGTGATCTGCTGGAGAGCAGCCCTGTGGAGAGGGAGCTGGGAGTGCTGGTGGAGAACATCCCTGGCACAGCAATGTGCCCTGGTGGCCAAGAGGGCCAAGGGGATCCTGGAGTGTATTAGGAAGTGTGTCCAGCAGATCAAGGGAGGTTCTCCTGCCCCTCAACTCTGCCCTGCTGAGAGCTTATCTTGAGTATTGCTTTCAGTTTTGGGCTCCTCAGTTGAAGAGGGACAGGGATCTGCTGGAGAGGATCCAGTGGAGGGCTACAAGGATGCTGAGTGGACTGAAGCACTGCCTGGTGAGGAGAGGCTGAGGAACCTGGGGCTGCTTAGTCTGGAGAAGAGAAGACTGAGAGGGGATTTAATAAATGTTTATAAATATGTGAGGGCTGGGGGTCAGGAGGCAGGGGACAGGCTCTGCTCACTTGATCCCTGGGATAGGCCAAGGAGCAATGGATGGAAGCTGCAGCACAGGAGGTCCCAGCTCAACACAAGGGGGAATTTCTTTACTATAAGGGTTCCAGAGTGCTTGCCAGAGAGGTTGAGGAGTCTCCTTGTCTGGAGCCTTTCAAGGGCTGTCTGGATGTGTTCCTGTGTGCCCTGAGCTAGATTGTCTGGTGCTGCTCTGGTGGGGGGGGGTTGGACTGGATGATCTCTTTGGGTCTCTTCTCACCCCTGACATCCTGTGAAGCATGTGAGTAGAGACATCTCCATAGCTTTCGCACCCAACACCTTTCTTAGCTTATGCTCCCTTTTTCCTGCTCACAGCATTCAAAGTGCTCCCATGTTAACATACTCCAGGGAGCAGAGACTTATGTGGATGGCTGATTTCTTTGTTCTGTTGCTTGAGCTGAGAGAGAAACTTGACAAATTAAGTCAAATGCTTGGGGGTACTCCACGGGCTACCACTTGTAGAGTAACAGATCCCACAAACCACCACTTGCAACACGTAGTAAGATCCCCTCTCAAACTACCACACCATGAAGGATGTACTTCCTTCGTATATTTGTTCAACTCCATGCTCCACATGTATCTGCTCAGCTCTTCCCTGCTCTTGCAATATTCATAGCTTGGCTCAAAATGACACACAAATATGTTTTGAGTTCCCATGGCTCTGGGCAGCTTCTCCTTCATCTTGGCTTTCTTGGCTGCCTTGCTCAGACATGCAGAACCAGATATTTAGGGCACTGGATTGGTGACAGGGAACTTTTGGTGGAAGCATAGTCATCTGCTGCTTTGATAAGCAAGCTGGAGTGGAGGAAGTGGGAATAATGCAAGGAGTTTCAGTTGTCAAAAGCTGGAGGGGGAACGTTTCCATACATCCCTATCCTGTCTTCCAGGGGTTAAGGCATCTGCCTTCTGACTGTGGGTGCAGTGCAGTTGTCACCAAACCCAGGCATAATCAACTGTGCTAGCTAAAACAGAAAGGGTGTAGCAGGGTATGACAGGGAAGAGATTCTATCACTCCTATTCAGCAAGCCTGTGCTGCAAACATTGAGCCACAGGTTGATGCTTTTGGGGGCAGGAGATAAGGTCTGTGGTTATGAAAGGGCTTGCTACATCACACGAAGATGCAAAGGTAGGGTTCTGCCAAGGCCACCCTTCCACTCACAGCGTGAACCTTTCTCTCTGCATTTCAGCACTGATTATTGTGCCTGTGTATCTTGCCAGTTTTGATGGCGTGCACATTCATGAAGCCTTCCACAAATATTTTATTGTGGCTGTCGGAGACAGATTTTTAGCTCAGACACAGGAAAAAGAAGTGGAAAGCTCTGAGTGGAGAGGTAAACATTCTAGGGAGAGGCCAGACAATAGCAGCAAGGGATAAGTTAATATCATAAAATCATAGAATGGTTTAGGTTGGAAGGGATCTCAAAGATCAGCCAGTTCCAACACTCCTGTGCCATAGACAGGGACACCTCCCACTAGAACAGGTCCTCCAAGGCCTTATCCAACCTGGCTTTGAACATCTCCAGGGAGGGAGCAGCCACAACCTCCTTGGGCTACCCTGTCCAGTGTCTCACCACTCTCACTGCAAAGAACTTCCTCCTGACATCCAGTTTCAATCTCCCCTCTGCCAGTTTAAACCCATTCCTCCTCATCCTGTCATTACAAGACCTTGTGAATAGTCCCTCCCCAGCCCTCCTGTAGGCCCCCTCTTTTTATTCATTCATTGGAGCATCAAGAGCCTTATGTTTGGAAACACAGCTTGTCCCTTCCCCTTGCCAGCTGCTTCTGTTGCTGCTGTTGTGCTTGCTGCTGTTTTCCCCCACTGCTCTTTTGGCTGCTGCTGCTTCTGCTGCTTCACCACTGCTTGACCCCTTCTTCACCTTCCTTAAGGACTTGAGGAGGAAGTTCTTCAGCATCAGAGTGGTGAGACCCTGGAATGGCTTGAGGAGGTTGAGGCCCCGTCCCTGGAGGTGTTTGCAGCCAGGCTGGACAAGGCTGTGAGCAGCTTGATCTAGGGTAGGGTGTCCCTGGGCGTGGCAGGGGGGTTGGAACTGGATGGTCCTTGTGGTCCCTTCCAACCCTGACTGATTCTATGTTTTTATTGTTGGTTGTTTTTTGTTTTGTTTTTTTTTTTTTTCTCTAGTAGTTTATTCTCTTTATACTGTTATATTTAAACTATAAGAAAACACAATTTCATTTTCCCTGACTTTCCAAAAATCCCTGTTGTAATGAGTTTGCTCTACTGCAGGGGAGGGATCCCCTCTAACCCGGTACAGATCTCTCATGCAGCCACGGCAGCCAAAGCTCTTCGTGGGGCCATCTAGAGGGGTGCAGTAGCACTCTAGGCATGGTGGAGTCACCATCCCGGGATGGTGTTCCAAAAGCAAATTTCATTTTCCCTGACTTTCCAAAAATCCATGTTGCAATGAGCTTGCTCTGCCAGGGGGAGGGATCCGCTCTAACCCGGTACAGATCTCTCATGCAGCCACGGCAGCCAAAGCTCTTCGTGGGGCCATCTAGAGGGGTGCAGTAGCACTCTAGGCATGGTGGAGTCACCATCCCGGGATGGTGTTCCAAAAGCACGGAGACATGGCACTTCATGGTGCCATGAGAGCAGGGTGGTGTTAGGTCAGTGCGGTTGGACTCAGTGACATTAGAGGTCATTTGCAGCAGGAACAGTTCTGGCAGGGTGGAACCGCGGCTGCAGGATAGGGGCAGGGAAGGAGCAGGGGATGAGAAAGAGAGGGCAGCTGGAAGGGCAGCTCTAGAGCAGCCCAGCACCGCTCGCCTTTCCCGCAGCCGGGAACGTGGACAGGCGCAGGGCTGGGTCGCAGGGTGGGGCCGGGGCTGGTCCTTCCCTTATAGGCTATGGGGGGCAGCAGGCGCTGGGCTTGACGAGGTAGGAGGGAGAAAAGGGAGGAGGAGGAGGAGGAGGAAGGAAAGAGGATGGTGGCATCGCTGCCGGGGGATGAGGAGAGGGCTGAGAGCCAAGATGGGAGCCCGGATAGTGCCCCCGCACCCAGCCCGGCGCTGCGGTTCTTCACCTGGGAAGAGATCGAGCAGCGCAGCGGGCGGGGGCCGGCGGGTCAGGAGCGGTGGTTGGTGATCGAGAGGAAGGTGTACGACATCAGCCGCTTCTACCGGAGGCACCCGGGAGGGGCCCGGCTGATCGCCAGCCACGCCGGGCAGGACGCTACGGTGAGCGGCAGGGGCCGGGCGGAGGTTGGTACCGGCCGCTTGGAGATGAGGGGAGGAGGAGGCTGGGAGGATGCTACGGTGAGATGCAGGGGCCGGGGGGAGGTTGGTACCGGCCGCTTGGAGATGAGGGGAGGAGGAGGCTGGGAGGATGCTACGGTGAGATGCAGGGGCCGGGGGGAGGTTGGTACCGGCCGCTTGGAGATGAGGGGAGGAGGAGGCTGGGAGCCGGGAGATGGCTTTCGGGTGGAACTCGAGAGGATGTGGACTGTTGAGGTTGAAAGAGACCTTTGAGATCATCAAGTCCAATCACGCACCCAGAGCTCACAGTCCCACGAAGCCACTGTCACTAAGCCACATCCTCTGTGTCTCTTGAATACCTCCAGGGACGGTGACTCCTGGGCAGCCTGTTCCAGTGCCTACTAAACCTTTCTGTGGAGAAAACCTTCCCTAACAGCCGACTTGAATTTCCCTTGGCACTGCCTGAGCCCATTTCCTCTTGTCCTATGGCTCGTTCTAGTGTCACTGCCTACTCGAGGATCTTAAAGGTCTTCTCCAAACAAAACAATTCTCTGCTTTGTGTGAGTCTGCAGCATCAGGCAAACAGAGAGGCTCAGCCCATGGCACAGCTGGACTGGGACTATTCATCTAGCTATAAAACCTTCAGGATTAGCTTTACCTTCTCATCAGCCTAGAGAAGAGAAGGCTCTGGAGAGACCTTCTGGTGGCGTTTCAAAGCTTAGAGGGAGGGTCTGTGAAAAAGCTGTGAGGACAGGCTTTTTAGCAGGGTGTGTTGAGACAGGACAAGGGGTGATGGTCTGAAACTAAAAGAAGGAAATTTAGACTGGAGAGAGGGAAGAAACATTTTACAGTGAGGGTGGTGAGACCCCTGACCCAGGTTGCTGGGAAAAGCAGTAGAGGCCCCATCCCATCCCTGAACTCATTGCAGATCAGGTCATTTTGAGCTCCAGAGAGCAAGCTGCTGTAGTTGCAGATGTCCCTGCTGACTGCAGGGCGGTTGGACTAGGTGAACTTGAAAGGTCCCTTTCAATCCAAACCCTTCTATGATCTTTGATCACATTCTGTGATTCTGTGCTCCACAGCTTCCCTGGAGGTGTTCAAGGCCAGGTTGGATGACGCCTTGAGCAACCTGTTCTAGTGGGAGGTGTCCCTGCCTATGGTGGGGAGTTGGAACTGGCTGAGCTTTGAGGTCCCTTTCAACCTAAACCATTCTATGATATCCCTGCCCATGGCATGGGTGTTGTCCCAGCAGCCTGACCTGCCACATGTCTCCAAACTGAGCTGGCTGAACCCCAACTGATCTAGGGTAGGGTGTCCCTGCCCATGGCAGAGGGGTTGGAACTAGATGATCCTTGTGGTCCCTTCCAACCCTGACTGATTCTAGGATTCTATCATCTTGCATTTGCAGCTACTTTGAACTACAGTGTTTGCTTACAGCCAGGGCAAAGTGGGGAAGCTGCCACAAGCCCTGTGGCAATCATAGCAGCTGCTTCCAGAAACACACCTTCAGGAAAGGCATTCCTCCTAAATGCCACCTTGCATAACCTGGATGGAAGATAAAGGGAGGAAGCTTTCCCAAGGATTCTCAGAGGGCTGGAGCACTTCTCCTATGAGGACAAACTGAAAGAGTTGGGGATGTGCAGGCTGGAGAAGAGGAGGCTCCCAGGTGACTTTCTTGTGGCCTTCCAGGATCTGAAGGGGGCTACAAAAAAGCTGGGGAGGGACTTCTGAGGCTATCAGGGAGTGACAGGACCAGGGGGAATGGAACAAAGCTGGAGAGATTGAGACTGGAGGTGAGGAGGAAGTTGTTGAGCATGAGAGTGGTGAGAGGCTGGAATGGGTTGCCCAGGGAGGCATTTGCAGCCAGGCTGGCTGAGGCTGTGAGCAGCCTGCTCTAGGGTAGGGTGTCCCTGGGCATGGGGCTGGAGGGGTTGGAACTAGCTGATCCTTGTGGTCCCTTCCAACCCTGACTGACTCTATGAATTGTGCCTTTGCCTTCATTTCCTTCTGAATATGTCCAAGTAATAGAGAACAATATAAAGTTCTCTGATATTTCTTGGTCCTTGATGAAATGCTTCCTGCCCTGGTTCATTGGAGAGTGAATTTTTCTATGCAATAAATAAGAGGAGGCACATTTTTCTTTTAAAAGCAGATGGATTTAAAGGGCAATTTTCTCTTTTGACAAATTGCACAATTTAGAAGGTTTTTTTCTGCTGGTAGGAAAAGTCATTTTGGGCACCTGAATGTCCAGTTACCTGACCCCCCCCCCCTCCCCCCACCCTTGATATAACCCAGGCTAGGACTCAGAAAGCTGGAATTTGATAAATGAAGCTTTATATTTGCAGCAATGCTCAATACACAAGCAGACATTTACAATGTGTAACAGATATTGACAGATATATACAGTGAAAAGGTAACACAGAAACACCACAGCCCTCCCAGAGATCAAAATCCCTAAGAGGGGTTTCTAACCACCCCTACCACCTTTTCCCCCTTCCCCAATCTTATCTCACCACCTGTTGATGCAGTAGGCAAAGGTAGATCAGCCCAGGGGGGGTTAGCAGTATGAAAAGAAGTTAGTAGAATTATTAAGAATCAGCTACCAAAGGCAGGGAAACGGAGCCATGCAAGAGCAGCCACAGCCCAGAGAGGCCTGAAGCAGTCTAACTTAACTATATTTGGGTTACAACTCTTAAAACAATTTTTTCTCTTTCCCAGTAGATCTCTGAGGGAAGTGGCATCATCTGTTTTCCTCTCTCAGCCTATAGCCTAATTTTCTCACCCAAATCCTCCAGTTAGTCCAAACCAGCACAGGTGGTTCCTCCACACTGGATGCTTTGCTGTCCCCAGCAGGTTGAGCCTTACTGCTGCAGATTTTGTTCTTACCTCTCCCCTTCTGTGCACTTGCAGGATGCCTTTGCAGCATTCCATGTTGACAAGGTGCTGGTAAGCAAGTACTTGAAGCCACTGCAGATTGGAGAGTTGGCACCAGACCAGCCCAGCGTCGAGCCCACTAAAAATGTGAGTCTGCTCTCACAAGTCAGACCAAAGGGAGATTGAAAAGAAATACTCTGAGGTTAGAGCTCATTCTGCTGTATGACTGCAGCTGCTGGAACAAAGAGATCCAGGTTCTTCATGATCTGCTGTGCTCCTGCTTAGATGTGCTGGACTCATTTCTTCTTCCATTCTCCTTCCTCAGTGCCAATCAGCCTGAGACCAGCTGGGTCTCAGGTGCCATTTTCATGCAGGCATTTAACCCTCCCCTGTTTATCTAGCCTGGAGAAGAGGAGGCCCAGGGGTGGCCTCATTGCTGTCTACAACCACCTGAAGGGAGATTGTAGCCAGGTGGGGTTGGGCTCTTCTCCCAGGCAACCAGCAACAGAATGAGGGGACACAGCCTCAAGCTGTGCCAGGGGAGGTACAGGCTGGATGTTAGGAGGAAGCTCTTGCCAGAGAGAGTGATTGGCATTGGAATGGGCTGCCCAGGAAGGTGGTGGAGTCATTGTCCCTGGAGATGTTCAAGAAAGGACTGGCTGGGGCACTTAGTGCCATGGTCTAGTTGATTGGACAGGACTGGGTGATAGGTTGGATGGACTGGATGATCTTGGAGGTCTCTTCCAACCTGGCTTAGTCTAATCTCTAGTCTCTTCTTTACACTGTAGGACAGTAATGATGAAGTGTACCTATATGCAAGCCCAGCTCTTGCCCATTTGGCCAGATCCTTTGCTCTTTCTTACTTAATTGAAAGCTTTCCTTGGCTTTTGAGGCTGCAGTGCAATGCTCCAGAGACAGGGAGCATGTAAGCTGTGTAAAGGGTTAAGCCTACCTGGAGCCTTACCCTGACTCCTCCCTGGGGGTGGTCTGACCTGCCCCCAGGTGCCATGTTTAGCCCCCTCCCACTTTCTGCAGAGACTGCTATAAAGAGGGAGGAACAGTTTGTCTGCTCTCTCTCTTGGTCCTTCCTGCCTGCCCAGCTCCTTGCTGCCCTGCTGCCGAGCACCAGGTGCTCTCCAGCAAACACGTGGAGAGGTACAACCATTTTTCTTTTCTTTTTGGAACTCTAACTAGCTGCATAAATCCTGCATCCTGCTTCATCCACCATCAAATCATCAATCCCAGCATTTGGAGCCAACTTCTATCCACGGGTTGTGTTTTTATTTTGCATATTTTGCTCCCTTCTTCCCCTTTATCCTCTGTAATCCCCCCCCCCATTTTCCATATCCTGTATTTTGCTCCCTTTTCCCCCATTTTCTGTAACTCTCCTTTACCTTCTACTTATTGTTAAAGCTTATCTCTTTTCACTTCCAAATCAAATTGAGTGTTCATTGAGCTTTTGAGCTCAGGAGGGCTGGCTTAAACCCAATACACCCTGGTGCTTCCCACAGGAATTGCTGGTGAAGGACTTCCGAGAGCTGCGAGCCACCGTGGAGAAAATGGGACTCCTGAAGCCAAACCACCTCTTCTTCTTCCTGCACCTGGCTCACATCCTCCTGCTGGATGCTGCTGCTTGGCTCATTCTCTTCTACCATGGGATATCCTTGGTGCCCTTTGTTGCTTCTCTGCTGGTGCTGACCATTGCCCAGGTAAGAAATGGAGTCCACAGAGCATGGGCTTGCATGCACAGGACATTTGCAGCTCATGCTTCATACACACAACACTACTGCAGTTTTGTAGCCCTCCATTTCCTCTACTTGGCACAGTTCTCCTTGTCCTTAGAATCGTAGAATGGTTTAGGTTGGAAGGGACCTCAAAGATCAGCCAGATCCAACCACCCCTGTGCCACAGACAGGGACACCTCCCACTAGAACAGGTTACCTCAAGGCCCCATTCAGCCTGGCCTTGAACACCTCCAGGGAGGGGACAGCCACAACCTCCCTGGGCAACCTGTGCCAGTGTCTCGCCACCCTCACTGCAAACAACTTCCTCCTAACATCCAGTTTCAATCTCCCCTCTGCCAGTTTAAACCCATTCCTCCTCATCCTGTCATTACAAGACCTTGTCAATAGTCCCTCCCCAGCCCTCCTGTAGCCCCTTCAGATACTGGAAGGCTACTCTAAGGTCTCCTCAAAGCCTTCTCTTCTTCAGGCTGCAGAGCCCCCAACTCTCTCAGCCTGTTCTCAGAGCAGAGCTGCTGCAGCCATCTGAGCATCTTCATGGCCCTCCTCTGGACTGGCTCCAACAGTTCCATGTCCTTCTTGTGCTGGGGGCTGCAGAAGTGCACACAGTGCTGCAGGTGGGGTGTGAGCATTATCCCCTCCCTTGCCCTGCTGCCCACAGCTGCTCTTGCTGCAGCCCAGCACACAGTTGCTGTTTGGGCTGTACTCTCACTGCAGGCTCCTGTTGAGCTTTTCATCAACCCAGACCCCCAGGTCCTGTTCCTCTTCCTGCTCTGGGACATGTTTTTACAGAAGATGTCAAGAAGAAATTCTGTGAGCAGGAGGTTTCCACCAAGCCTAGTCTGGGATTCCTCCAGCATCAGATGTTCTAAGGGAAGCTCCAAGAGCATCAGGGTTTCATCATTCCTTTCTGATTGTGGCTTTCCAACAGTGTGTATTGGGTTTAGGCTCTCCTCCCTTCCCTCCACCTCGAGCTCAAAAGCCCAATAAAATACTCGATTCGATTTGGAAGTAAAAAGATATAAAACTTTAACAATAAATAGGAGGTAAAGGGTTTTGTTTTTTTGGTTTTGGGGTTTTTTTTACAGGATGTGGGGGGAAAAGTGGAACAGAATACAGGGTATGGAGAATGGAGGGGAATTACAGAGGGCTGGGGAAAAGGGGAAGAAAGGGAACAAAATACATAAACCAGAAATACAACCTGTGGAAATGGAGTTTTGAGTCCAAACAGTGGAATTGATGATTGGATGCAGGCTTTTTTTTTTTTTGTGATGAAATGGATATGAGGAGGAAGTTTGGATGTGAGGAGGAAGTTCTTCAGCATGAGAGTGTTGAGAGCCTGGAACAGGTTGCCCAGGGGGGTGTTTGGGGCCAGATCCCTGGAGGTGTTTGCAGCCAGGCTGGCAGAGGCTGTGGGCAGCCTGCTCTAGGGTAGAGTGTCCCTGGGCATGGCAGGGGGGGTGGTGATAGAT